>CM031240.1:294193167-294765667 GCA_018340775.1 Taxus wallichiana var. yunnanensis | reverse complement strand
GTAGTTCAGAAGATTAACATATAAATCAATCAATAAGTGGAATGAACTATGATCGGGACATTATAACCTTGATTCGAGAGAAAGGGCGATAATTTATCTCTATTGGAGCAATTGACCAAAATCAAAATACCACCAAATTAACAAATGGCTAACCTAAATTTCAAATTCCAAAGAACATGGGACATAATTCCAATTTCTATGAGGGTAGCTACCGAAGGTGCATTTCTCTATTTCCTAAAAGCTCTAAATTCATATATCCGTAATGATACAATATATGGGATGGATAACTCTACCTAGAGCCTATTCCATAGCCATTATAGCTTATAATTTCCTAATTCAATCCAAGTAAACTTGCATCTAGGCCACCTATGCTTATTTATCTAGAAATGTGGAATTTGATTTCTATCCAAACACCCGAGTTAGCCCCTTTTCATGTCCCTAGAAAGAAAAATTTCAGTGAAGCTTCCACCTCTTCTAGAACCTCAAATAAATTCCAAGAGGTCATGTAACATTTCAAAATCTAGGGAGTGATTTGGTGACTATCAAGAGGCCACAAGCTCAGAAGTTTAGACATTACTTGCTTGAAGATCAACCCAACAAGCCCTCATATAAGGCTGATAAAACTCCTTCTCAAGTTTATAACCATAATCAAGGACAATATCATTCTGTTAGGCCATTTCAACCATATATTCCTAATGCAAAGCATCATCATCGGGAGCCTTAGTTCCAATCAAGAATAACCTTGGGGGAATATGAATGGTGTTTCCTTACATATAACCCCATAATAAAGCAACATTTTTCAATGGTATGCTAAATAAATCTTTAATGGTACAAAGTGTTCGTGTGTCTCAAGAAACAAATGAAGAAGAAAATCAGTAGCAAGCAAACACACAAGAAGTACCCCAGAATGATACTTCACAAGTAAAGTGGAAAGTAGAGTATTTTTGTGGGATTAATCAACCTTTTTCTTAGGGTGTGGTAGCCAACATAAGGTCTAAACAAAGATCTATTGAAGAGGGAAATCATTATTATTCAAATACTCCTCAACCTTCTATCACACTTCAAGAAATTAGTAGCTCAAGTGCAGTCCCAAACTCACAGAATCAACCCTATGCACCTGTTGTATCAGCTCACGTGTAAGAGAAAGTATTTCCAAATAAAGGGTAGAAAAATACATCCCATCTCCATTCAACATCATTGATGAAATGAATAAAAAGAATGAAAAATTCTCTATGTGGGAATCTTTGATAATTCCAGGATAGATAGATCTATTGCAGGAAGCCATGGCCAATTTGTCCATCGCAAATGAGTTATTCAAAGATAAGGAAAAGGTTCTCACCAATGTAACTCAATAAGAAGGAGGTCAACCAAGTAGAAATATGAAACCTCCCCCATTCTATGAATCTTTGGTCATTGGGAACAACCTAGTACACAACTGGATGATCAACTTCGGGACAAGTAGCTTAGTGATGCCTAAGTAGTTATCGGACTAGCTGGGTCTTAGGTATGAACCAATCTCAAAAGGAGTGGTATATTTATATAAGATAGTAGTGAGAATCATTGGAATTATCAAGGATTTCAATCTAACACTACATGCATGACCAAATGTCACAGTTTAATGAGACATATCAGTGATTTATCTACCACCACTCTTTTCTTTGTGCTTGTCAAGAGACTTCATGAAAAAAATTGGCGAGTACCTATCACCGATTGGTCCCACATGCTTTTTGGAACAAGGTATGGAGATAAATATACAATCATATCTAAGCCAATTATAAATTATCAAATTAGGTTTAAATGCTAAGTCCACCAATGCCAATCGCACCATCTTTGACCAAAAATATTGTTCAAGTACTGGAAACAGAAACTAAGGTTAGAGGCATTACGTATTTAACACTTGATGAATGGTCTCATGAGAGACATTCCTATGATCTATACAAAGAGATGGATGAAGATGAATTGGGCATCTATTGTATGTATGAAGAAAATCCACCTCTTAGTAGCATCACCAAACCAAATGATGAAGATGATAATGAACTCTAGTAGTTTTTCTTTAACGGTTCAAGCAGAAAGCAAGGTGCAGGACGAAGATAAATGCTTGTATCTTCCAAAGGTAAAAATTAATACTCATATTTCCAGTTACAATTCAGTTTTTCTAATAACGTAACTAAGTATGAAGCATTAATCCATGGATTACACTAGGAAAGAAAAAGCGGTATCAAGAACTTACAAGTTTTTGGGGACAATGAGTTGATTGTAAATCAGATTAGAGGACTGAATGATGCTAAGAATGATCTTCTAAAGAGATATAAACATTGTGTGTGGGATATCATAGAGAATTTTGAGCCATTTAACATTGATTCCATTCCAAGGAAGAAGAATGAAGTGCGGACGGAGTGCTCACAAACAATTGGAGCAACATTCGATGTGGTTGAAACTATTAAAAAGGATCAAACTGAACCTCATATCAAAGTAGTGGTGAGGAAATCTGTCCCAAACTGTAGTGCCCACTTCCCTTCGACACTTTTGATATTGATCATGATACTACTGACTATATTATGGACATTATTATAGTTTTGATTTAGTATGATGTTAGATATTTGATCATGGATTATTGTTGACTCTGATTCATATATGATGCATGATGATTGTTAGAGACATTTTATATAGATGTTGACATGTTGTTGGACATGGTTATATATATATTTATGGATGTTGTTAGGACATGTGATATTTGGATATATTGAGTAGACCGAGAAAATTGAATTTAAAATTGATGATTATATAGTTGTTGATGAAATTGTAAGTGATATTGTTGATTGTCTGGATGTTGTTGTGATTCATATATATATTGATGATTTTGAAATTATATTTATATTATTTTGGACATTCTGATATGGCCACGAGGCCAAAGGAGGTATTTGTGTTTTGTAGGTTAAAATATCACAACAAACATCGGGGATTGGAGACCAACCACATTGGAATTCTAGATGAATTCAACAAGGTCACCATGGCAACTAGTTTTGTTTGTGTGTGTGTTTGTTTTTGTTAGGGATTCCCATGGGGGGATTACCTTTGAATGTGACCAAGGGGTTATGTGTATTTTATTAATGTGGTTCCTTTTTATTATTGTTTGCATGTGTTTATTTTGTGATGCATTTACCCCTTTCATTATTCTTTTAATTGTGGAGAATTAATGTGAGTAATCATATTGTTAAAATAAATAAATTAATCAAATTTGGGATATAAGAAAGTAATTATAGAAGTTTTTGGCTCTTGTATTAAATGTTGTAAGTGATGTGTAAGAATGTGTAAGTGATGTGTAAGTATGTGTAAGAGTTGTGTAAGTCAGATTTTGGAGTATGAAACACTCCACCTCCTTGGAAATCCGAATTTGTCCTTGGAGGCTAATTTTGGAGGCTTGTGGGACAAGTTAGACTTGTCCCATACCTCTTAAATTTGCATACCAACCTTACCTATGGTTGGAGGGTTGAATTTAGACCTTCTTTATGCATTTTTAAATGACTAATTGTAAGTTTTAATTGCACTCTTCTTACATTTTACTAATTTCAGTCCTTATGGGGTGTGGGCTTTTGGAGTGTGTAAGTAAATTTTCATATTATTCACCCACCTCTTTATTGTGCATTGGAGAATGAATTTGAATTTTGTGTTGGAGTTGAGGATGTGTGATGTGGCATCCTACATGGATCCACCTCATCCTCTTCTCTTCCCTCTTCTATAAAATTGGAACTCCTTGCTTTGTTTTGGGTTGTTGAACTTTTGGAATGCTTCCTTGGGGAAAATTTTCTTGTTGATTGGAGCTCTTTCCTTGGAGGAGATTTTGGGAAGATTGTTACATGTTTGTGCTTGGCTGTTTGGATTGATTGCATTGGGATAGAGCTTGTTGTTTTGGAACTTAGACAACTCCATCATGGAGAGGTAAGAGCTTGGCTCTTGAAATACTCCTTTTCTTTATGAATGTACATGTTATTGTGTGAATGTTTTAGCATGTTTGTGGGTTGTTTGGGTAGATGGCCTAAGAATGGTGTAGGAGAATACTATGGGGTTTATTTTGTGGGAGGCACAAGTGTGTTTTAGGGAGGTATAAGTGTGGAGGGAGTTGGGATTTGGGTTCCACCTTACAAAGAAATAGCTTGCATTTCTTTACTTGTTATGGGGTGCCATAAGAGGTTGGGGGGACATAAGGAAATGTGAGGAATAAGGGGTACTTGGGGGAGGCATAAGGAATGTCAGGGCTTTGATATACTATCTTTTTTGGTGGTTTGTAACTCAGGTGGTGATACCCATTTCCCGTTTGGGAGGCATAAGAAGCATCCCCCATAGTTCTTGCTCCTTTGGCTTGCTTGATGAAGCCTTAGTATTTTGTTGTTATGTGTTAATGTAGTTGTAAAACTACATTCTATTTTGGACTGTGTTTTATTGTGAAAATGTTGTGTGTATGTTTTGTGGAAGCCTGTTGTTGCCATGAGTTGGATCACATCTTTTATTAATTTTTGGTTGGGGCTCAGGGGCCAATGAAGAAGGATGGATTCTCCTTTCATTGGATGTCTTGGTTGGGTGGAGATCATTGCCTTTCCCCTACTCTTGTTGTGATTAAATTGGAAGAAAGAGAAGAATGCATGTTGTTGTTCTGGAGCTGAGAAAAGACAGTTTGATCAGTCCCTTATGAAATGAAATATCATTGTAACCTTTCCCACTAGAAGTGGATGAACTTGTAAATGTTTGTAATGGAAAGATGTTGTACTGATTTGCAAATGAAGTTTGAAATGTAAAAGATTTATACTTTGTATTCTATTTTGGAAAGAATGTGAAAGAATGATGTTGTTTTGCATACTGTATTTTGAAAGTAAATGGAAAGGAGGTTGTATGAGTTTCATTGGAAATTTGTGTTTATCATGCACTATGAAGTCCTTGTTTTGAAAATGGAAATGTGAAACATGTGAAAATAAAATGTATTATTCTGCCCTGTGAATGATTTTGGAAGGAATAAAAGAAAGAAGTTGTAAAGTTAACTGTTGGAACCAACAAATGAATGTAATGCTTTTCTCAAATTGCATTGTAGCATTGAATCTGATCTTTTCAATGTATTGGAATCTCTGTTTGAAAGGGAGAAATGCATGTGAGAAAAATACAATATTTTTTCCTTTCGAAATGTGAAAAATTTGAAATCAATATTGCATTTTGGTCTTGGATAGTTTGATTTGAATAAAATAAATGTGTATACTAGTATTGGAATGAATTTTAATACTCTAGAAGATGAAAATGGAAAATAGATCCTTTCAATTTTGGATCCCTGTCTTTTGTAATTTCAAACTGGCAATTAATTAAACGAAAAATGCACAGTTCAAAATTACAACAATAAAATGACAAATTAGATGATTGAATTGAAGTATTAGGCCCTAAATGAGTTCAAATAGACAAAAAAACTTAAGGAAATATGTCAAAACTTAGCAAAATCGGGCTCAAACCTGTTTGCGATCGTTTTGTTAAGAAACGAAAATGTTCAAATTGCAAATCATTTAGACAAATTGAACCTTGAATCCTCCATGTCTATTTGACATGTTGAGAGAGGAGGGAGACCAAATTGAACAGATCTAACAAGTTAAAATTTACTAGTTCACACTATAAAATCCTGCAGGCCATTTTCTTAAAATTGACCCCTTAAACTTTATCAAAACCAAAAATTAATGATCTCGGTATAATGAGGACGTTGAGAGATTTCAGAAAGTCCCTTTTTTCAAAACCGAGCTCTCCATGAAAGTTATGGCCTTCTAAAGTTTTCTTCCTTGGCGTTAAAATTTTTGGGAAAAATTTCCTTGGTGGGCCGCGGCCCAAATTTTTTCTTTGGGACTTAGGAAATTTTTGGGAAATTTTTAAAAATTTTCTCCACAGCTTGCGGTCCGAAACCAATCAAAGGTTGCCACATGGCACCATGAGGTGCGATAGAGGGATAGATCCTCTTTTAACTTAGCACTTTCGGAAAATTTTGGGAAAAATTTCCAAGTTTTCCCCATTGACCCGAAACCAATCATGTTATGCCACGTGGTGTCACGAGGCATTGGTAGAGGAAGAGCAGGTTCTTTTTTTTCTTCGTGTCTTGGAAAATTTTTGGAAAATTTTCCAAGTTTTCTTCATTTGCTTTGTTGGCCCACAACCAATCGGGGATGCCATGTGGCATCGTGAGGTCTTGTGAGGTGTAGGTCTCTATACCCTCTTAGCCCTTCAGGGCATAAAGTAATTTTTCTCCCCACCGCCCCACCTTCTCCACATTGGCTTAGGAGATGCCACATGTCCTTGGCCGTCTCCTAGGAGCGCGGCACAAAGATGACTTTTCACCCCGCGTGGGAAAATTTACAAATGTCTCCCACCGCCCCACCTTTCCTCGTGTTTCCCCACATTGCCTTAGGGAGTTCCATGTGTTCTTTGCGGATCCATGGGAGTGCAAGTGTAAATGTGATTTTTTCCCTGCGTGGTAAATTTTTTCGAAGGTCTCCCTGCATGCCCGCCTAACCCGGCCTTTGGGAAAATTTTCTCCCCAAGGCCCGCCGACCCATAACTTAAAAAATATGAAGAGTTAGGAGGAATTATTTATATCACTGGAAAGGTGAGGAAATTTCCTATCCAATGGGAGTGATTTAGGAAAATTTTGAATGTGTTAAGTATGAGAAAAATCAAGTTGAAACTTTAGGCTGTTAGAGAGTGTGTATGGTGAGGAATTTCCCTCTGAACCTAATTGAAACTTCTAACCCTAAATTTTTGACCTTGTGACCTCTAATAATTATTAATAAAATAAAAGTATACTCTAGTAGATTAGAATTGTTCTGGAACTTGTTAGTGACAGCTGTTGTCTTGTAACATGGTTGTAGATTCTTTTAATAAAAAAGTATTCCATAATTTTCCTAACTAATCCTAGGTTATTCTTGGGTCTCAAGTGGGTTGTTTTAATGGACATTACATAGAAAATAAAAAAATATGGAAAGTGTTCGAAAGTGACCAAAAATCATAAATTTCCTTCAGGAATAATCCGAGTTCTCTTCTAGAATTTAGGAAAAATTGAAAAGGCAATACGGAGATCAAGTAGTCCAGTTGAGAACAAACAAACTCCCAAAAGGTTTGGTAACTCTAGAGTAAATATTTAATCATAATGACCGGTTTTGAAAGGAGAAACACAATATTTAGGTCAAGGGTGAAGATTTGAAACCAATTTTAGTTGGAGAAGGTAAGGTGCTCCAAATTGGCAAAGTAAGTACTCATCAAGAAAAATATGATTTCATTCAAATTTATAAAGAGTTTTGGATATCTTAGCTCGAAGATATGAAGACTTGAGAGGATTTGATCCAAGTTTGACCCAACACATTATTGAGTTAAACCCGAGAAGCCAAACCTATTAGATAGAAAAAAGGCCGGTGAATCCTCATATTGAGCCTCTCATGAAGAAGGAACTAAACAAGCTCATAGAGGAAAGTATCATCTTTCCAATCAAGCACTCTTCATGGGTTGCTAATTTGGTGTCAATTAGGAAAAGAAATGGGGAAATCAGATTGTGTGTGGATTTCCGAGACTTGAATAAAGCTTATCTCAAGGATCACTATCCACTTCTTTCCATGGAGAAAATCTTGCAAGTAATAGCCTGATTAAAAGAGGAATTCATTGTTGGGTGGCTATTTAGGCTACAATCAAATTATGGTGAAAGAGGAATACCAGTTCAAGACAACTTTCACCACCAAATGGGGCACATATGCTTAGAAGAAGATGTCATTTGGGATATCAAATTTTGGAGATACATATCGAGAGAAATGGATGTGGTATTCATGGGGCTGATAAATAAGATGGTGTTTGTGTATTTAGATGGCATTACTATATTCTCCAAGAACGTAGATGATCACCTCTATCGGTTGAGGTGAATATTTGTGAGATGCAGATAATTTAGAGTATCTTTAAACATGAAGAAGTGTATATTCCTATCTCATGAAGTTAATCTCTTAGGCCACATTGTGTCTAGGGAGGGGTTGAAAATTTATCCAAAGAGAGTTGAAGTTATCCTTGTTCTGCCATTTCCAAGTCACAATAAGGATCTTCAAATATTCTTGGGGAGAATCAATTTCATCAAAAGGTTTGTGCCCGATTTTTCCACTTTTGTTAAGCCATTAACAATGATGTTAAAGAAGAACCTTGCATTCAAGTGGACAAAGCTAAGGGAAAGGAGATTTTTGAAGCCATCAAACTAGAAATATCCCAATATACAACTCTCATTAATCCATATTTCTCCAAGGAGTTCATCCTTTATGCCTTTGGTGGTTCAAACATAATCTCTACCATTTTCATGCAGTTAAACAAGGAAGGATATTCACATCCCATTTGTTTCTTCTGTCAGATCTTGGAAGATTACGAGGTGAGGTACTATATCATTGAGAAGTAGGTATTCACTATTATAAGAAGCTTAAATAATTTTAGAAACTTGGTTTCAAACAAAAAAATTTAGTTGCTAGTGTCAGATGTTGGAGTGAAGTATTTTCTCCTTAATAAGGATTTAAATGAGAAAAGGGTTGGCTGGATTATGGAGTATGATACAAATATCAAGGTGAAAAAATTGGTCTATGGTAAAGGATTATCTGAGCATTTGGATTCTAATCAACATGTCGAGTTTAAAGATGAAGGATTTCTTCTAGTACTCCAAGATGATCAAGAGAAATTTCCAGATGATGTGCCCACTCCTTGTTGGACCTAGGACATGATCAACTTCCTTCAAACATAAACTATGCCCTCGAGGGATTGAGAAAATAAAAAAGAATATATTTTAGACTCCAATCCATTCCATATGGTCTCATTGATTGAATATTATTCAAGAAGGATGTGAATGGAGTTATCTTGAGATGTGTTCCAATAAATTAGATTGAGAAAGTGTTGCATGAGTTTCATGATGGAGAAGCTGGAGGTCATTTTTCTCCATGAGTAATAGCCCTCAAAATCATGAAGGCTGGTTACTATTGACTTGTGATGTTTAGTGATTGTTATTCATGGATCAAGAAGTGCAAGAAATGTGCATTTTTCACAAGCAAGGAGAAGCTAGCAACACTTCCACTCCACCCAATCTTAGTTGATCAACCATTTATGTAATGGGGATTGGATTTCATTGGGGTCATAATTTGATCTCAAGCCAAGGCCACAAGTGGATCCTCATAGCAATAGATTATTTCACCAAGTGGATTGAAGTAGTGGCACTCAAGGAGGAAAATGAGTCTAGTATACTAGATTTCTACAAAGTAATTGTAACTAGGTTTGGTGTTCCTGCCACTATTATATAAGATAATGCTTTAGCATTCCTTAGCACCAATATCTTTGAATGGGCTATCAAGAATGATATATATATAAACACTTCCTCTAACTATTACCCCAGTGTAATGGGAAAGTTGATTCCACCAACAAAACTTTGGATGATAATAAGAGGACATGGCATACCAAGATGAAATCAGCCTTGTGGGATGATATAATGACACCAAAGAGGTCAAATGGTAGGTCTACCTACAAACTGGTCTATGAAAAGAAGCTAAGCTACCCATATCTCTTGAACTATTAGGATTGGAGCTTATTAAGTAGCTTGAATTATTTGAATTTAAACCAATGGAAGTTATATATGTTGAAATCATGGAGTTGGGAGAGTTGAGGGGTCAAATAATGTAAACCATGGGAAAGGATCAAGCTTTGATTAAGAATGTTTTTGATAAGAAATCTAAAACCATGAGCTTCTAGGAGGGATATTTGGTTATGAAATGGGATGTTGATAGGGAAAAACCGGGTAAGCATTCCAAATTTGATGTTATATGGAGTGGTCCCTACATGATCATGGGGTGAAAGAGTACAATGCTCTTCAACTATCTAAGTTAGATGGAGAAGAACTATAGATTCAATTCAATGGAATCCATCTCAAGCATTGTTACTAAAGTAAATTCTTATCCTTGTACATATTATTTTAGGATTTCTAATTCCTCTAAGTCCTTGTAACAGATTGTTCTATTTTTAAAGTAGGTTTCCCTTCCCTAAGTGCTTTACACATGTTCTATTTCTTCTAGTGGTCTCATTACACAGTTCAGTATGTTTCCAGAAGAGAGAATGTTGTAGCAAAGAACGCAAGGTTGTAGCAAACAATTCCAATTTCCAAGAAAATTAAAATGTAGAGAAACTAAAATCAGATGTAGAGGTAGTTTCAATGTTTTTCATTCTCTTGTCTCTTTAGATCAATCATATCTTGAGCTCCTAATGCCTCTTACAGAGTCATAAAATCCATTTTCAAGGGTGGCTTGATGTGTTTCAAGATGACAAGTCTCATGTCACCTTGCATGTTCCCGAGCTCTAAGAGCAACCTCCACTCGGTTTCTCCAAGTTTCTCTTTGGTTTTGACAAGAAGATAAACCTCAAATATTTATTTCTCACTCATTGGATCTTGTTCAATCAAAAATATTATAAATTTATGAGCATCTTGGGAAGTTTCATAGCAACTTCGAATTCAACAATGTCCCTAAGTAGGTTCGGGGGTGAAGGATCCAATTTTCCGTTCCTTATTGTAGGAAGAGAAGGTGAATTTAAAAGTTCAAAAAATTTCCACTCACATTAAACCTTATTCAGAAGATTTTCATCATGTGAGTTGGTGAATTCAAGCAAGCAAAGCAATCAATTCCAAGTCCAAGCATTGTTTCAAGTGGCTCAGGGATCAAATTTCAAGGTTTCGTATCAATTTTAGGTTGAATCCATGCCCAATGGAAGTTATGCAAGGCTCGATCACTTCATTTGGCAGGAAGATAGCCCCATTGATTTGCCAAATTATTATCCAAAAGTACCCCTCAAAGGTAATTTGATAACTTAGATTTTATCTTGGCTTGGAATTTGATTTAACTAGAAAATTGGGAAATTTTTGGGGTAGTTGGAAGGTTTTCACCCTCTATTTCAGATCCAATACTATGTAAAAATTTGGTTAAAAATGGAAAAAAAGTGATAAGGTTGTAGAAAAATTATTTGTGGTGTGTTGCTCCAGTTTTCATAACTCTTGGTTTCGAAAAATTCAAGAAGCTAGTAAAAAAACTGAGAAAAATGTAAAAAAGGAGTTAAAAACAATGTATTGCGGCTAAATCAGCTTTTGAGGTCCCAAAGGGAACAAGTTCCATCAGGCCATCAGCTCCCTAATTCTTCGACTTTGTCGATTTGCAAAGGGTTTGATCGGGTGCATTGTAGTGCAAGGAAACAAGATGATTCAATCCCGGGTGATACAAGTTCCTCACACCCATGTGTTTCTTGATTTCTCAAAAATCCATAGTCATTGTTTTGCGGACATTGTGGACTTTGGTGAGCCAAGTGGTACAAGGGTTGGCGGGGCACAAGCTATTTACATTTCTACTTTTACCAATTTGACAAGGCGCCGAGGTTCATAATGTCATGTTGGTTGGGACAAAGTGCAAAGATCTTGGGTTTCGTAGACTTAAATGGAACAAGTTTTGTGGGGATGCAAGTTCCCTGCGGATCTGAAATGCCTACAAGGAAAAGGAGCGGGGTTGGGGTGCTTTGAAGTGCGGTAAGATAGGTAAATTCAGGGCCAGGAGCAACCCAAAAGGAACTAGGGTCATGGTGACATATATTCCTTGCATCCATGAAATGTCTCGCAACAAAAGAAGAGGAGGAGCTCGATAGTGAGATTTCTAAGGTTAGGCCATGGTGTTGGTGAGTTCGGGGTAGAGGAAGTAGTTATAAGGTGGCTCGGAGGGGGCTTGGATGGTTCGTTATGGCCGGTGTGGTGAATGTTGTCATATCTGCAATACAAAAATGTTGTCACATCTGCAATACAAAGGAGCAAAGGAAGGGTGAGCCAAGTGTATTGCATCTTGCATGATAAAATAGGGAACAAAGGCCGACAAGTTGAATTTTGAGAAATACAAATCTAACATATCTCCTACCACACTCCACCAAAGTTCATAAACATTATATGGTTAGATTCATATTTCTAATCATTACATCATGGAATCATTTAAAATCAGAAGTAGGTGGATTAGGTGGAGAAAAAACATGAAAAACTCTCCCAGATTCAAATGATCACTTCCAGGAAATTCTAGGGCATTAAATGAAGACATGGGTGAAAATTTATTCTCCCACAAGCAAGAGTACATGGAAGAATGGGTTTTGTAGGGGTTCCCATAATTTTTCAGTTTAATTAATGCCTTTTTTGGGTTGAAGAGGAAATTTGATCTCCTTTTCTCTTTCATATATATATATATATATATATATATATATATATATATTATAAAAAGGAGCTCATTTTCTAGGAGTTAGACATCTCCATTTTTCTCCTCTCCTTCTTCACTAGGTTGTTGCAGGTGTTTTGAGATTCAAACCTTCTATTTTGGATAAATTTCTAGGACTTCATGCCTCTATATGCCATTGTAATGAATTGTGTCACATTTTGGAAGCAATAAAATCAATCTTGTGGTTATTGTTCAACTCTTGTTGGTGTTATTGCATCTTTTGACCTCTACTTTGCATCTCAAGGTATTTTGTGCATTTTAATGGTTCTTGCAAGTTTTAAAATAGTTTTTTTCTCTGAAATGGTGTTTTGAATGTGTGTTATAGACTGTGATGTGATAAATATCCTCTTTATCTCAATTTTTATTCCATTTTTCATTCTTGGAGAGTGTTGAAACCACCCTTCTCTTGGTGCTATCACCTCCCTTAGTGTATGACTTCTTCATTTTCATGTTCTTTCCTTCTCCCTAGTCCCTTGGAAATGATAGGATAGGATTATATAGTAGATTTCCATTCATCAGGAGTGGTTGTTGCATTTTATTAGGAAGAGGAACCAACCTACTTTAGAGGTTTACCTAAAGATCATGGTCTCACACCTAGAGATAACTCCATGTTACCCAGTTACATTTTTTTCCTAGTAAAATCACATTCTAGCATAACAGAGGGTGTTGTAATTTGGTGATAACAAGACATCTGTAATATTTCATTAAAAAGTTCAAATTTCACCTTATGGCTTTGGATAAAGTCACTAGACCTAAAATTTGTGGAGGCTTGGTACTCAAGAATATAAAATTAATGAATGAAGCCTTAGTGGCCAAATCGGGTGGAGATTGATTAGAGAGGATGGCCTTTGGGTGGACATCATCAAGAAGAAATACTTAAGGAATGTAGATAGAATGGAGACTTTCTTTATGCAAAATGATCTCCCTAACAGTCCACTTTTTGGAGATATTTTGTTACCTCTAAGGAAATATTGAGTAAGAGCATTAGTTTGAAAATTATTAAGGGTAGTAATATCCTTTTTTGGTAGGACTTCTGGTTGGAAGAGAAACCTCTTATTGTGGAGGATCCCTAGAAAATTGTTTTGCAACACTTTGAGAAAATTGATAAAGTCTGGATCCATTGCTATTGGGATGCTACCAAAGAAGGACCCAAATGGGTTGTGCTAACCCCACCTCCCAAATTCAATGGTGATTATCAAATCTTCACTTGATCTCAACTTTAAATTAAGAAACTTTCACATTCCCAGATTCCAACACCAAGAGGATTCAATTATTTGGAAAGAAGAGGAATATGGAGAGTATTTAATTAAATCTACCCATTTCTGAAATTCAAGGATTCTGTTCAAAAGGAGTATTAGAGAAGACTCTGAGTGAAATATATCCTTCCCAAGGTGAATATTTTTTACTGGTTGGCTGCACAAAATAAGATTCTCATGGTGGATAATTTGAGGAAGTGTGGCATGGTCATTCCCAGCAGATGCTCTCTTTGTGGTAGGGAGGAGGAAAGTGTTAACCACCATTTTTTATTATGCCCTTTCTCTTAGGTGGTTTTCTCTATGGTGATGGATATGTTCAAAGTTTAGTGGATGTAACCCAACACCATAGAGGATTTAAGTCCTGTAATGGGAGTGGCCTTTCAGATCTCATGTCCTTGTGGAAACTTGGAGGATGGCACTTTCTCATTTCTTGTGGTGCTTGTCGAAGAAATAAATGCTCTTATCTTTAGAAACCAGAAAGAAAACATCAAAAAGGTCGTGCTCTATTAGTCTTTTCCATTAATGAAAAAAAAAACTATACAAAAGTAAGATAAAAGCTTCCCATCCTAGGGTGGAAGAGAAATTCCTCAAACATTTCTCCTTTAGTCCTTCCCAGTTTAAATGGTCCAAACTGAAAGGGAACTGGTTCAAACCAAAATTTGATGGTGTGTCAAAAGGTAATCGAGGTAATTCTTGTGGAGGGGAAATCATCATAAGTCATGAGGGTAACCGATCTGTTGGCTTATGCTGGTCCCTTGGGAATTTAAAGCAATAATATAGTGAAGGCTAGAGTTTTGTTATGGGGGTCAACTTAGGTAGGGGAAAAGGGATTAAACATATTCAAATTGAGGGTGAATCTCTTCTCATTGTTAATGCTCTTAATAGGAATCACATTCAAAATTAGGCCTTGGGAAATATTCTTCAAGATGTTAAGGAACATCTTAAATCTTTTGAAACTTTTAATATCAATCATACCCCCATCTTGGTAATAAATGTGCTGACAAGATAGAAAAATTAGGGGTGTATAGTCATGATTTTAAATTTTGGATGAAAGGTGATGTAATCCCCTCATCTATTAATGATATTATACAACATGACAGATCAAAATGATTTTATTTATACTCACATGGGTGAATTTATTTGTCATGATTGTCAAGGTAGCAAGTTCAAGTGTTGCAGATTCACTTCTAAGATCATTCAACTTGAGTCTAATAGTTGTAGCATGTGACTGGTTTTGCTTTGCAGGTGTAACATAGAGATCATGGGAGGTGATAGTGTTCAATTTGAACCTTTGAGCCATGGGAGTATTGTCAACAATCCTTCTATGTGGCATATGCTTAGAATTGGGGGTTTCAAAAATTACATTACCAAGCTACATGGGCATGATCCCTCTCTCACCAAGGATTTTGGAACCTGTGTGGGATGATGGCAAGGTTGTGGTTTAGGGAATGGAGCTAGAGGTTTTAGAGTAGTTCATTT
This sequence comes from Taxus wallichiana var. yunnanensis, assembly GCA_018340775.1. NCBI lineage: Eukaryota > Viridiplantae > Streptophyta > Pinopsida > Cupressales > Taxaceae > Taxus > Taxus wallichiana. The sequence goes on along the minus strand of CM031240.1, from coordinate 294,750,624 downwards.
CCCAAGTCACAAAAATGGAGATGAAGGGTCTCAATATTTTCAAGGATAGGAATCATAGGGAACATGAAATCAACACCTTCTTTGTAGGTAAGGAAAATTCATTATTTCATGGATGGTATTGCTAGGTCCTGTATTCCTGGGGTTTAGAAAGAGGAATGTATCCATATTATGAAGTATATTACTCTCGAAAAGAAAGTATCGCAAGACATATACAAACCATCTATCTCTCACATTGTTGAACATGTTCGAGCCTGCACAAAATTATGAGGAATATCCCTTTATTTTTATATATGTCACTTTTGGCATCTGTGAGGGATTTTAAGGGAGGGAAGGTGGAGTCCCCCATTCACCAAGGTCTCATCCTCCTTCTGTTCCAGAATGGAAAACATGTTTCGGCTAAAAATTTGGTCCCTAATAAGGAGGATGATGATATTACCCTAGATGAATTCGTTACCAGGATGCGAGCGGGAAAGGAGGCCTATAACATAGTTTGGGTAATAGGATGATCCAAAAATTAGGGCTAGGTAGGATAACAACAATGACGGTCCATCCAAAGGGAAAGGAAAATGTGTTGAGGATGATGGTCGAACTATGAGGACTTGAATAAAATAATGAAACATCTCGTAGATGGTCTAGTAGGTTATGGATGAAAAAATTACGATATGAGGGAAGGGATTATAAACATCATTGAGGCCACAAAGCAGATATGTATTTATTAGAGGAACATAAGGGGGGAAGTTATGAAGCTAGATAAGTTGGTGAAATATATGCAGAATCGGTTGGAGTCAGTGGAAGAGAGTCTAAAGAAAAGGAAATTTCAACTTTGTCTCAAAGCATCTCCGAGGATGCATATGATGAAGGGAAGACTCAAAAGGAGCTGGAGCATGATCATAATTAAGAGGATCATGCTGGAACTTTGGGTGATCCCCCCCAAATGTCAAAAGATAAAATAGTTTGATTGGTTTCTGTTCTTCAACTTCTTGTTGTATTTTTGCGAAAATACTATGGACTAGTAGCATAATGTTTTATTGTCTCTTTCTATGGCTTGGTTTCTGGACCTTCTTTCTATTAGGTTAAGCTGTTTAACTCATTCTCGGTATTACTTTTCTTTCTCGCATCTTTTTGTGTGATTTCACGATTTATTCTCTTTTGTAAGGCCTATGGGAGCCTATCTCTTTTTATTACCTAATCTAATAAAAAATATTTCATTAAATATGTTTTATCATGCCTTAGAAATGATTTAGGTAACATATGATCTATGAAGGCTTATACCATTGATATTAAGTGCCATGATAAATAAACCAAATTATAATCTTCCAACCAATTGACTGAATTGTAATCTTAAAAGTAGATCATCCCTTATTTTTGATCTTAGATGAGATTAAGCATTGAAGGAGAACCCAAGAGCATATTATTTTCTCTTTTCCTTATGCCTCACACATTAATTATGTTGACAATCATTTCTAGACATGATTCTTAGTGGTTATGTATGACACGCATTGGGGAATACATGGTCAAGTATGAAAAATAGACCAACAAATTTTTGTGTTGGTGGTCATTCATGAAAAAATGTTGTTAAGACCATTGATGAAGGAAACCATAATTTCTACCTTTATCAATAAATTAAAAAACTAATTAAAATGTGTACAAAAATGACAAATATAAGGAACTCGTAATATAGATTTTTTGTATCATGCCTCGAAAATGGACTAGGAAATAAATGATCTATACCATTTGCACCATTAATATAAATTTCCATGATAAATACAATAAATTATAATTTTCAAACCAATCAACTGAATGGGAAACCATAGTTTCTACCTTAATCACTAAATAAAAACCCAACTAAAAATGTGCATGAAATCGATGATAGAAGGAAGCTGTTAACATATAATTCCTATATATAACACATGTATAGTGTGGAAGTCAAACATATTCAAGTTCCCTATCTACAAGCGATGATGATGGAAACTTTTCAATGTGACCAACCATCCCACCTCTCCATGTAATACACCAATTACTTCCTCTCAAATAATGATTACTATTTCTTAATATTTATCAAACAAGAAGGGGGGTAATTGTTATAAGATTAGTATTATGTCATGTGTTCAAACCTTGGTGATAAAATTTATAGCAATGGTTAATTCGATGTAAGAGTAGACAACGTAGAATTTTTTTTTTTTGTATAGATACATCCAACATTATTTGAAATGTATCCAATGTTAAGAACCTTGAATGTTAACTATTATTTTTTGGCTGCAAATCCATGATGAAAAAACTTAGAAATGATTCCTATTCTTACCTAGGAGAACATGGAAAATGGGATAATCTAATCGCCTATAAATATGACACAAAAATAATGATCGGCCCTATGTTTTATGGTTATCAAATTCAAAAAATGAAATGAGTTTTCTTGGGATGATGAGTCCACTTCGTGTATCCCTACCTCTAAATTATATCAGGACACAAAGAATATAATTCCCCTTAAATTGAAATGTGTTCTAACTACCCACAAATCACAAGGATGTCATTGTTAATGATAACTTCCTCCAACCCACTTTTCTCTAATTTATATGATTGTGAATAATAGTGTGTGGTTTTTATGTTCTATTTCATAACAAAACAATGTTTCACATATGTTCCCCTAATCATTTCTCCCTTACTCAAAATTCTTCTCCCTCAAACCCCTTATTTGTTTCCCATCTTCCTCGTATAGTGTTTTTCTCCCTAAATTTTCCCTTCTTCGACCCTTCCCCTTTCGTTTTCACATCACACCATTTTTTGTTTGCACTTTTCTTACTTTCCTACATTTACTCAACCTTACAACTAAAAGGGAGGAAACCAAGGAGCAAACATTGTGGTTGGGTTTTGAATGAGTAACCTATTAGATTTCCCACATTTTCTATTTTAACTCTTTAAGAAAATCTTACACTCACATGAATGATGCAAGTGAGATGAAAACAATAATGTGAAGCACAAATAACAAATATTATTTTGGTAAGAACAATTTCAGCCATGGAATAGGTGTGGGACATGTTGGTATTTAATTATTACCTTATTTATAACTTTTCATTTATTTCCCATGAAACACACATGTAAATTACCATTACATATATGTTCGACTACCCATAAAAAAGGCAAAGGAAATTGCAAACAACTATTCAATTCTAAAATTTTGATCAATCACTCTTTATTTTTTAGATATCTCCACAATACATTGCCCTCGATGATTTGCAACTACTCCTTACCCCTTTAACATATTCTTCAAAATGTCATGTGGTTGTAGGATATTTTTTTTTTTACAATCATTCTCCATATCCCTTTATCGAATACAAGAGAATGCCTACTAGTCTACAATGAAGCATATTATGTAGACTCTCCCTCATCTGTTAGTTTTATTCCTCCTTTAAATCGCTATTGTAAATATATTTTCTTTGTTGTCTTTATCATGAGCATCGTACAAGATCTAAATTATGCTCCACTTTTTCTTCCTTATTATAACTGACATATCAAATACCTTAATTCACAAAACTATACTCATTATGTTCCTTCCCTTTTCCACATAAATTTCTTCCACAACATCCCTTTCGGTGTTTGCATCGCACTACTTATGTTCGATTTCTATTTTATGGTTTTTGGGTTTGAATGTGAGAACCTATCAACTTTTTCCAAACCACTACCCTTGTTTCGTGGTTAAAATTACTCTATATAGTTAAGAAAAAATATAACCATGCCATGCCAAGTTCTCAATGTCACATAAGTTAAAATTGTTGACAATTAGTGGGCACAATGTTCAAGTGTAACTTTAATAGAGAAAAAGGTAGGAAACCATGAAAATAATTAATGTTTTTCCTTCCTATTTTAATTATTTAGAGTATGTACTAAAAATCACTTCATTTCATTATACATTAACAAGAAATACCAACTTATTTCACTAATGATTAAGGATTTTCCTCGACCATATTACCATAACAAGAAAATTTCATCATAAAGGCCAACCAAGAATTTACCCCACATATATTATATATTTATTTGATAATTATATTATTCCCATTTATGTTGGTTATAAATAGTTATAACTTAGTTTTATTATTCCATTTAGGTTGAAAAAGTTTCAGAAAAAGGACTCCAAACTTCACCATAAATTATAGATATCACAATTTTTTTTGTATTCTCCAAGGAAAAAACTCTCATATAATACTCAAATGGACATGAAATTTAAAGTAAAAGTTGTGTGATGGAAATCAAATGCATATCAAATTTAAAATCAGCAATTACTTGACATTCAACCAACATCCTTAATTGCCCTTGTAAATTATGTATATTGGTATCACTAAGCATATTATTTTTCAACTTGATACATAACTTTTTTCAATGGATGAATGATTTATTTTCATATGAAACAGGAGTAGCTTTAAAGGTGCATCATGCAATTATTTTATTTTAAGGACCAATGTCTTGAATTTAATTTAATATTTGAACGTTTGATAGCTAAATTATTGCATTTGTAATTTTTAATTGTAAACACTATGAATTTTTTTTAGAAAATGGATTTCCTTGAACACACATTTTTTAAAAATAGTCAATATTTTTGACAATTATACAATTCCTCTCTATATGCCTTAATCGAATCCACATAATCACAAGAATTTTGTTCTACGGTGTGATAAATGACTTGTTCAATTGAAATATTCTTATGATCAAATTTATTAGCCTATAAATGGGAAATTTATGAAAACATATAGAGTGGAAATGGGGTCACCATTATCACCTATTGTAGTTGACTTATTTATGGGACATTTTGATTTGAAATATTTATAATCATATCCAACAAAACTTGATTGGTGGGATGGGTGTGTAGATGATATTGATGTTAAATGGTCTCATGGTGGTGATGAACTTGATGAGCTCCTTGTTTATTTAAATATGGGGATGAACTGATTCTAATTCATAATGAAGAGAGAAGAAGATAACAACCTATGTTCCTTAATGATATTATATTGAACAAATTGAATGGCGCATTATATCATGATGTATACTGGAAAAAAACACACAAAAATATTTACCTACAAGAGGACTCTCGTAATCACCCTTTGCATAATTTGTTTTTCCTTAACTCTTTGGAAACTTGAGCAATCAATATTTTTCAACCTGAAGATTTCAAACATAGAAAGAATCACCTTTTGGAGTTATTGATGGAAAATAGTTATATGAAGTGGGAAATTTAAATATCTTACCATAAAAACAAAATAAGGAGATAGAGAGGTAGTAAGAAGAACGTAGAAGCACCTAGGATCACCATGCCCTATAAAAATGGAGGCTTTGAGAAGTTAACAAGATTTGGGAGAAAAGTGGGTTTACAAATTTCATTTAAAACTCATAACAACCTTTGCACTATTGTAGAATATATAAAAGATCATTTATGTCTTAAAGTATAAAAGGTTTCTACATGGCTCCATGTTCTTTTGGTTAAACATTAGTGGATGAAACATTTAGGAATATCCTAACTAGGATCAAATAACACACAAGAGACATAAATGGCTCCCAAATTGAATTTTTACATTATCAAAACACTTTTGTCTTAATAAACACCAAATATGTATCTATGAAGAAAACTTTAGCATAGAAGAAAATTATTGTTGGCATGATAAAAGTAAGTTAAACTATTGAAATGGAAAAGAGATCAACTAAATAGGGATAATGGCCTCAGTATTGGTAGTTCTTGGAGATGAATATTTAATCAATGAGAAGGAAAGACAATGCATAAATAACCTTGTGTGGCTAATTTTCTAATGATTTATTAACTACTTTCTAAATAAAAATATAATTATCCTAATCAATCAGTAGGAAAGGTATTAATTTATGGATTGGAGATTTGAGTTGCTACCTTACTCCATTATGAATGATAATATAGTATTGTAAGAAAGGAAAATTACTAGGAAATGAAAGATAAATGAAATAAACACAATAATACCTCTCTTGTAACTTTCTTACAAACCTCAAGAAATTTTGTGAAGCACTTGGGCTTGTAAAATCTTAAGATGTTTGAATTGTGGGTGCTTTTGGTTATTATTCAAATGATAAATGCAATGCTACGAGATTGGATACACAAGGATACAAGAAAAAATTAGCGAAGTTGGCTATAATTTACATAAGCTTATAGGGATGAGTTTGCAAAGGAATGGGTCTACTTTTATAGTTGAGGGTGAGGCCATGAAAAGTGGATGAGAGTTTGACTAAGCTTCAGGTTAATAATTGTAATTACTTGGAATAGCAAGTAGACTTGGTCTATGGAATTGCATATTTGAAGGGGTAATGGACATTTGGATTGGCAAAATTTACACCTCGAGAAGATGGTTGTATGTAACTCAATTTCCCCACTTTTCTAGGATTCTAGAAGTGGAGTCCAAGTGGAGTTGACTAGGAATAGGATTAATTAAATAACTAATTTAATCATTTAAATAAATAAATGTTTAATTATATTAGCCATACGAATTAATTTAATTAATTTCAAGTGAATAATAGAATTAAATTAAATAATTCTAATTGGATGGAATCATGCTACAAATATGAATGTATTTTTAGGGTGTCTACATTTTACCCTCTTTAAATTTTTATTGTGAAGTAATAACAATTTAATGACAATAGATGCATGTATATTAGTGATTGGAAAGAAATGAAGCATTTGGACACCCTATCGAGTAAAAGGGTAAAGGAATACCCCATTAAGTAGGTGGGTGATGTAGCAAAGTGGTGGATGGCCTCTTGATAGGAAGAAAAAAAGGAATTTGCAAAAGTATAGGAAGAATTGTGCTCATAGCATGAGCATTGTTTGAGACTGTGAATATAAGAGAAAAATTAATTTTTGTTTCACAATATATTTTTGCCATGATTATAAAGGAAGTAAGATGGTTAACCCAGATGTGTGTAAAAAATACACAGAGAGAAAAGAAAATATAAAAAGGAAAACAAACCCAATATACATAAGTAGGTGTAGGCATCATGGTTATAAAGGAACCAAGATGTTATCACACTACTTGTAATTGATCCAAAAAGTAAAGATCACCAATGCAACATAGCATCAACAAATAAAAGATTCAACTATGCCCCTAATGCATGTAACAATGATGATTAAACATCTGGGTTAAACATCTTAATTCCTTCGTAATCATGGCGATAACTTTATTATGTGTAAACAAACACACATAGAGCAATGAAAAGATAAAAGGATAACAAACCTAATATACACAAAGAGGTTCAGATAGAATGGTTATAAAGGAACCAAGATATTATCAAACTACATGTAATTGGTGAAAAAGTAAACAAAAACAATGCAAATGTAAGGTCGAAAAGGAATACAATCGTTATGCCCCTAATACGTGCCACAATGATGATTAAGCAAATGCAAATTCCCCAAGCACTAAACTTATGAAAGGCATGGGAATAGGATCATACTGATCAAGAGAAAAGTGGTCCTTAGATACTCAAAAATAAACTATTGGTTAATCAATTTTATAAATTGTTCTCGAGAGAAATTTCCCAAGCAAAGTTGTATTGCAAAAGAAAAACAAATGTTTAACATTCCCCAAGAAGAGTTAGTAATCGCGAAAGGGACGAACATGGAATGATAGTCATAAGATTAGAAAAATAAATAGGGTAATATATAAAGGTATGACTTTATCAAGAATATGTTGAGTGGAAATATTAAGTCCGTGGGTTTTTAATTGTATGATTTCTATGATAAGTGAATGTTTGTTCAAACAATTTATAATTTTTTTTATTTTTTTTTAAATTTTAAATATTGGAATTTTTTATTTTTTTACAAAGGTTTAGAAAATTTTAAAATATAAATGAAAAGAAATGTAGGAAAACTTGAATACAGAGAAAAAGGAAGACACACCATGGCTTATTTAATAAACTAGGAAGAAGAAAAAACACGTGCAAGTAGAACAAAAACACGAGACAAACATGTAAAAGAAACCCAATATGAACATGAATGAAGCACACCAAAGTTATTTTTGAACTAAGATGTGAATAATTTTCCTACAATTGGTCTACAATAAAGGTAAACAAAGTACAAAATAACAAACTAAAAGAAGCAAAATAATCATCACAATGTTAACAAACTACAATAATACAACCCAACTTGTAGTAAAGACGTATAATGACACCTGGCTGATGTGTTCCACATCAAAGAATTATACATATTTGAATGCCCTCAAAATATATTTTTGAACGCGAGAGGATTAGATTGGGCTAAAGAGTGGAGTGATGCTTGGATACTCCAAAGATACCCTTGTTGGATCTCATTGAAATTTGATTTATATTGGATTAAAAGGTAAAATCCAATGTGCTGGGAGACAAAGTTATATTACAAAAGAGGTATTTGATTTCCTTGAGCATAGATATAAACCACATATAAGAAAATTGATTATTAAAAGATGATCTGGAAAATTAAAGAGGAACAACATAAAATGGCAAAATTATTGAAGTGCATTATTTAGTTTTTTGAAAGTTGGTCAAACATCATTCTAAATATTTTTGTTTGCTAATTTTATATAAATTTTTAATTTTTAGATAATTTTATAATGTTTTTGGATTTTAGAATAATTTTATATTATTTTTGGATTTTAGAATTGTTTTATATTGTTTATGTATTTGTGAAAAAAATTATATTGTTTTTGTATTTTTGAAACATGTTTGAATGTTTTTTCTATTTTTTTAAACATATTTGAATGTTTTTAGGTGTTTGAATTGGGGGTAAAATGGTGCATTGCTTGAAAACATGTTCAAATAATTAGAAGCATTCCATTCAATTGGAAAAAATTATATGATGTAATGATAATATGTCTCACTCCATTCATGACTCCATGTAATTAGGAAGATGTTAGGGCTCATCACCGAGAGTTAAGAAGGACGGGAGAACTAGGGAATTGTGTTATGGAAATGAAGATGATGGATGTGAAGACACATGGTGTAACAATGATCCATTTATGAAAAATGTAATTCCTCTCCATTCAATATTATCCGACCGATTCCAAGATGATTCACTATATAGGTTTTGACGGACTTAGATCCATTGATGGTCTATTAATTCACATGATGCGGTTGAAGGAATTATTTTATCTCTTTATTATAAGAAAGTTCTTTGGATGTTTTTGATTAAGAAATTTTAATTCTAAAGGCTTTATTTTTTTCTTTTTTATAGTACCCCCTACATCTTGCACCATCCCATTACTAAAAGGCAAGGGCTCAACATCGAAGAAAAAAGTAATTCAAGTAAGGACATCTTCTTATGTTCGTGGTTGCATACTACTATTAAGAAGTATGATCTCGTCACCAAAGACTATGAAGAATGAAAGGTGTAATAATTTTATAGTTTTTGTATTTTATATTGAATTTTCCTTGAATGTCGATAATGTGTTTTTTGGGAAGGAACATTCTTCCCCCAAGTCTTATCCACATGTGACTAGTAGGATGCAAGGGTTAAACACTGTAACCTAAGATGAATGGTAAAAAGGTCTAGGTAAAAAGTTTGAAATTTCTATTAAAGATAGAGCTTATGTGAAAGGAGGATTTTCCATCAAGTAAGATTTGAGACAAAAATAGAGGTAAAAGGATCGAAATGGTAAAAACCATAATAGGGATGAGACACATGATGTCTAATAAGAAAAAGGTTAACTCATTTCATGATCGGTGAATAACATGAAGATATGATAATGGTATGATTAATATATCTTCCAATAGATGAAATTCTTAACATTAATTTTAAAAATGATTTGTTTTTTATTTACAATAGTTCTTTAAGAAACAGTTTGATACATTTTTTTAAAAAAGTTTTACGAACTTTTGCGCATGATAATTTGGAATGGAATCATAAAGAAAGAGGTCCATGTTTATTAAATTTGATTGGTTCATACTTACTAGACTTGAGCATATGACAAGCAAATCAATAAGGTGAATCAAAAGATTCAAGGAGTCTTGATTTACGAGAGTTGAGCGAATAAAGTCCAATTAAAAGGTGAGAATTGAAATATTTGATAGGAGTTGAAGTACGAGACTTAGATGAATGTATCTAAGTCAAAAAGGTAAATAAATAGATTCAAAGATTCATGATTTACAATACTTGGGTGGACAAGGTCCAAGTCGGATGAGATAATTGAAAGATTCAGGTGGCTCTTGAAGTTAAATACTTTGGCAGAGAAGATCTAAGTCAAAGGAGAGGATGAGATTCTATAAGTTTTGAAGTACGAGACTTGGGTGGACAAGCTTTAAGTCAAAGCAATGAATCAAAATATTTGTGTATTGAAGTACAAGACTTGGGCGGATAAGTTCCAACTTAAAGGAGAGAATCCAAATTTTTGATAAGTCCTAAAGTACTATACTTGGGAAAACAAGGTCCAAGTCAATGGATTTATGATTGGATAAATCCTCAACGGGATCAAAATACATGTGTGATGTTAAAGGCAAATTTTCAATGCAGATAATATGTTGAAATTCATATTCATCCATGAGTGTAAGAATATAACGCTTATTTCACTAAATTGGGACTTATTCCAGTCCCAACAGCTAAAAAATATAGCCAATATCGGAATCCAATATTATTATTTTCAGATTCCAAAATGTCAAATATTGGAATTATCTGCACTCCAAAATCACACATATTGGATTCCAAAATTGCATATATTGGAATCTAGAATCACATATATTGGAATCCAAAATCACATATATTGGAATATAAAAATAAAAATATTGGAATCTATTAATTCTCCTTCTGAAGTCCAATATATCTAGTCACGATTTAAATTTATGAATATGTGAAATAACATTTAATGATTTTAGGGAATCCAACATTGATATGAGAAATAATGCCTAGTAGTTGCTAGCCCATATAAAATAGATACATGTTCTGTTTTATAAGGGATAACAACGGTTAGGCTTAAGCTTTGGAATAATGCTCTTATCAATTTTAAGATGTTTTTAAGATTAAACTATGCAAATTTTAATATTTCAAAATCCATTAAGAAAGCGGCCACTAGGATAATGGCATTCACGAGATGGGAAACACTTCCAAATTGAATTACTATTGTAGAATTGAACCATGGGGAAACCAGATAATTACCGCACATGGGTTAAATTTGATGGAAAACTATGTCTATCAAACAATTTTTAGTTGAAGAATATTTTCAAATTTTTCCCTTCAAAAATGTAAAAATGTGTTATTTTATACTATTAGTGAGATTTATAAAAGATTATATTATATGTATTTCATCGCTTCTAATATATATTTTTATAGTTTACTAATACATCTCTATAAAAAATGATGGCTATACTTACAATTTATAAGTTGCATGTGACAATTTTTTTCAAATATTTACAAGTAACTTAGGATTAAAATCATAAAAACTTCTAAATGGATGCCAAAGTTAACCCTCGTAATAATATGAAGAAACATAAAAATGGTCACGATTCTATTTAGGAGAATGTAATTAACTATAAAACCATATTTTCATATTTAAAGTTAGAGCTCATATTTACTTCATTTATAATGGTGTGATTGAACCTTAGTGCAACCAGATAATTTCTAAAGATGTTATGAAGAAATTAGCAGAGGACGATGATCTAGTGTAGGAGAATGTAATTAATTGTAAAACCATACCAGATATATTTTCATATTTAAATGTAGATATAAAATCAATTGTAAGAAACATGGCATAAAAATTTTCATATTCAAATATGGATACAAACTTATTTAAAATTAACTATAAAACTATCACATATATATTTTAGTATTTAAATATAAATATGAAATAAATTGAAATTACTTTAGTAAAGGTAGGTAGAATTATAGTAAAACATTTGATGAATAATTTAAATTTATAATGTAACACTATTCCCGAAGTTGGGCTTCCAAATCAACAATACAAATCATATTAAAGCTCTAATAAAAAAGCTCCCTATAATTGTTTTAGTGATCTAATATAATCTTGAACATCTTCGATGTCCTTCAATGGTTGCAACAAAGGCCACAACACATCTAACAAGTATGTGTCTTCTGACTTAGAATCTATGTTAAATGTTTCAGCAATTATGTAGTTCACAACATCATTTAACTTTTTTTTCTCTAAAGATTCATCTCCAAGCACTGTATTTTTAAAATTGTACAATGCATTAAACCATGACCAAGTGGAGTTAATATTCTTGAGATATAATTTGGGATTCCCATAACCTTCATAATCATATCATTTTTTCTCAACACAATCTTCCTATGTAAATATGAACTCGAATCTTGCAACCTCCAAGCCGATGTTTTGAAGGAATGAAGGCATCATGTCATCAACATTTGACTTTCTCACCAATGTCCACATTGCTATGTTGAAATGTTTTTTTCACTGTTGCAAGAAATATTTCACATTAGGTCTGAGAAAATAATTTTTTTAGCTCAATTCCGCAAAACTTTTTAACTATTTAAATGCTGAAAATGCCTTGTGGAGGGTGTGTGCTAAAACACCGTTTATATCAAATATGATCAGTTTCATGTTGCATGTGTTCGTATCTAAAAATGAAAAAAATCAAATGGTTGAGGGTAGTGAATCAATTAAAAAATAAAAAACAAGTCCCTTTCAATATTGGTATATCAAAAATCAAATGGTTGCGAGATGGCGACAAAGGTAAAATTTAAGGGTGTTCCTCATTTCTTATTGTTATACTAGGAATACTTTTTGTGAATAATTTATTTGAATGGAATGTAATTTTTCAACGCAACGACAGTCTGTACATACCATATTGTATTTATTTCATTATATTGGAAAGTGGTATAAGTTTTCTAATATCAAAGCAAAAACTAGTATTTAAACATGCTCACAATTAATTTAGGAATACATATTTCATTAATAAAAAACTGCTCAAAGATTGGTTACATTAAATATTTTCTATTAATATCATCAAAGTAACATTTTTAAATGTCAAATTTTTATTTAGCATTTACTCACTCCAAATATTTGATGCCCTCTACCACATTCAATCCCTTTAACACTATTAGTGATAAGTATTTGTGCAAATCGGTCATCAACCACATATCTTCTGAGCAATCTTTTCCTATGCTTTTCATCCCAACCATAAAATTTGTTGGAGGGTTTTCCTTTGCACCTAAGGTAATACACATTGTGTCTTCATAATTGTAGGGGACATTGTTTCTACTCCAAAACTTTACTAGATCTTTTATTGCAATTCCATTGACCATTTTGCAATGTTCTTTTCCCTAAGGTATTAATGGATTCAAGTCACTCGATAATATTTTTATTGAAAGCCTTTGTTAGATTTTCAATATCAACTGAAGTGAGTTTATTTGACTAGAATCCCATTTCAAATTTTGTTGATAATGACTTTAAAAACTCTTTCGGAGCCACCTTGAACGTTGATTCTCTCCCGTGAAACTTGAAAATGTCCCAGGAGGGCGATTGGTTTTTCTCATACAAAAAGCCCTCCAAATCTAAAATAAGCAAGTAATTCTTGCGGCTAAATTCAGGGAAGTAAATAATTTTTTTAATCGGTCTCATATCAATTCTAACCAATGGAAAAAATACACATTTTAGCTTTGCAACTACAACTTACCAAATGGGCCTTGTATGTAGGATTTCATCTTCTTTACCTATAGTTGGGTCCTTTGATGAAATATATGTTTCAAACAATATTAATATTATTAATATAGCTATTGTTATAGAAAATGAAAGCGTATTTGAAAAAAAAAACTGAAATACATGGTAAAATGGTAAATTCAATATTAGCACTTTAGGTAGCTAGCACTTACTAACCGAGCTTCTAGCTTGGATTACACAGACCTTACTAGCTTCTAGTGTTTTTCATGTAATATGTGTTACAAACAAAAATAATCAATTCAAAATCAATTCCATATTATCGCAAATGAAAGAATTATTAATTGAAAAGAATACTAGTCTTTGTGGTAATATGGTAAGTACAAATCAAAATGTTCTATGTCTTCTGAATGAATTGTAGTGCCCACTAGGGTTCGTTTACATCCATTAAACCACCCATTGGTGGAAAACACTTTTGAGATATTGATGTGGATTAGCGAGTTAGACTATGCCATCACTTTGGTTGGAATAAGTATAGATTCTAATGTATGTATCATTATGTTGATACTAATGGTTTATGTAGACAACCAACAACCTGGAAACTACAAACTATGTAGTGTTGGATGCCATCATGAAATTTTGAAATATGTTATTTGATAATTCCATATTTGAAAATGATTTTGCTTATAGAATTAGCTGAAATATTTTTCTATAACTATGTGAGCCTTCAAAATGGTTATGTTTAAAAATATGCATGGCTAACATACCTAGTTCTGTCTGCATATTTGTGTTGGTGGTCTGCATAAACCATTAATTTTTTTAATAAATTTTTGGGGCTTGGTAGTAGTTCTTATTTATAAATAAACACGACTAACATAACAATATTTTCTTGCATATTCATGGATGATGTGGCGAGTTCTCCTAATCTATGGTCGAGATGGTGAGCATAGAGTATTGTCGATAAAATGAGAACAATGTAAATTGAAAACATAGCTCATTAAACATATTTATAAAGCAATGAAGGTCAATAACCATAATGAGTTTGTTTTGTAATGTCAATTTGATATGTTTGTACATTGATTCCTATTGGTCTTAGGTTGTCTGCGTAAATAATAAATGTGTAAATAGATTTTTTTGGTTGAAATATTTTTAACATAATCACATGTTCAAATTGTATTCTAGTAAGAACCTTTCTTCATATGAGAATAGTAATGTTTCAAAACATTTCCCCGACCATGTGTCTCAATAATAAAAATAGTAGATTGATTGGATTCAACTAATGCACGCAGTGTGACACTACCCTCATATAGCACTAATACTATAGAATCTTGGGAAAAATATTGAGAGAACATCTAAGACTAGAACTCATATGAACGGTCAAATGGAAAAGGATTTTGGTTCCATTTAGGCCAATTTTGCTTTAGATTATCAATTGTTTTGGTAGTTTTTCCATCAAATCCCTAGTGACTTCTTCTCTTTAATCATTAATTTTGTCATAGTTGTGCACTCTAGTTATTGTGTACATAAGACAATTTTTTTAAATTTCCCACTATTGTCATAGAGTCTGTAGCATTCATCCAAAATTGATTCTTCACTATCTTCAACCTTTTCCATGTATTTTTTACTATTTCTCTCAATATTTTTAAATATTAAATTGGTATGAGAACAATAATAATACATTCCAAAGGCAATGGTTCCAATAATCATTAGCATCTCCATTATTTATTCGTAAGAAACGTCGCTAGGAAAATTGTAAAAATCACCAATAATACATTTTTCATTGAAAGGATTGGTGGCGGGAATAGAGTTGAAAAAAGTGGGAACGGGTATGCACATTGACAAGTAAATTCTTTTATGTCCTCCATCTTTGCCAAGGTATATTGTCTTCCATTGACACAATATAGTTATTTAATATT
Organism: Taxus wallichiana var. yunnanensis; assembly: GCA_018340775.1. Lineage (NCBI taxonomy): Eukaryota > Viridiplantae > Streptophyta > Pinopsida > Cupressales > Taxaceae > Taxus > Taxus wallichiana. The sequence continues at coordinate 294,735,113 of CM031240.1, read as the reverse complement.
GTTTGAGCCTCGATAGGAAGATCTTCTTCCACCACCGGTCCTTTTATGTTTAGATTTTTTTTCCCTATGTGGGAATCAAATTTTATATTTCCTTTCCTCTCTTCACCCAATAGTAACAACAACTAGCGGTAGTTTGATTCATGCAATTTAACATTTTCAATTACATTGGATTCAATACAAGATGTCAATAGATCATCACGGATGTTTATCTTTAAAATATTGTAGAACATTTTGCTCTCATTTTTCTATCTCCTTTTATTCTCCAAAGTAGTAAGAATCAAATGTCTATGTTTTTATGTCTACCGAAATAGGGCCAATTACCCAAACATCCCCTGATTGTACTTTATCTACTATTACTGATTGTTCTTCTTTCGCTCATTCATGTAGTATCCCTTAATGAATTGGTTGTCAATCTTGCCAATGAATTAGGCTGAAAGTTATCCTAATTATCTTTAGTTATTAGGTAAACAAGAAATGCCACCAAATATAAACAACTCAAATGTTGTAGTCTGTTTTGTCCATATATCATCTAGTAATAATAGAAAAGTCCATTTTTCGTATAGATTAATGGTTGTGTCCATTTTTAAAATCAAAAGGCATTGACTCTTAAATTTATGCATTCAAGGGACAATTATATGTTTTTTAATCTTTTTGTATAAGGAAGAAAAAAGTTAATAACAAATGTAATAAAATTAAAATACATTACCTTCCATTCCTCTGTTTAGTGTTTTTCCAATCCGGGACGTTGAGGACATCCAAGTGATTTCCAAACCAATCTAGCTTTGTACAGAAAATCAATAAACTTGGTTTCTATCCAAGTTCTGTTTCATTTCATTCGTTGTTTGGAAATATTAGTAATGGCTTCGTTAGTTGCATCTGCAGAAAGAGTGTGAGCCCTTCGAAACTGTAGCCATGGATGTAAATAATTGTAAGTATCTGAGCCCAAAATATTTTTTTGTGCACATATTTTATGATGGTTGTCAAGTATATAAATTTAATTTCATCCCTTTCCAAGTATTTTGGATCTTGGAGCACCACAACCTTATTCTTAGACTCTAAGAAGGGATAAGAATTGCATCCCTCTGTGTAGGAATAACATTTATCAACATGGAGTGAGAAATAAGGTCAACATTCTCGTCATCAATAGGAGGATACTGATACTTTGGAGGTGCTACATGACACCTGGAAACATCAATTGAAAATACTTCACCATTGAAAAAAAGTAATCAAATTGCGCTTAGATGAAGGTTCTGCTTTTGGTGAATATATTTTTGTTTTCTTTAGCAATGTAGTTGATTTAGTATTATTTTTCAACCCATGGAACTTTGATTTGGATGGATAAAGCTCCAATTTAGCCAAATATGTTCTTCCCAACATAGTAAATAAGTTGGCATGTTAAGGCGGTGAAAGCAAACCTTTTCTATTCAAAAAATGACAAATGGAAGAGGTTGTATCACCTCTATACAATTTTTTAAGTACCGTAAACATGCCATTATGAATTTCTTCTGCATTTGAACAACCATTTTTGTCTTTATCTACTAACAACCCCAAATCCCATCCATGTGTTGAACAAGGACATTGTATTTTGTCTTCTAAGGCTTGCATTTCCCATTTCCTAAATAAAGAAACATCCAACTCCATATCCATAATAAGACACTTATTATTTTCATAGTCAATGTGTTTACCTGAACACGTAGTGTACTCAAATCAATGAATGCAAAGGATATAACCATTCCGATTTCCTCATGTCCATCATCTATAACAAAAACAACCACAGTCGTTGTAGTAGTTTTCAGGGCCATGGACTTCAACAAACCAATCCTCATCTCTTTTCTTCCAGCTCTTAGTGCCTTCAATGAATGGAATTTCCAAGAATGGATTGTGACCAATGGAAGACATTGTATCTGCAATTGGAGTAGAATATATTAAAAATTACTTCACATATGGATTAATTTTTGTTCTCACCATATGTTAATGAATGCAAGTATTAGCCTTTGTGATCACCAATCTCTATAATACTTTAATTTTTATCATTGGTGAGCAATCAAAGTAAACGTTAGCTACTATTAGGCTTTGACCGAACATGACATCTAACCTTTAACTGGTTACTGTAAATCATATTTTTTGGATCACAACATTAATACCAGAAACTATGCAAAATTGTTCTTTAAAATTAAAGAGCAACATATTTTGGAAGGATTATCCATTGTATGACAACCATCCACTTTGCATAGATTGCATGAAAGGAAACGTTTGAAAACATAGATGTTAGTGAGAGAGAGGATTTAAGTTGACATATGAATGGAAAAAATTTAATATTACTTATTGGTAATTTACACCAATTAAATGTACTAGCTTGAATGTCATTAAGATTTAATGTCCATAACTAGTATAAAAGAATAATCTAGCGGCCGCTAGGCTCAAGAATGTATTTATTTAAAAATAGCTATATGAGAACAAATGATGGTCAAGTTTAGCGACCACTAAACTCCCTCGCATCTTGATTGTAATTGAAAGCGCTATATGTTCCACCGTGGACCGGTATTTTTTCATTAATAGTTATTATATCGTATTGGCTACACTTCACATGTCATACCCAATTGCAGCACTACATTTCAACAAGACGGATAAAGACTTAAGTATTTTACCTAAAATATATCCTTTTAAATTTTAAGCCATATTCATTTGTATCAAAGAAAATTCCTAGCGACCACTACAAGTTCTTAATTTCAAAATAACTATTGAATAACAAATCATGGTCTAGCTTAGCAGCTGCTTATGATACATTCATTACCTCTAGTTGTAGTAATCACTAGAAGTACAACTTTACAACAATTTTTATTGTCAGTGACTATAATTGTATCAAATTAGTCACACATTACTAGGTGGATCCAATTGCTGCACTACTTTCCATTGAGACGGATCAAGAATTTATCTTCATATTAAAGGAATAACATTGCAGCCAATAAGCACAAAAACTCTAAATTTCAGAATATATATAATAAAAAACAATGGTCAAGCTTAGCAGCCGCTGGGCTCCTATCATTACCATTTTCCATTGTAACCACTATCTGTTCAACTTTGGATGGTTAGTGCTTTTCATTGATTGCAAGTGTCACATATTGGGTAGAATTCACATGGGAGACCTAATTACTGCACTATATTCCATCGAGAGGCATCTAGTCTTATTTATTTCTCCTAAGATATATCTATGAAAATTATAATCCATATTCGTTAGTATAAGAGCAAAAGGGTATCAACCACAACGCTCAGAATTTCTTAATTTCAAAATAGCCATTGAATAACAAATCATGGAATGGTTTAGCATCCACTACGACCATATCATTACCTCTTGTCATAACAATCACTATATGTACAACTTTAGATCAATTGTAATTGTAAATGATTAAAATGTTAACAATTTAATTTTAACGTTGAAAGGAATAATGTAGTGTCTACTAGGCTCAAAAGTTTAATTTTGAGAGGATTTAAGACTTATTTATTTCTCCTAAGATATATCTTTGTAAATTATAATCCATATTCATTCATATCAAGGAAAAAGCCTAGTGGTCACTAGGCTTAACAATTTCTCAATTTCCATTTCAGCTATTGATTAACAACTCATGATATAGCTTAGAGGCCGCTAGGATCCTTTCATTACCTCTTTTCGTAGTAATAATTATCTTTACATCTTTAGATTGATTGTAATTTTCAATTATTATAATTGTTTAAAATCGGTTTCATGTTGATGGTGGAGTCAATTTTTGCACTACATCTCGTCAAGAGGGATCACAACTCTTGGTTCGTATCAAAGAAAAGGTTTAGAAATTGCTAATCTTGATTACTAGTTGAAAGGAATAATGTAGCGGTCACTCAGCTCAACAATTTCTAATTTTTGAATAGCTATATTATAACAAGCAATAGTCTAGCTTAGTGGCCATTAGGTTCCTATCATTATCACCTATAGTTTTTGTATTTTTGATAAGATAAATCATTGCACAACAATTACTTAACTTGGAAATAGTGATAGAATAAAAAATCATGGTATAGCCTAATGGACACTAGCTATATACTAATACATCTTGTCATTGTAAACATTATCTTTATCGATTTGAGGTACTATCTTGCTTTTCGTTGTTTAATGCAAAAAACACCTTTTGGGATATCATAATTTCATGCCACATGTCTTCGTTTTAATGGTAGCTATTTATATTATAATATCACGCTTTTAAAACATGCCACCCGATATGGTATAATTGGATAAATATTTTTCATTTACGCACTACAGTCTACATATAACATTATATAGGTCGATTTTTATTTTTAAAAAAATGTTCCTATACATTTGTACACTTTATTTCATTTTTTTATTACAATATTATTTTTTTATTGCATTTGAACTATTTTAAGATATGGCCATGTGTCATCATTTTTGGTTGTTATTTATATTATAATATGGTGGTTTCATATTACACTAATTTCTTTACATTTTAATTTCATAATAAATGTGTAAATTATAGTGTTTTCTAACTATTAGGTTCAAACATAACACATGACACACAAGAATTGGAGAATTATATTTCATTAGCGCACTACATCTAAAATTATCTAGGTGACTTTTTATTATTAAATAAAGTAATAATAAATGTGCATATAAATTGATATAATTTTTTTTACTATTTTATTATAATATTATAAGTTTTATTATGTTTCAACTATTTTTAAGATATATCCAATAACAAAAGGCGTTGTTTTCAATATTGTTTATTTTTTAGATATCCCGCACCTTTTCTTAATGATTGAAAATTTAAAAATTTGAATTATGAATTCTCCCCTTGTTTTAGAATTTGAAATTCAATATTAAAACAATATCCCCGGCTCGATTTTAAAAATTCCATATCCCACACTTTTTATATTTTCAAAATTTCTAACGTGGACTATGCCAAAAATAATATTAAATACCCCGAAGAACTAGTTTTAAGGTTTTTTGTTTTTTCGGTTTTGTAGAACAACAACTCATGAAATCATAGAATAATACAAACAAGTCGTAGATTGTAGGGCCAAATGCAAGAATCCTAGTCGTTTTGGCCAGGAGCAATTAGGTAGTAATTATAATCTCATTCATGGATTAAAAAAAGGGAACAATCAAGTAGTAACAAAAAGGGTTCTCACACACTGGGGAAGCAAAAGGGGTCACAAAACATACATAGCGCAGATTAGTTAGCTCTATGGTTTGAAGCAGCATCGCCAAACACTAAAAATATCATATCTAAATAAGGTATTTATCAAAAACATATACTATACTAAATGTGCACCTTTTTTATCACAAGCTTATACAATTGCTTTGTCTTTGACCGGATCCTATATTTTTAACCTCAGTCCATCCCTATTTTTTCCCTACAAAAACGTGCTTAGCGGCCCAAATCTACTTACCAATTCCTTCTAGTTTTTGTCAAACCACCTTGTGAATACTAGTTCTGTCTTTTTCACACCGGTCCCAAATTACTGCTTTTCCCTACAAAAATATGATCCTTGACCCATCTCTCGATTACGGTTCCTTCTGATTATTTTTTCACACTACATTTTTCTTAAAGAAAACAAAGAATCTATTGGGCCCCAACCGAAGAAAATTTAATCCCCTTTCAACTCTGGTTTTTATTTCATTTGAACGCCTTCAAGTTTCCCTAATCTATGTCCCCCTCTAGATTGTTTTTCCTGATAATGATGCAAGTGGGCTAAACACTATTTTAAAAAATTGTAATGTTTAACGAGACTCAAAATATTGTTTTGGTATTCATTACGTATGCCTTTTTTTCCTTTTAATATGATGATAGAAACAACCCGAGGTAAATATTTCATTGTACATTGTTTATATGGTTTCCATGGTAAAATCATATTAGGTTTTCAATTGTGAGATAATTTTTTTGTGCAATGGAAGGTTAAACATATTATATATATGCCTAAATTTTATATATAAAATATTATGATCACTATGTATTTAAATTTATATATTAAATATTTATATATTTAATTCTTTTAAAACAATATTATCAATAGGCCATGTATTATTGGTAGAAGATAGAGTGTTGGCATATATATTAATTCATTAGGGTTGTTGTGGAAGGCCACAATATTATTTGGATATTAGTTGTCCCTTGGATTTTACAAAAATAAGAAAGTTATTACAAGCTTAGTGGCCACTAGGGTATAATGTAATACCATATTTGTAGCTTAGTGATCGGTACTCAATAACGCATATCATGAAGTCATACACCACTAAGAAACTACCACATCATAATATTTGGAACATAGTTGTCGCTAGGATTCAAAAAAATAAAGAAATATATTACGAATCTAGTGTCTCCTAGGAATTGTCACAACATATTATGTGGAACATAGCGGTCATTAGGGTTTCAAAAAATAAAGAAAGATATTGTAAGTTTAGCGTCTACTAGGTATTGTTGCAAAATACCTGAAATATATTATAAGTCTAGCATCCGCTAGGTATTCTTTGCTCGGTTATGACTGGAATTTTTTTGAGCTTAGGGATTTATCAAAATAAAAAAATATATTAGAAGTCTAGCATCCACTAGGTATTACTGCAACATATTATTTATACTTTAGCAGTCGCTAGGATTTCACAAATTAAATTAAAGTAGTATGAAATTAACGACTCTGCGTACTAAAATAATATAATGTTTTAAAAAATATTTCTACAGGATTTATCATTTTAAATTAAATTTATTTGAGTTGAGTTGTTCTTTATTCTTTACAACGATGTGACAATTTAAGCTTTGTGTTCAATAGGATTGAACACAAAATATTTGGTTCATAGAGGTCATAAGAATTTAACACATTAACATAATATTCTAGGAAGCTAACATTTGCTAGAATATGCATAATCATAATGTTTACAAGTTGTCGATAGTATGCTTTAACAAATCAAATTAACAAGTTTTGAGCTACGTGGCATCTAGTTGGTTCCCAAATAGAATATTTTGAGCTTGGATGTCTCGATAATTTAACAAGACTAATTATGGAATTTTTATCTTATGTTGCCACATATTATTCTAAGATATGTTGTCGTTATGATTCAACTAAAAATATGTCATATATTGCAAGCTTAGCGGCTACTTAGGTTATGCCTCGAAAACATTTTCTGAGCTTAGAGATCAGTACTTAAGAATGGATATCATGAATTTATATGCCGCTAAGACATTGCTGCAACATATTATTTAGAGCTTAGCAGCCGCTAGGATTTCAAAAAATAAATAAATATATTGGAAGTCTAGCGTCTGCTCGCTAGATATTGCTATGCAAACATATTATTTGTACCTTAGTGGTCGCTAGGATTTCACAAATTAAATTAATGTAGTATGAAATTAACGGCCTCTATGTACTACAACATCATAATATTTAAAAAAATATTTCTATAGGATTTATCATTTTAAATGAAATTGATTTGAGCTTAGCGATCGTTAGCCTTTACAACGATGTAACAATTTAAGCTTTGTGTTTGTTAGGATTTAACACATAAGATTTGGGTCATAGAGGACGTAAGAATTTAACACATTAACATAAGATTCTAGGAGGATAGCATTTGCTAGAATATGTGTACTCATAATGTTTACAAGTTGTCGGCGGTATGCTTTAACAAATCAAATTAACAAATTTTGAGGTACATGACATCTAGTTGCTTCCACAATAGAATATTTTGAGCTTGGATGTCTCGAGCATTTAACAAGACAAAGTATGGAATTTTTATCTTGACATCCACTATCTTATGATGCAACATATTATTTGAAGATATGTTGTCGCTAGGATTCAACTAAAAACATGTCAAATATTGCAAGCTTAGCAGGCCACTAGGTTATGCCTCGAAAACATTTTCTAAGCTTAGATATCGGTACTCAAGAACGGATATCATGAAGTTATAGGCCACTAAGACACTGCCACAACATATTATTTTGAGCTTAGCGGCCACTAGGATTTCACAAAATAAAGAAAGATATTGGAAGTCTAGTGTCCGATAGGTATTTCGCAACATATTATTTATACCTTAGTGGTCACTAGGATTTCAAAAATTAAATTAAATTAGTATTAAATTAGTGGATTTCGTACTACAACAACATAATACTAACATAATATTCTAGGAGGCTAGCATCCTCTAGAGTATATGTACTCATAATTTTTGCAAGTTATCAAAGCAGTATGGTTTAACAAATCAAATTAACAAGTTTTGAGCTACATGGCATCTAGTTGCTTCCAGAATAGAATATTTCAATCTTGGATGTCTCAAGCATTTAACAAGACGAAGTATGAAATTTTTATCTTGACGTCTGCTATCTTATGTTACAACATATTATTTGAAGATATTTTGTCACTAGGATTCAAGTAAAAACATGTCATATATTACAAGCTTAGTGGCCACTGGGTTATGGCTCAAATTTTTTAATGAGATTAGTGTTTGGTTCCCAACAACGAGATATTATGAAGTGATATGCCGTTAAGACAATTTGTTGCATTATAATATTTGGAACATAACGTGCCACTAGTATTTAACAATTAATATAGTAAGATATTTCAAAATTAGAGTCTGTTAGGTATTATGGAAAAATATTATTTGGATCTTAGTGGTTGCTAGGATTTCACTCATTTAATTAAGGTAGTATGAAATTAGTGGCCTATATGTACTTCCTCAATGTAAAAATTTACACTTATGATTCGTTAGTATTTATTGCATAATCTGGAGCATAGCGTTCAAAAGGATTAAACACATTACATTAAGGTTCTAGGTAGCCGAGTTTTGAGCTACACGGTATCTAGCTACTTCCACAAAATAGTATTTCATTCTTAGGTGTCTGAAACATTTAACAAGATAAAGAGTGACATATCAAGCTTCAAGCGTCCGCAAGCTTATTTTGCAACATATTATTTCCGAATTGTTTTCGCTAGATATTATGAACTCTTAGGTTGTTAAGATATTGCCACATCATAATAGTTGGAACATAGCGGTCGTCAGGATTTAACAAAATAGAGAAATATATTTTGAGTCTATTGTGCGCTAGGTATTGTAGCACCATATTATTTGTAGTTTATGCCACATCAAAAAATTTGGAGCATTTTCTCGAACATTTATCAAAACAACAAATGCATGTTTAGATAAGTATAGCATTTAGAATATATACACGATCATTGTATCAATTATAAATATTCATCTATTAACATGTCATACATATCACAGTTCTTTCTCACCTATCTCACATACTAAAATTTATGATTCATTGTGGTTCTTCCTTAACTACAGGTGTTTTTGATCCGAGACCGTGGGCATGGTTGCTTCCTTAACTATGGGTTGTTGTTGAACCAAGCCCATGGGTACAGTTGCTTCCTAGGTTTGTTTCCCTCATTCAAGACCTATTTTATCATCTCGTTGTCGTGCATCCTTAAAATATTTTTGTAAATATGAGAATCTCTTTTTATCTTATCCATATCCAAAATTGTGCTTCTATATAGCACAACAGACTTGTCAAGAAAATCCTTTTGACTACCATATGTTTTTTGGAAATTTCCTTTAGAGTCTCTATTTTTTATATTTTTACCTTGATTTGTAAACAATCTGAATGACATGCAAAGTTTTTCCTTCATTCACCCGAACTATTCTCCTTTGAAAATTAAACATGAATTATGAAGGGATGTCACAAAATCTTCATCAAAAACCAATGCATGGTTTCCTTTAAATATTTCCATGACCAAAGCTTCTATGAAAACATGATTTCCTCTAGATACAATGTCATCAAACTATACATAAATTTTTCTTTCCCTTCATTCCATTCCCTTATTTTTTTCTTTGTGTAATTATCATATGTCTTGCATCTATCAATATTGTCTAGGGTTATAATTGTAGGGTCTTTAAAACTTCTTATTTCAAGTGACCTACCCCATATGTGTTAATTGTTTCTACAACAATGCCACTCTTGTAATGAGTTTTCCATTTTTTCAATTCCTCTTATGCATCCTTCTTTACACAGATGAAATTATTTGTATTATTGGACAAGACATGCAATGCCTCTTCAACATCGAAACATTCCCGTGGAGGAAGCGTGGCCTTTAACTAATTTTTAAGATCTTTATTTCTAAAGCACGTACTCCCCTCATTACTTCTACGAGTTGCTTCTATTGTTTCCATTATAAAGGCTTCCAAATCTTCCTCATATTTCACGACATGGGATCCTTTGGCTTTCCTTTTCTTTGTAAGAGTGAAGAGGTCTCTCAAGTTTCATGCCAAATGATGGATTGTTGTGTTAACATCTTCTTTTTGGTTACCATTTTTAAGGTTCTCTTCCTTGGATTGAATTCAATCTCCACTAAGGGATCTTCTTATGCCACCCAATCTCCTTTATAGGAATTTAATAATTTCTATACCCAATCATTTCTCACTTGTTGTGAAGTGATGTGAGAATATTAAGAGGGTTACACAAGGGCTTCACCGGGCTGGATATTTATTTTGTTGAGATAAGACTTCTCGAAACTCAGATTTAGATTCATTTTGTGGAGATAATGGAGTCCAAGGTTGTTATGAATGTTCTAAATAGAAATCTTGATTTCTCTTCATAACCTCATTTTTAATAATTTCTCTTAGAGGTGGAACCACCCCGAATCCTTCATATTCTACTTGAATAAGGTTATCTTGTGTTTGGGTAATCCATACCCATTCATTATCATCATGTGTGTGAGCATACAATATATTTAACTATCCTTTAAGAGAATTAAGGTGTCAAGAAACCCTATTCCATCTGTCATATTGCCTTAAAGGGTGTTTGGGGAGATGAAATGAATTTATATGGGCCGAGGCAGCCTTCAAATTAGGCCACCTTTTAAATTTTTTGTGCCCCACAAAGACTAGGAAGGAGGGATGTGTTTTAAGCTTCTTCTCCTTACACTTTAAAGCAATACCGTTACAAATATGATATGCAACCTCTTGTACTACCAATTTTTTTAGCACATAATATGGAAAATGAAAAGGAGGTGTAAGGATCCCTCAATCATGATAATTGTATATTCTAGATAGAAGAATACAACTCCCATATTCCTTATGGAAGTGAGGATGGCATCATATATTCTCGGTGGCACTATTTCATGTAATTGTTGGTAGAGATAAGGATACAAATAAGTGCATATATCTTGAATATGTGATCTGAAATGATGGGAGTACAAGTATGAATATTGCTCATTTACCCTCAAAGGGCTCGAAGGAGACAAGAACTAACAGAAATTTAGACAATTAAGAATGCCAATGACAACATCAAGAAGATGGTAAGCCATGTAAAATAGTTTCCCATGGTCGACAAAATTATTTCTTTTGTCATTAAATTTTAACAGAGCACTTGACCTAAGGAGGGAATATTGACTTCATCAATAATAAAATAAAGTAACGGGATCTAGGAACCATCCAACCTAGAGATTGAAGTATTTCCATGTATCCTATTCATGATTTTGCATGTCAATGCGGACTCCAGTGTCTAAACCTTTTAATAAGGAGTTCGAGACAGGTTAGAATCATCCATATTATACACCGGGTCAAATGCCCAACTCTCGCAAAATATATCTTACTCTCCTTTTGGCCATCCATGACTCAAATGTGTTTGAATTGTACAAGCAATCGAGCTTTGGAAGTTTATAATAAAAATTTTATGTATTCCTGACAAACAAACTTATTTTCATTTTCCCCTGATTTAGAAAATTATGAAAAATCCTTGTGCCCACTTCCCTATGACACTCGGTTGATTATCATTTTGAGTTATGCGCAGACTTTTGGATATGGACATGACTTATACTTACGTTGATTAGCATGATGTTTTGTGAGTAGACGCATTTGGGTTATGATTGGATTTTGTTTTCAGTATGATCTACATTGGCTCATGGACAGACTATTGGATACTGATATTATTTTTATATGGATATATTGCATGTGTTCTAACATTGGATTTCTTCGCCATGTTAAATAGAATGTAGTTGTTGAATTTACATTACTATAACTTTGGATAATGATGAAATGCATAATTAAGTTGTGATTTAAACCTTGGAATAATGGATAATTGAATTACGTATAGATGTTAATAAATTTCATGCATATGATTATTTTGGACATTTTGACATGGCCGCAAGGCCGAAGGAGGTATTTTGTATTTTGCAGGAAACGAAACATGATCACAACCATGAGGGGGATTGGGAACCAAACACAACAGATGTCGGGTGGTTACAACATTTGGTCGTCAAGGCAACTAGTGAATTGTATAGTGTTACCTTTGTTCTTTTATGTGTTAAGAAAAATTTCCATGAGGGGGAAATTTTCTAATGTGACCAAGGGGGTAAGAATTTTAATTACTTGTTTTAACTTACTTTAGTAGATGATTTCATTTGTGATGTTTTTTTTTATTATTACTTTTGCTAAGTATGTTTAGATTAATTTAACATCTTGTTTTAAATTTTAAGTTTTGGAGGGAAGTCTAGTAGGTGTAATTAATTTTGATGGTTGGCTCCTTGAGCCTTGTGTTTGCCTCTTGTATTGAATGTTTGTTTTGAGTGTTGACCACTCCAAATCCTTTGAATCTCGAATTTGAGATTTAGGGCAATTTTGGGGGACTTGTGGGACAAGTTGAACTTGTCCCACACTTCCCAAAACCCCTTACCAACCATATCTATGGGTTGGGAAGCCAAAAAGGGGATTATTTATTGTTTTGGGAAGGGAAATGTGACTTTGGAGTGCACTTGTCTTCCTTTTGCATTTAATTGTGCCTTAAGACACATGGGAAGGGATGGATGTGGAAAAGAGATGTCATTCAACCCAACCACCCATTTATGGTGTTTTGGGATTTGAGTTGACTAAAGGGAGGTGGTCTTGAGGATGTGTGATGTGGCATCCTACAAGGAGCCACATCACCCTCACTCTTCCCTTTTGTCTATTTATGGAAACTTCCTCTCTTGTTGAGGGGGTTGGAGTTTTGTTTTTGTTTTGTTGAAGAGTTCTTTTTGTTATTTTTTTTGGGAGAGAAAAGAATTGGGAGAAAGAGAAAAAGAAGGAGCTTGGACTTGCATGCTTGGATTGTTTTGGAGGGAGCTTGGACAAAGCTTCTTGGTTTAGGCTTCTCCAATGGAGAGGTAGGAAACCTTCTTTGTTGTTTTGCTTTCATATTGTTGTTGCTTCTATGCTAAATTTGTGGATAATGTATGTTTGCCTTTGTGTATTGTGAAAATGGATAGAATGCTTAATGTGTAGTGTAGGAGAGGTCTATGGGAAAACTCATGAGGGAGGCATAAGAGTAGAATAGGAAATTGTGGAGGGAGTTTGAGAGGGATGCCCATCTTGGGTAAGAATGTTCACATTCTTACCTTGTCCTTGAGGGAGCCATAAGAGGAGGGAGGCATAAGAGTATGGGAGGAAAAAGGGGTACTTGAGGGAGGCATAAGAGTCATAGGGGCTTGAGTTTTATTGTGGAGGGTTTGGATGGGCATCTCATCTCAATTGGGAGGCATAAGGAAAACTTTCCCATAGTTCCTTCTCTTGTTGGCTTGGATGAAAGCCTTGATGTGAAATGTTTGGTGTTATTGTGTGTCTCTTTGTTTCTTTTATCTTAGCTTTGAATGTTGTGAAGAAATTGTATTGTGGAAGCAAGTGTTGTTGCCTTGAGTTGGAGACCACCCTTTCATTGTGTTGTGTTTGGGGCTCGGGGGTCAATGGAGGAGATTGCTTCTCTTCTCCATTGAGATTTTGGTTGGGAGGAGAGTGTTGCCTCTCCCCCTATCTTGGTTGTGATTTGAGCTACTTGGAACTTGGAGCATGGATGAAGAACACCTTGGAGCTTGTGAAGACTCTTCCATTTCCCTTATATACATTATTTTGTTGTAAATTTGTATGAGAAAGAAAGTTGTATCATCTTGTTTTTATTTCAAAAATAAAGGACATTGTAATCTATAGTTGCCCCAAGAGTCACATGGTTGAATGCAAATTTTACTTGGAAGGTGTTTACATTATTGTAAATTTGTTCCACATGAAGTAGAAAGTGTTGTAACAAATGTTGAATGAAAGTTGTTTTTGAACTCCAATAATAAGCATGTAATATAGATGGAATCAAAAGTTGAAAGGATGACAATCTATCTATTCTCCTTCTTACTTGACTTGGAACCTCTCATGAGTATGTTAATCTCGTTTACATGATTAGTAGTTCTTGCTTTAAAACTTAATGGAAGTAATTTTGGAACCCTCTTGAAGGGTGTTGGGAAATTTTACAAAAATACATATTAAATTTTGTCTTATTACTTCAAGGATATATATTGAAAGGTGGGAATATTGGTGCAATCTTTATTCTTGTAAAATAAATAAAAGTAGTTTATAAATAATTGGTTGCATACATAATATAAATATTTTCCCTTGCACACTTAGTGTAGATCCATTCCTACTTATTACACGTGAAAGAAATTCTAATGCAAAGTTTCTAGCTTAATAAGTTCATTACCACATTTCATTTAAAAAGGAAACTAATATTTTAATTATTATCCATATTTAGGTGTTACTAAAACTAATGGATATCCTAGGATAAATCCTATTTATAACAATACACTATTAAAAACTTCCTTTATATTAACAAGTAAACTATGTGAGTTATAGCCAAGAAATAATATTAATTAAAAATATGCAAAGGATATCTTTATTACGCCACCATGTTATATGATGTTCTAAGGTGCAAAGCGATGCATGCAAGCTTTACATGCACAAATGCTCATTACCTTGCAAAGCAACTACTTCGTGAGCAATCAATTTTGAAACAGACCCACCTTTATGGGACCTTCTTGCTTTCCTCTTGTTGTATGAAAACCTTTCTCGCATTTTATATTGTTCAAGCATGGTAGGGAGATCGAACGGTTTGCAATATTTATTGATTTTGCTCTTCATATAAGTTAGCATTCAATTTTGTATAGATATTTCAAAATACTATACAAATATACATAGTCTATTAAACTCCTACAAAAAAACATATAAGTGGCATGATATGAAATAGATCCACCTCTGTGAGATCTTCTCCCACGGGATGCACCGTATAATAAATATGGTCTCCCTAGAAAACATTGGTAATAAAATGTTGCAGTCTTCTAAGTAACCCACTCTCACTATCCCCCCACCGATCTTGATAAAAATATCTTGAAAGTGAAACCCGATTTTGAGGATGCATTCGATATTGAATGCAGATAACAACATGGGAGACAGGGTTGCGCTATCCAAAATGCCTTTCCTTTGTCCTCAAATCGATTCTAATAAAAATCTAATGAAGAAAAATCCCAAATTTGGGGACGCATTTGACACTGAACGTGGAAAAGAATAAAAGGAAATAAAAATAACACACATAGTAGATTTCCCGCATTGGCGGATGAGCCGAGTAGGTCATACGATTTCGTGGGAGAAGATTCCTTGATCAAACCCACTATTACATTGACGGAGATATATCCCTCTTTCGCCGATGGAGGACCCTACCTAAAATAGGGATTTGCGAGTATAAAAAGAAAAAAGAAAAAAATGTTAAACTAAACAGTTGAGTTGAAACAATCAGTACAGCGTATCATTTAGTCTCCTTTTGCACCATTTGAAAGCAACTGCGTTTCATGAATATTTTGATATGAAACAGATTTACCTCTAAGAGATTTCTCCCCCCTCAAATTAAAAGTAGCTCCACCTCTCTCTTAAATTTGTAGCCTTATCTATAACCTTTCTTCTTCACGCGGCCCAAGGTAGACCAAACGGTAAAAAGACTCAAGGAGGAGGCACAAGATTTGCAAATCTAAATCACTTAATGAAGAGGCGACCTAGAGCTTCGACACGCATGAGGGAGAGAGAGGTCAATCTGGTGCTGGTTGAACCACCCACCGCCCCAACCATAACTTTTAAACAAAGTTTGAAATGCTCTCCCGATTGGACTCTTGCTCCATTATAACAAAATTTCAAATTTATGTTAAGCTTGTAGAGTCATTTTAGTGTAAATTTTGATAATATACATGTATAAAATACCGGCCAAGTTGGCTCGGTACCCATGTGGAATGCCACAATTATAGTGGCTGCGGACACACCTTATCTCCATTTAAATGTGGGTGGTGGCATGTTGACTTGTCCATCTGCGTCCTCCTCGAGTTGTAAGGGCGACTTTTACACGGTAGTGACAATATTGTAATGCCACGTATGTGGCCCGAACTATGCAATGTAATATGGGATATGATTAGCTCGCCCAATATGGAGATTAGCTCGTTGACCCAAGCTAAACAACGAGCTCATTGAGCCATATGAACTCGGTCCTCCAATCACGACCTGATCATCGATGGTGGTAGGACATGTGGTGGCCTGAGGCTTCACCACATGGTGAGATATCGAACACCCATTTTTTAAAAAAAAAAATTATGTCGCATTTTCGGGTTGTATGTTTGTGGCGCGTCATCATCGTCATCGTAGCGAGTCGTCGCCTTTTCTGGCGTTACATTTTGGTATCAGAGCCAGGGGTTCGAAGCTGGGACCCTTGGGCACACGCAGAAAAAATGCAAACCAGAACATTCAACTTAGTATAGAGCTAATTCTTTTAAAATATAAAACCATAATGTTGATAATTATAGTAAACAACAAATTTTGAAAACTAGCACAAGACCTAGAACAATGAACTAACTCTCACCTTGATCTGTGCAGGAGGCACGGATTGGGCGAGGGGTCTCTTCATATAGACCTAGACATACCACCACCAGAGCAGGCCATAGCAGCCCTTCTGCCTCAGATTTTGCAGACACTCCAGGATGTCAATGCCGCTATATGCGGAGAGCCCTTGGGAGGACGACTCACTAGACATAGTTTGGAGCCATCAGTAGATGCCCAGGCATCCCCTCGACACAACGAGGAGCACAGAGCAGAGAACTTCCATGCAGAGTCGGCTAGGGCAGAGTCACCACAGAGAGGACATGGGGACAGGATCTCAGGACATAGGGATAGGTCTCGGAGCCCTAGACAGAGGGAGGAGCATACAGAGAGATCTAGGATTCGTCATACGTCAGCTGCAGACCATATCAGGGAGATCCTGAAGCTACGACCATCTCACTATTCGGGTGATACAGGTTTTCAGGCAGAGGCCTGGTTGGTGAGCTTGAGCGGATGCTTCAAGCTCTCTCTTGCTCTAAAGTTAAACACGAAAGCTCGTGTTGCAATCCATCTTCTGAAGGATGGAGCAGGAGTCTGGTGGAGGACCGAGGAGCAGAAGCTCCATGTCGACTCAGAGACGATTACCTGGGAGTTGTTTGAGGAGCGTTTCAGGAGTAGGTATTTACCCAGGAGATTTATACAAAGCAGCGCATAGACGAGTTTCATGACCTCCGTCTGTGCATCGATGATGTATGGCCGAGTATGAGAGTCGATTTCTGGACCTACTCCAGTACGTCGACTATATGCAGGATGAGCAGGTATGGATTCACAGGTTCATCGGGGCCTGAATTTGGATTTAGGAGGCGCAGTGCGCATTCACTGCCCACAGACATTAGTAGAGGCCGTGGAGAAGGCCTATATTGCAGAGGAGACACGGGGAAAGACACAGCAGGCTAGAGACAGAGTTCGGAGCCGTATTCAGCAGATGCAGGATAGTAGGTCGAAGGGGTCAGTTCCTCCTCCACGGGGTGGACAGAGTTCAGGGCAAGCTTCATTCAGGCCACCACCGCGCAGCAGCAGAGCAGCAGCAGACCCACCCACCTTACCGACCTCCTCAGATATTTGATGCACAGAGAGGACGTAGTATGGGGCCTCCTCCTAGGGGTCCCATTAGGACACAGGTGCACCGAGAGCTCGGCCAAGCAGGAGCTCTCATCACAGAGACCTCAGTCCATAGCCTAGATCGGATCGTCAGGATCTATATCTCAGTCATCTAGAGTACCACCACTGAGCTGCTTCCCACTGGAGAGGACCAGGCAGCTGTTATGGTTGTGTGTTGTTGGACATCTTTGGAGAGATTGCCCACATAACCCTACCAAGGGTAAGACACAGAGCTCAGAGCCTACTGTTGGAGATATGGCACGGAGTCATCGGATCTACGCAGTGGTCGAGAACCGCCAGGCTGAGCATCAGAGTACTGTGATTGAGACGACAGGTAGTGTTGGTGGTATTTCCACCTCTATATTATTTGATTCTGGTTCTTCTGATTCTTTTATTGCACCATCCTTAGTAGAGCGTTGTAGGCTGGTGGCAGTTAGGCAAGGCCATAGTTGGGATGTTGAGATGGCTTCTGGAGCCAAAATTTCTGTAGACTCCTTAGTCAAGGAGTGTGTAGTGGATTTGGGACCCTTCACCACTACTTCTGATCTTTGGATCCTTCCATTAGGATCTTATGGCATCATTTTGGGCATGGATTGGTTGTTCGTTCACAGAGCTAGAGTGGATTGTTACCATAAGACTATTGCTTGCATAGATGATCTTGGAGTAGAGTCAGTGATATCAGGAGTTAGGAGGACCATTTCCATTTGCACCATCTCCGCTATGCAGCTTAAGCGTGTGCGCGACAAGGTTATCAGATGTTTGCTATTACGGTCAAGGATGATCGAGGATGAGTCCAGAGGACCTTCCCTCGATGACCATCCCATCTTATCAAAGTTTGCTGATGTGTTCCCAGGGGAGTTACCGGGATTACCTCCCCCACGTGAGATCGATTTCCATATAGATCTAGTTCCAGGCGCAGAGCCTATCTCACGAGCACCCTATCGGATGACTACTCCTGAGTTATGTGAGCTCAAGTTGCAGCTTGAGGACCTTCTGGAGAAAGGCCTAATCCATCCTAGCGTATCCCCTTGGGGTGCACCAGTTATCTTCGTAAAGAAGAAGGATGGATCTCTTCGGTTGTGTATTGACTATCATCAGCTGAATAAAGTAACGATCAAGAATCGTTACCCCCTTCCACGCATTGATGATTTATTTGATCAGATGAAGGGGGCTATAGTTTTCTCTAAGATAGATCTTAAGTCAGGATACCATCAGCTCAGGATTGCGGAGACAGATATTCACAAGACAGCTTTCCGCACGAGATATGGCCACTACGAGTTCACAGTGGTACCTTTCGGTTTGACGAATGCCCCCGCAGTGTTTATGAGTTTGATGAATGGGGTATTCAGGACCTTCCTTGATCGCTTCGTGCTTATCTTCCTTGATGACATTCTGATTTACTCACGCACACGTGAGGAGCACGAGGAGCACCTTCGCCAGGTTCTTCAGTGTCTTCGTGAGCAGCGCCTTTACGGGAACTTGGAGAAGTGTGCGTTCTTTCAGCCTGAGGTGTAGTATTTGGGCCACATCATTTCTGGGGAAGGTATCATTCGATCCTTCCAAGATTCGAGCCATCATGGATTGCCAGCACCACTAGTGTGACCGAGGTGCGTAGTTTCATGGGTCTAGCAGGGTATTACAGGAGGTTTGTTCAGGACTTTTCTCGGATTGCGCACCCTATCACTTCTCTTCAGCGGAAAGGGAAGAAGTTTTTATGGTCAGATAGGTGTGAGCAAGCCTTCAGTACACTGAAGGAGTGCCTCACGAGAGCACCTATTCTTGTAGTGCCGGATCCTCAGGGTGAGTTCTACGTTTGCACAGATGCTTCCTTGGCAGGACTTGGAGGTGTGTTAATGCAGGAGGGTAGAGTAGTTTCCTTTGAGTCTCGCAAACTCAAAGATTATGAGCTCAATTATCCGACCCATGACCTTGAGCTTGCAAGCAGTTGTGCATGCCTTAGTGCGGTGGAGACATTTTCTTCTTGGCCGGAGATTTACACTCAGGATTGATCACTTGAGTCTTCGCCACCTCTTCACGCAGCCCAATCTCAACGCTCGTCAGCGGCGTTGGATGGAGTTACTCTGTGAGTATGACATGGAGATAGAGCATGTGAAAGGGAAGGAGAATGTGGTTGCAGATGCCTTGAGTAGGAGACATGTGGCTATGGCCACCTCAGTGGGCACAGATTTACGGAGTAGGATCTTACAACAGCTTCCTCATGATAGTTTCTACCTTGCAGCCAGAGCAGAGATTGAGTCTCAGAGACCCTTGAGGGGAGATTTGATGGATTTTCATTAGAGGCAGATGGTCTTCTTCTCAGACACAGAGGTCGATATATGTTCCTAGAGATGGAGGCTTGAGACATGACATTTTGACAGAGGCTCATCATGCACCTTATTCAACCCATCCCGGGGTGAAGAAGATGCACGCCACCCTGAGACAGTTGTATTTTTGGAGAGGACTTCGGAGAGACGTGGCTTCATTTGTGTCATCCCGTTGTTTAGAGTGCCAGAGGGTGAAGGCCGAGCATCAGCATCCAGCTGGCCTTCTCTATCCTCACGCCATACCGGAGTGGAAGTGGGACACCATTTCCATGGACTTCATCATTGGGTTACCTACGTCGAGATACCATCACGACGCCATCATGGTCACGGTGGATAAATTGACAAAAGTAGCTCATTTTTCCCAGTGAAGACTACCTATACAAGCTAGTGCAGTGGCACGAGTATATCTTGATGAGATTGTTAGACTACATGGGATTCGTGGAAGATCATTTCATGACCACGACCCTTTGTACACCTCCCATTTCGACCACCATGCAAAGTATGCCCTCGGGGACGAGGATTAATTTCAGCAAACTTATCACCCAGAGACGATGGATAGACAGAGAGGGTGAATCAGATTTTGGAGGATATGCTCAGGATGTACGTGATGGATCATCAGTCGAGATGGGAGGAGTATCTGTATTTGGTGGAGTTTGCCTACAATAATAGTTTCCGAGTTCTATAGGCATGGCTCCTTTTCAGGCATTATATGGTAGAGAGTGTAGGACACCTCTTAGTTGGGATAGGATTGAGGACAGGGTTTCTCTTGGGCCAGCATTATTACAAGACATGGAGCAGCAAGGTTATTTTGATCAGACAGAGATTGCAGGAGGCGCAGGATAGATAGAAGAAGTATGTCAGACCAACATAGGACAGATCGCAGTTTTGAGGTAGGCACGAAGGTGTTTCTTCGTGTCAGACCGCATAAGAGCCCTATCCGTTATGGAAAAGGTTCTAAGCTTGCTCCTAGGTTTGTGGGTCCCTTTGAGATCTTGGAGCGCCTCGGCCCCTTAGCCTATCATCTAGCACTGCCACCTAGCTTATCGCGCATCCATGATGTATTTCACGTTTCTGTGCTTAGGAGATATATTTCTGATCCTTCTCATGTGCTAGATTGGACTGCATTGCAGGTGCAGGATCAGGGGCAGGTGATGGTGGAGCCCATGCATATTTTAGATCGCAGGACCCTGGGCCTTCGCGGCAGAGAGATTGATCAGGTTCGGGTCCAATGGGACAGGTACGATGAGACTGCTGCTACTTGGGAGGATGCTACATCATTGCGAGCTCAGTTTCCACACTTATTTCAGTGACTTCCAGGAGGAAGTCTAGTCTAAGGGGAGGGGGATGTAATGCCCACTTCCCTATGACACTTAGTTGATTATCATTTTGAGTTATGCAGACTTTTGGATATGGACATGACTTATACTTACGTTGATTAGCATGATGTTTTGTGAGTAGATGCATTTGGGTTATGATTGGATTTTGTTTTCGGTATGATCTACATTGGCTCATGGACAGACTATTGGATACTGATATTATTTTTATATGGATATATTGCATGTGTTCTAACATTGGATTTCTTCGCCATGATAAATAGAATGTAGTTGTTGAATTTACATTACTATAACTTTGGATAATGATGAAATGCATAATTAAGTTGTGATTTAAACCTTGAAATAATGGATAATTGAATTACGTATAGATGTTAATAAATTTCATGCATATGGTTATTTTGGACATTTTGACATGGCCGCAAGGCCGAAGGAGGTATTTTGTATTTTGCAGGAAACACAACATGATCACAACCATGAGGGGGATTGGGAACCAAACACAACAGGATGTCGGGTGGTTACAACATTTGGTCGTCAAGGCAACTAGTGAATTGTATTGTGTTACCTTTGTTCTTTATGTGTTAAGAAAAATTTCCATGAGGGGGAAATTTTCTAATGTGACCAAGGGGGTAAGAATTTTAATTACTTGTTTTAACTTACTTTAGTAGGTGATTTCATTTGTGATGTCTTTTTTTAAATTACTTTTGCTAAGTATGTTTAGATTAATGTAACATCTTGTTTTATTTTTTTAAGTTTTGGAGGGAAGTCTAGTGGGTGTAATTAATTTTGATGGTTGGCTCCTTGAGCCTTGTGTTTTCCTCTTGTATTGAATGTTTGTTTTGAGTGTTGACCACTCCAAATCCTTTGAATCTCGAATTTGAGATTTAGGGCAATTTTGGGGGACTTGTGGGACAAGTTGAACTTGTCCCACACTTCCCAAAACCCCTTACCAACCATATCTATGGGTTGGGAAGCCAAAAAGGGGATTATTTATTGTTTTGGGAAGGGAAATGTGACTTTGGAGTGCACTTGTCTTCCTTTTGCATTTAATTGTGCCTTAAGACACATGGGAAGGGATGGATGTGGGAAAAGAGATGTCATTCAACCCAACCACCCATTTATGGTGTTTTGGGATTTGAGTTGACTAAAGGGAGGTGGTCTTGAGGATGTGTGATGTGGCATCCTACAGGAGCCACATCACCCTCACTCTTCCCTTTTGTCTATTTTATGGAAACTTCCTCTCTTGTTGAGGGGTTGGAGTTTTGTTTTTGTTTTGTTGAAGAGTTCTTTTTGTTATTTTTTTTGGGAGAGAAAAGAATTGGGAGAAAAGAAAAAGAAGGAGCTTGGACTTGCATGCTTGGATTGTTTTGGAGGAGCTTGGACAAAGCTTCTTGGTTTAGGCTTCTCCAATGGAGAGGTAGGAAACCTTCGTGTTGTTTTGCTTTCATATTGTTGTTGCTTCTATGCTAAATTTGTGGATAATGTATGTTTACTTTTGTGTATTGTGAAAATGGATAGAATGCTTAATGTGTAGTGTAGGAGAGGTCTATGGGAAAACTCATGAGGGAGGCATAAGAGTAGAATAGGAAATTGTGGAGGGAGTTTGAGAGGGATGCCCATCTTGGGTAAGAATGTTCACATTCTTACCTTGTCCTTGAGGGAGCCATAAGAGGAGGGAGGCATAAGAGTATGGGAGGAAAAAGGGGTACTTGAGGGAGGCATAAGAGTCATAGGGGCTTGAGTTTTATTGTGGAGGGTTTGGATGGGCATCTCATCTCAATTGGGAGGCATAAGGAAAACTTTCCCATAGTTCCTTCTCTTGTTGGCTTGGATGAAAGCCTTGTTGTGAAATGTTTGGTGTTATTTGTGTGTCTCTTTGTTTCTTTATTTTAGCTTTGAATGTTGTGAAGAAATTGTATTGTGGAAGCAAGTGTTGTTGCCTTGAGTTGGAGACCACCCTTCATTGTGTTGTGTTTGGGGCTTGGGGGTCAATGGAGGAGATTGCTTCTCTTCTCCATTGAGATTTTGGTTGGGAGGAGAGTGTTGCCTCTCCCCTATCTTGGTTGTGATTTGAGCTACTTGGAACTTGGAGCATGGATGAAGAACACCTTGGAGCTTGTGAAGACTCTTCCATTTCCTTATATACATTATTTTGTTGTAAATTTGTATGAGAAAGAAAGTTGTATCATCTTGTTTTTATTTCAAAAATAAAGGACATTGTAATCTATAGTTGCCCCAAGAGTCACATGTTTGAATGCAAATTTTACTTAGAAGGTGTTTTACATTATTGTAAATTTGTTTCCACATGAAGTAGAAAGTGTTGTAACAAATGTTGAATGAAAGTTGTTTTTGAACTCCAATAATAAGCATGTAATATAGATGGAATCAAAAGTTGAAAGGATGACAATCTATCTATTCTCCTTCTTACTTGACTTGGAACCTCTCATGAGTATGTTAATCTTGTTTACATGTTAGTAGTTCTTGCTTTAAAACTTAATGGAAGTAATTTTGGAACCCTCTTGAAGGGTGTTGGGAAATTTTACAAAAATACATATTAAATTTTGTCTTATTACTTGAAGGATATATATTGAAAGGTGGGAATATTGGTGCAATCTTTATTCTTGTAAAATAAATAAAAGTAGTTTATAAATAATTGGTTGCATACATAATATAAAATCTTTTCCCTTGCACACTTAGTGTAGATCCATTCCTACTTATTACACGTGAAAGAAATTCTAATGCAAAGTTTCTAGCTTAATAAGTTCATTACCACATTTCATTTAAAAAGGAAACTAATATTTTAATTATTATCCATATTTAGGTGTTACTAAAACTAATGGATATCCTAGGATAAATCCTATTTATAACAATACACTATTAAAAACTTCCTTTATATTAACAAGTAAACTATTGTGAGTTATAGCCAAGAAATAATATTAATTAAAAATATGCAAAGGATATCTTTCGGTAACGCCACCATGTTATATGACTGTTCTAAGGTGCAAAGTAGTCTGTACAAGCTTTACACGCACAAATGCTCATTACCTTGCAAAGCAACTACTTCGTGAGAAATCCAATTTTGAAACAGACCCACCTTTATGGGACCTTCTTGCTTTCCTCTTCTGTATGAAAATCTTTCGCATTTTTATATTGTTCAAACACGGCAGGGAGATCGGAACAGGTTTGCAATATTTATTGATTTTGCTCTTCATATAAGCCAACAATTTCTGTCATGATATTTCAAAATACTATACAAATATACATAGTCTATTAAACTCCTACAAAAAAACATATATGTGGCATGATATGAAACAGATCCACCGCCTCTCGTGAGATCTTCCCCACAGGATGCACCATATAATAAATATGGTCTCCTAGAAAATGTTGGTAATAAAATGTTGCAGGTCTTCTAGTAACCCACTCTCACTATCCCCCCACCGATCTTGATAAAAATATCTTGAAAGTGAAACCCGATTTTGAGGATGCATTTGATATTGAACAGATAACAACATGGCTGGACAGGGCGCTGTCCAAAACGCCTTTCACTGTCCCTCAAATCGATTCTAATAAAAATCTAACGAAGAAAAATCCCGAATTTGGGGACGCATTTGACACTTAACGTGGAAAAGAATAAAAGGAAATAAAAATAACACGCGTAGTAGATTTCCCGTATTGCAGTGAGTGGTGGAGCAGTCATACGAGTTCTGTGGGAGAGGATTCCTTGACCAGCGCCCACTATTGCGTTGACGGGAGATATATCCCTCTTTCGCCGATGGAGGACCCTGCCTAAAATAGGCATTTGCGAGTATAAAAAGAAAAAGAAAACGTTAAACTAAGCAATTGATGAAACAATTAGTACAGGCGTATAGCAGTCTCCTTTTGCACCGTTTGAAAGCAACTGCGTTTCATGAATATTCTGATATGAAACAGATTTACCTCTAAGAGATTTTCTCCCCCACTCGCGCCGGTAGCTCCGCCTCTCTCTACAGCTGTAGCTTTATCTATAACCTTTCTTCTTCCACGCGGCCCGGGGCAGAACCAACAGGTAGGCAGACCAAGGAGGAGGCACAAGATTTGTAAATCTAAATCATTTAATGAAGAGGCGACCTGGAGCTTCGACACGCATGAGGGAGAGAGAGGTCAATGTCTTGGCTGGTGTTGGTTGAACCACCCACCGCCCCAACCATAACTTTTAAATGAGTTTGAAATGCTCTCCCCGTTTGGACTCTTGCTCCATTATAACAAAATTTCAAATTTATGTTAAGCTTGTAGAGTCATTTTAGTGTAAAATTTTGATAATATACATGTATAAAATACCGGCCAAGTTGGCTCGGTACCCATGTGGAATGCCACAATTATAGTGGCTAGGACACACCTTATCTCCATTTAAATGTGGGCGGTGGCATGTTGACTTGTCCATCTGCGTCCTCCTCGAGTTGTAAGGGCGACTATTACACGGTAGTGACAATATTGTAATGCCACGTATGTGGCCCGAACTATGCAATGTAATATGGGATATGATTAGCTCACCCAATATGGAGATTAGCTCGCTGACCCAAGCTAAACAACGAGCTCGTTGAGCCATATGAACTCGGTCCTCCAATCATGACCTGATCATCGTGGTGGCAGGACATGTGGTGGCCTGAGGCTCCACCACATGGTGAGATATCGAACACCACTTTTTTTTTTTTTAAAAAAATTATGTCGCATTTTCGGGTTGCATGGTTGTGGCACGGCGTCGTAAATCGTCGAATAAGCGTCGTTGTCTTTTCCAGCGTTACACTTTCATTCGAACTACGGAATATAGAGCTAAGTAATGCTTGAATTTTTCATCTAAGGTTACTAGATCGAACACGGTATCTCTTATTACTTTGTTTTTGTCATTTGAATATAAAAATTTATCTACCATCACCATTTCCTGTTCTCTTTCCATGTTGAAAAAATTAAGGGCCACAGAAACTACATACATCATTAACATAAGCAAATTTACGAGATAATGATGTAATTGATTTTTACGAAAACATTTATATGTGCCATATAATGAATATTAAGTAAGCTTAGAAAATAATTTCCAAATAAATGAAAGAAGTATTAATCCTAGTGGTTGCTAGAGTCAAAGCAATTACTAAATATTCAAATCTTAGCAATCACTAGGAAATATTCATAGACTTACTATTAATGTAATGAGCAAAGCGCAATTTTACATGCACCTCTGAGGGTTCAAGATATATGTATTTTTATCTATGGTGTTTTCTAGGTGTCAAAGTAGTAAAAATATTAATGAAAAGATCTATTTCTATCAATACAAGCACTCTTAAGGCTTCAAGACTTACGTAGTTCAGATCTTAGCGATCGTTAAGCTCAGAAACTATGCAAAATTGTTCATGATAGTTAACACAACAAATTTTGAAAGGATTATCCATTGTCTAAAAACCATCCATATTGCGTAGATAGCATGAAAGGAAATTTTGAAAACATAGATGTTAGTGAGAGTGAGGATTTAAGTTGACATATGAATGGATAGTTTTAACATTACTTGTTGGTAATTAACACCAATTGAATGGACTAGCATAAAGGCCATTAAGATTTTTTTTTTTAAATTTTGAAAAGAGTGTGTAAGAAACAAAACACAATAATGGGTCTAGCGGTCACTAAGTAGAATTTGTTAAACAAAAAAAAGTTTAGTTTCCCATAACACATTTTGCAAAGAATAACGTAGGACCCCAAAATACCTAACTAGTTTTATTTGAAATCGAGCATTGGAGTATGTCGTAATTCACATCCGTTTGTATCAAATAAAATGCTTCGCAGCCACAAAAATCCATTACTAATTGAAAGGAATGACTTAAAGACCACTAGGATTTTCCGGTTCTTAATTTAAAAAGAGAGATACTTTCATTACCTCTTGTCGTAGCAATAATTGGTTGACAACTTTAGAACGATTGTAATTGTCAATGACTATAATTGTATCAAGTTAGTCATATGTTACCTAGTGGAGAAAATTATAGCAATAATTTCCATCAAGAGGGATCAATAATTTCTCTTCGTATCAAATAAAATTCTTAGCAACCACTAAGCTCCATTACTAGTCTAGCTTAGTGGCCGCTGGGCTCATATCATTAACATTTTCCATTGTAATCACTATCTATTCAACTGTGGATCACTAAGTTCAGAAACTATGCAAAATTGTTCTTGAAAATTCACATGCAACATATTTTGGAAGGATTATCCATTATATGACAACCATCCACATTGCGTAGATCTAAGTCTGTCAATAGAAGAAATATTGAGGCTTCAGGACTTACATAGTTTAGATCCTAGCAATGAAATATTTATAGATTGGTTGTATCTATGTATTATCCACTGGAAAACTATTATAAGAATGAGAAAAATTTCTCCAATCTTTGAACTAGTGGGGTGTCAAGATATACGTTGTATTGATCATAACATTCGTTATATTCAAACACAACAAATTATTTAAATATTTGTTTTATCTAGGATTATTTCAAATCCCAACTATTATTGCGATGATCAATAAAATGTTAGTCCTTCCACTACTGAGGGGTATAGACATAAGTATTTATGATCCTAGCGATCACTAGGGTTAGCCACAACATATTTTTTAGAGCTTAACGATTTATAAGAATCATTAACAAATAAATATGTACTTATTATCGTAGTTGTTACTACGATCATCCGCAATGATATACCTATAGCTTAGCAATCGCTAGGCATCATTAATAAGAAAACTACTAATGCATTAACAAGAAAATATACAAATCTTAACAGTCAATAACATCCACCTTGACAAAATATTTAGAGATTAGGGTTAGCAAAACACCATTCAATGGAAATCTATCATTAACTTAAGAAAAAAATATTACATGTATACGTAAGGGATCAACATTTACTTATGTCTGATTAGTTCATTGTAGGATCATGAATACGTCTCGTTGCTAGACATCATTCACATACATACTATTAATGGAATGAATGAAGCACTATTGTACAAGCACCATTGAGGGGTCAAGTTATATGTTGTTTAAACCATGACATTTACTAGGTGTCACTTTAGTAAAAAATATCAATGCAATAAGCAAGTCCTATCAATAGAAGCACTCTTGAGGCTTCAAGTCTTACATAGTTAAGATCCTAGCGGTCGCTAAGTTGATCAAAAAAAAAAATTTATATATTGGTTGTGTCTAGGATTTTATTCACAAGATAACTATTATTAAAATGAGAAAATTTTCTACATTCTCTGAAATGGTGGGGGGTCAAGATATACGTAGTTTTGATCTTAGTATTTGTTATATTCACCCACAACAACCTATTAAAACCTTCTAATTATCTAGGATTATTTCAAAGAACAACAATTATTGTAATGAAAAAAATACAAATCTGATCACTACTGAGGGGTATAGAAATAAGTATTTCTTATCCTAGTAGTCGCTAGGGTCAGCCACAACATATTTTTGGATCTTAACGGTGTATAAGAATCATTAACAAATAAATATGTGCTTCTTATCCTTCCTGTTACTATGATCAACCACAAGGATATACCTATAGCTTAGTGGTCACTAGGCATCATTAACAGGAAAACTACTAATGCATTAACAAGAAACTATATAAATCTTAGTGGTCAATAACATCCACCTGGATAAAATATTTTGAACTTAGTGTTAGAAAAACACCATTCAATGGACGTCTCTTTAATTAATTATAATTGTATAATATCCTAGGTCATTAAATATCACAATGAGTAGTCAACACATACGAAATTATGTTCCTAGCGGTCTCTAAGGTCAGCCAAAACAAAATATTTACAAGCTTAGTGGTCATTATGATCAGCATCGACAAAATATTTTAAACTTAGTGTTCACAAGGCATCATTCACTGGACATATATTATTGAACTAAGAAAAGAGTTACATTACATTTTTTCTTCAAGGGTCACACATTTCTTAGCTCTCATTAGTTTTTTCCACAAATTTGTTTCAGCCAAGTGTTGCACTAGATACCCTCGTGAGGGATTAAGCCTTAACTAGTTGATGCATGAGCATAACTTGTGGAGACCATAACTTTTGATTCAACCATTGGATCATCTTGAAATTTTATAAGGTGGTAGATATAAATTAGTACTATTTTGGGATCAATGTTACTTGCATTTTCAAGTCCGGATTCCTTCATCTAGTGGCCTAAAATTGGCTCTGAACATTTTTTTTTGCTTTTGACTAGGTCTTAGAACTTTAATAACTTTTGTTGTGCTTGTTAGAATAAGTCAAAATTTCATGTGAGCCTTAATTTATGAAGGAATATTTGGCATGAAAATTTTGGGGCCCATCTAAGTTGTTTTTATATAAGCTAATTTTTGGCATTTTGGTTTTTGGCAATTTAGAGTTTTTTGGCATTTTAGGGTTTTTAGAGTAGATGTGAAATAAAAAGTGGATTGTAATGATGTAAAAGATTAGTGTGGATTCTAGAATGAGAAAAAAGTATTTTAAAACTCCTGGTTTTTATTTGTAAAGTTTTTTATTTGTGTTTTGGAGGTATTTCAACCTCTTGTAGCTAGATTCACATCAATTGGTATCATATCCTGGATTTAGATCTTGCGGAAATAGTTAAGGTAACATATTACAGTTTTCTTTGTAATTATTTCATCTATTTTATATCATCATGGCTAGACCCGGGAGGGGAGGTTATGCCCATATTAATAGGCATATGCAAGAGCTACAGAGATAAGTTATTGATCTCACAGGAGAATTTACCCACCTTAGAAGGAGACATGCAAATGTGGATGAAAACCAGATAGTGATACTGAAGAATTACCTCCATTAATGAATGAAGGAGGAGATGAAGAATAAAATGAGAGAGATGAAGAAACCATGAATGAGATTCCATTTGAGGAGATATTGATTCAGGATTTAGAGGGAAAGAATGATGACATTAAAATTAATGTTCCTGATTATGGTGGAGGATTACGACCAAAGAAGTTGATTAATCTGGTTGAATTGCATGCAAAAATTATTTGAGTGGAAAAATTTTTAGAGGAGAATAAGGTTAAGCTTGCATGCACTAATATAGTCAGACATGCATTGATTTGGTGGGATCACCTACAAGATGAAAGAAAAAGATTAGAAAGGGAAAGATCCGAAACTAGAATAAAATGGTAAAAATATCAAAGAAAAGTTTCTTCTTGTAGATTATGCTCAAACACTCTTTTGAAGGTACCAATACCTAAGACTGAAGGATCTCACCATTTAGGAATATAGCACTGAATTTTACAAGTTATCAATCGAGTAGAACAGGAGAGTCTCGAAGAATGTAAGGCTACACGGTATATAAATGGGTTGAGTTACACCATACAAGATGAACTGAGTATACTCTGGATCCATATCCTGGATGATGTTTATCAACTCACATTAAAGGAAGAAGAAAAGAACAAGAGGAATAATTTTAGAAGAGGTTTAAAGAGAGGGCCATCATCATATCCAATGAGAGGTAGGTGTATATTTGAATCCATAAAAGGTGAATCCTATAATGTAGAAGGGCATGAATATTTTGTTCAAATATGTGGTAACTACCAAAGAGGTAGAGGGTTTCAGAGGGGAAGAGGTTATAATAGAGGATGGGGCTGGAATAGTCCCCAAAGGCACTATACATGTTACATATGTGGTGAAGAGGGACACAGAGCTTTTAAGTGTCCACATTGTCCTACACAAGATAGATGGAAGGATAACAACCATGATTAAATATGGTTGAAGTGAAGAGAAAGAAGAAATGAAGGTTATTGCAGACTTGGGTGAAACCCTCATGATAAGGAGGACGATGATTTCCCAAGGAAGGAGAAATAATAGGATGTTTTTGGTGCTGATTTATGGCTACAAAAAATATATTTTGAACAAGATGCACCTATGGAGGAAAGGCATCTAAAATTATTATTGTTGGTGGTAGTTGTTAAAATATGGTTTTAACTATGATGGTTGATAAACTCAATATGAAATGTGAAAAGCACCCATATCCTTATCGTATATCATGGTTCAAGAAAAGGAATGTGGTAACCATACATAAAATATGCCTTATAAACTTTTCGATTGGGAATAGCTACATGGATGAGGTTTGGTGTGATGTTATCCCAATGGATACATGCCATATATTACTATGGAGGCCTTGGTAGTACAATAAAAAGGTTACACATGATGTAAAGGTGGTCTTTTTACCCTTTAAAGAAGAAGAGAAGAGTGAGGGCTTGTTGGCTACAAAAGAGTTTATTACAGAAATAGAAGAAGTTGGCTGGTGTTATGCACTGATGTCAAAGAAGGTGGAAATAGAGGATTTTAATATACTTATTGCTGTAGAAAAGGTATTAAATGAATTCAAATATGTCATACCATATGAGCTACTAGATGAGTTACCTCTGAAGTGACATATTCAACACCATATTGATTTTCATCCTAGGATTGGCCCTTCCAAACTAGGCAACCTATCGCATGAGTTCGACACAGAGTGAAGAGTTGAATAGACAAGTGAAAAATATAATACAAAAAGGGTTAGTGAGAGAAAGCATGAGTCCATGCGCAACTCCAACACTATTGACTTCCAAAAAATATGGAGACTGGAGAATGTGTGTAGACAACAGAGCCATAAATAAGATCACAATTAAGTATCGGTTCCCAATTCCAAGATTGGATGATATGATGGATGTGTTAGCAAGAGCCCGAAATTTTAGCAAGATTGACCTTTGGTGTGGGTACTACCAGATCCTGGATCCATGAAGGGGATGAATGGAAAATGACTTTAAAAAAAAAAGGATTGTATGAGGTGATGGTGATGCCATTTGGGCTATCTAATGCACCCAGTACATTCATGAGGCTAATGAATAAAGTACTATGAGAATACAATTGTAAGTTTTTTGTCGTCTATTTTGATGATATTATGATATATAGTAATATAGTGGAAGAACACATTTTACATATGAAATTGGTGTTAGAATTGTTACGTAAAGAGAGTATATATGCAAACTTAAATAAGTGTAAATTCCTTCAGAAGAGTCTTGTTTTTTTGGGGTTTTTTATATCAGAAGATGGGGTGAGGATGGATGACGAAAAAGTGAAGGAAATTTTAGAATGGCCTATTCCAAGGAATGTGACATAGGTTCATAGTTTTCATGGATTGGAAATTTTTATAGGAATTTCATTAGGAATTTCACTAGCATTGTTGTACCCATAACAAAGTGTACAAAAGGGAGGGAGTTTGTATGGACCAAGGCAACAACAAATAGTTTTGAATTGTTGAAGAAGAAAGTGTTAGAAGAACCTGTTTTAGTATTGCCATATTTTAGCAAGGTCTTCGAGATTGACTGTAATGCCTCACATTTTGGGATTGGAGCTGTATTGAGTCAAGAAGGATGACCTATGGCATTCTTCAGTGAAAATTTAAATGAAGTCAAGAGAAAATATTCTACTTATGATGTGGAATTTTATGCTATTGTTCAGAGCATTAAGGCACTAGAGACATTACTTGGTAGCAAAAGAATTTTTACTCTTCACTGACCATGAAGCCTTGAGGTATGTAAACACACAGAAGAAACTAAATAGTAGGCATGCAAAATGGGTTTCATTTTTGCAAGAATATAATTTTGTCTTAAAGCATAAGTCGTAAGAAAAATCAAGTTGTTTATGCCTTGAGTAGGCATGTAGCACTTTTGACAACAATGAAAAATGAAGTAGTAGGGTTTGAGGTAGTTAAGGAATTGTATGAAGGTGATCCAGATTTTGGTGATGTTATGAGACAAAGTAAGTAAGGACCCTACATTAGGTAGTGGTTCTTCTAATTATTTGATGCATGATGGTTGTTTGTTCAGGGGGAAATAATTGTGCATCCTCGCTTAGTTCAATGAGAGAAAATATTATAAGATAATTGCATAGTGGAGGGTTGGCTGGAAACTTTGGTATAAGTAAGACAATTTCTCTTGTTGTAGAAAAGTATTATTGGAAAAAGGTAAAGAGGGACATAATTAGGATTGTAGCAAGATGTAGAGTGTGTTAAATGGCTAAGGTCCATCCACAAAATACTAGGTTGTATATGTCATTACCTGTCCCTATAGGGCCATGGGTTGATTTGAGTATGGGTTTCATGTTAAGACTTCCTAACGCACAATGAGGGAATGATTATATCTTTGTTGTGGTTGATATATTCTCTGAGATGGAACCTTTAATTTCTTGTAAAA
The DNA here is from genome assembly GCA_018340775.1 of Taxus wallichiana var. yunnanensis. Classification (NCBI taxonomy): domain Eukaryota; kingdom Viridiplantae; phylum Streptophyta; class Pinopsida; order Cupressales; family Taxaceae; genus Taxus; species Taxus wallichiana. The sequence continues at coordinate 294,701,406 of CM031240.1, read as the reverse complement.
CAACTTATGATGCTTCCATAGTTTCAGATTTGTTTATTTCAGAAGTGGTTAGATTGCATGGAGTTCTAATAACGATCACTTCAGATCGAAACATGGATTTTTGAGTCACTTTTGGAAGAATCTATGGTGGAAAATGGGCACAAAACTATAATTAAGTAGTGCATATCACCCCAGGCACTCGATGGGCAGATGGAAGTAGTGAACAAAATATTAGGAAATCTCCTACATTACATAGTTGGATAAAATCCAAAACAATGGGACTTGGCTTTACCACAAGCTGAGTTTTCCTATAATAGTTTAGTAAACAAGTCAATATGGAGCTATCCTCTCCATAATGTATATGCTAGGAATCCCAAGATGGTCCTAGATCTGATTGTGCTACCCGGTGAAGATAAAACTAATGATGATGCGAACATTTGCAAAACACATTCTACAGTTGGAAGATGAAGTGAGGCAAAATTGAAAGTGAGTAATGCACAATATAAAATAGTTGTAGATGCCAGAAGGAGAGTAAGTGCATTCAAAGAAGAATATATGGTGATGGCTAATCTTAGAAAGAAGATTTTTCCAAAAGGGACATATAATAAACTCGAGTATAAGAAGAATGGGTCTTGTAGGATTCTAAAGAAAATTATTGATAATGCCTACAAGGTGGAGCTACTTGAAAACTTTGCTATCTCACTAGTTTTTAATGTTTCTGACTTATATAATTTTCTAACTCGTGATTAAAATGTTGTAGAGGAAGAAATAAACTAGGAGCAAAGCAGATGCCGAAGAATAAAAAGGAAAGGATAATGCATGTCTTGGACCAAAATAAAGTCACTACTAGACATAGGAGCTATAACATATATTTGGTACAGTGGGAAGGTTTGAAAAAGAAGAAAATACTTGGATTCCTAAGTGTGATTTGAACAAGATTGACATTGAAAAATTAGTTGAATTATGTCAACTGAATTCGAGGAGCTGAATTCTTTTCAACCAGGGGAGAATGATGTGGGAGCATAACTTACAGAGACCATAACTTTTGATCCGACCATTGGATCATCTTGAAATTTTATAGGGTGGTATATATACATTAGTACTATTCTAGATTTATCTTTTCTTCTAAGGTTTTGGCCATTTTGGCACATTTTGGGTTCGTATTCCTTCATCTAGTGGCCTAAAATTGGCTCTGAATGTTTTTTTGGATTTAACTAAGTCTTAGAACTTTAATAACTTTTGTTTTGCTTTTGCTATAATAAGGCACAATTTCACGTGAGCCTTAAGTTATGAAGTTTTATTTGGAACACAAATGTTTGGGCCCATCCGAGTTTTTTTGCTAGTAGTTAATTTTTGGCATTTTAGGTTTTTTGGCAATTTAGGGTTTTTTGGAATTTTAAGATTTTTAGAGTAGACGTGAAATAAAAGGTGGATTGTAATGATGAAAAATATTAGTGTGGATTATAGAATGAGAAAAAAAATTATTTTGAGACTTTTGGTTTTTATTTGCAAATTTGATTATGTGTTTTTTTGAGGTATTTCAACCTCTTGCAATTGGATTCACATCACTAGTTCTCCTACTATTTACTATAAGTTATTGAAAGGAAGATGAAAATTCCACATTTTAATTATAAATGAAATCTCAAAAGATATGGTGATCTATAATTAGTTAGTAAATGAAGTCTTAAAGGCCATGGTATAATTCTAAAAATATAATGAACACACTCTTTGTAGTGTTAGTATGAAAATATAGACTTCAAACCCTATGTATAATCTCCTTATTATTAAACCTCATAATTTTTCATTATATCACATCTTCCTATTTCCATAATATTATTTTCACATTAAGAAAGAAAGTCCATGACATCTTATAATTTTTAGTGTTGATATATCATTAGCTAATTTAACTAAAACAACCAAAGCCTATATTTTTAATCTCTAAATGTTGTATGTCTTTCCAAAACTATCAATTAAGTGAAATATTTTTAGAATCATTTTTAGCCTAAATTCTCAAATAATAGCTTTAATAATTCCTTGATTTACTCATTTTCAAAGAGGAGCCTACACAAATGGAGCTCTTTGCATTTTCGATTTGGCAGGCACATATGTGTTTTAAAATAAAAAAATTCCAACAATTTCCTTATGTAATCAAACAATTACTATAAACAAGCAAACAATTATATGTGTTACTATTATTATTTTATCTACTGGAAATTACTATCTTTATTTCATTAAAAAATTTAATTTAAAACAAAATTTCTATGGAAACCAAATCGTTAACGGTCCAAAATCCCTAAATGAATAACAACCCTAACTAAGCAAAATCTATTTTCCTCATCCTTTTCAACAACACCCATTTTGTTCACTTCCAATAATCATTGATGTCCATCTCAGGTATTTTACAAATCATTTCTCAGTCCTCTTACAAAAAAATACCCATAACATGTTTTACATTACTCACAAGCGGGGTACACACATATTTAGAAAATAATTTAGGGATTGGAAAAAGAATGACAAAACGATGTCAAACCCTATCAGTTGAGAAGTGTTTTTCAAAGAGCGTTAAAGAATAGACATATTCGACTATTGGAAGAAAATAAATTATGGTTTTATTGAAAAGGCTAGATAATATTCTACATACATAGAATTTAAAAAAATTGGGAGGAACAAAGGTGATAATGCATACCAATTTTGACGCCTTCACGAAAAACAAATCATGCTCATAATTTTGCAAATCGAACCATGATCTAATTTTCCAATGAATTATTATGCTTACGAATTTTTCCCTTACACCAATGTTCTCACAGAAGCTTCAAAATTTAAGTTTCCTTGAAATATAATAATGAATACCAATCTATAATTTATATGGAATGGACACTTCCAACTACCATTTTCTTGAAGCACGAATTACAGAATACATGCACTTGCCATTAATTTAATTTATATTTAATGTATAATTAATGGATATCAAATGCTGTACATATTTCAAATATCACATGAACTTTACTTTCTTTGGTTAGTGGCTAATTAATTTTAGGGGAACCACCGTATTAACCATATATGCCACACAAAAATTATCAATATTAACAACAATATCATCAAAATAACAACTTGTTCACTGTTAATTTTATCATATTTAAATTACATAGTGAGTATATAAGTATTCCATACTTTAACTACGCTAAAATTTATAGGTGGTTCAATTGATGTCTCATATATTGAATTATCATATTTCAAATATCACACGAACTTTACATTGTTCGGTTTAACAACACTCTTAATTTTTTTCATTTTTAAACGTTTTTAACCAGAGATATTATCCAAAGGGTTAGGGGACCCCACCCACACAAAAACATACCGAACCAAAACAAAAAAATAAACAACAAAAGGCTCGAATGGAGAAGAATGAAACACTAGTGAAAAAGGAACAACAAGACACCGAGAGCACAAGACCACAACACCAAAAAAACCAGCAAGGAAGAATAATTACTCCTCATCCAAAATAACCACTGCGCCCCACTAGCAATGGAGACCTATGCACTACCTCGCCCGCAACTCTTAGCACCGAGTTTGACACAACACCCCCACCTCACTCCACGACTCCGACCACCACCGCCATAAACACTACCAATCCATTGTTTGGCCTTACCAAGAAGAAGAAGAAAAGCTTCCCGACATTTTCTTGAAACTCATTGAGGTGGTCAATGGCCGAGTCTATAGGAAAATGAGCATCAAAGAGATCCAGAGGTGGCATTCTACTAGGGTCCTGGACCACCATTCCATAATAGATCATGAATGGCCTCAAAGATGCAGGAGTAGCTCCCTATACCACTGACCAAGCCAATCAACCCCATGCCCTGAGCCAATTACCTATTCATCCACCTCCTCCACCCAAATCAGAGGGTCAGGGATGCTACACTGGTCCAATTCAACTCACAAACCAATGCGATGAATAGGGTAAATGAATAATTCCATGACTTCCACAACATCCATCTTGACTGAATGGAGTAAAAGGAAATTGGAAATGAAAGCCGTTGCGATTTCTGAGTTGAGTTTGTCCCTACTAGTATCCTACATGTAAGAATCACCCAACACATGCCCTTTAGTGTCCGCCTTGAGCACAAAACCATATCTAAACACTTCTTGAATCCACTCGAAAGATGGCCGAAGTAAAAGCCATTTCCCTTCTCTCCCTACGCAAAGCAATAAAAGGGAACCCCAGAAAGACCATACTCGCACCAGACCAAAAAATCAAACAAACTGAAGTGAAAAGAAAGAAAAGAGAATGACCAACAAATAAAGAGTGTTGCACGTGCCACCATTAATTCAAAATTATCAACATTATCAACAAAATAACACCATGCTCATTGGAAATATTATCGTCTATAAATTGCATAGAGAGTATATAAATATTCCATACTTTGACTATACTACCAGTGATATGTGGTTCAATTGATGTCTCACATATTGAATTATCATATTGTCCTCAACAAAAATATACATGTTTACCAACATCATTTTTAAATTATTTTGTTACACAAACAATATCTTCGGATGTGTGTGTCAATGATCTTGGTGGCGCCCATGATGCTAATCATTGGCATTGTTCTGAAATAAAAAGGAAGAATGAAAAATAGAGAAGTATTAGCTAACTCCAATGCATGATATTTTTTCTTTTAAGATGGAATGAATGATGCAATACTATATTACTTAGGTTAAAAAAATGTAATTTACCTGGGTAAAAAGACTTGCGACTTGAAGTTGTACATCTAATATTTTCTCCATTAGCTTTCTCTCTTGTTCCATTCTTTCATGCTCATGTTGAAGCCTTCCCTGCTCAATTTCTTTCAATGTCTAACACAATATATGCATGTTATTTTCGATTACCTCTTTCAAATCTCCATAAGATTTTATTTTTCTCTTCACATCTTTTCTCTGAATTCCATTTTTATTCAAAGGGGTTTCTATATTTTCTCCTTTCAAATTTTTAATGACCTTATGGAAGGGATTTTTGATTCCCTATCCTGCTTTTTTTTTTTTAAGTAGAAGTGGTTATATTAACCCTCTTTTCCATTAAAACCAATAACCTTGTGTTTTTTCTATGTAATGCGATCTATATCTTCATAGAAAGTCCATGTTGACTATGTTGGCAATGTTGTGTTTTCCAATTGTTTCTCCTTCTTGAGGGTTTTCTTCAACCTGTTCATCTTGTATTTGCATTGTTTCCTAGTGAATGTTTTTCCACAAACTTCATTCAAAGCATCTGCTATATTATCCATAAGTTTCTTACCAATATATCCATGGTTTAAATGTTCATACACCTATTTTTATTTTGAAATAATTTTTTTCACATCAGATGTTGACCACAACTCTTCTCTTGTATTCTTTCATCAGCTCCTCTTTGTTTCTATCTCTTTCATATGCATGGTTTATTGAAAATGTTTCTTCTAATTTTGAATCATCAACAATATATCGATAATTTAGATCGATTTGTGAATGTGGAATGCAAGGACCCAATTTCTTTGCACTACTTGTATTCTCTTGAAAATTTGAGACACTATTTCCATCTAATTTTTGCATGCATAAGTCCTTTACACATAAGTTGCTTACAATTGCATCTTTGAAAAAAACCATATTGTTTGCATAGTTTCTTGGAGTTGATTTAAAAAATTGTGATTCGAAACACGAAAACAAGGAAAATGGTGATATTTCCATGTCCTCAAAATTTATTAGTTACCATAAACAATCAAAAATGAATTTATGTACTCCATATTTTATCTAAACTTAATTTCATTTTCCATTTTCTAAAAATAAATATACAAGGGGTCTTGCACTCTATAAAATCACAAAATCAAAACATGTGGAGATCCATTGAAAATTGGTTAATTACCTACTAACAAATACAATATTTATAATCACTATGAAATGGGTGTATAAACTAAAATTCTTCAAAATAAAATAACAATGTTTTACCTCTTTTAATATTTTGTAACTCTATTCTTCCCCCATTTGTGTATGTCCTCTTTGTTTTGGCATGGTCTCCTTCGAAATGAGTATATAGTTTTCCATTTTATTGCATTAAATATAGATGTTAGCAGAGTTTGTGTGGATTAAAATTTAATATTGTACCACTTAATATTAAATGCAGTATGAAAAAATAAAAACATACTCTCAAGTGGGGGATTTTGCATTACGGTTTAATGTCCATTTAATATTTAGGAAGCACAATATTAATTATGTAACATTTGACATTACAAAAAGTGTAATGTTATTGTATTATAAAAATATTTATATTTCCCGACACTATGAGGTTTATGGATAAAATTATACACATGACAAAGTAGCTTATCTAAAATTAAGGTAACATTTTTATAACATAATTTTTAATGTATGAAAACTACAATTCGACATTGTTTGAGACTTAATTTCAAAATTTAATTGAAATTAAGTCTTTAATATTGAGAATTATTAATAAAAAACTATGTAGCATGTGTTACTTCTACTCAATATTATATACAATTATTAAAAACAAAGATATAAAAATATTAGAAACAATTAAATACACATAATTGAAACAAAGCATATACCACCATCGTTAATCAAATAAAGTCTAAATTATTAAAAATAAACTTATATTGTTAAAATATTACGTAGGATATAAAAATATTAGAAACAATTAATACACATAATTGAATCAAAGCATATACCACCATCGTTAATCAAATAAAGACTAAAACTTGAACTCTATACCATAAAATAAGCATAGCTATACAATTAGAGAATTAAATACATGAACAATTTACTTGACACAATATTAATGGCCCTAAATATAAGGCCAAGTGTGAATCCACACTTCTTCTTGAAAATGCATGTACGTTGTCAAGTGAGGGATCGAACTTCGATGTGCGAGAGAGAGCACTTATACATGTGAGGGATCGCACTTCGACATGCAAGGGATCACACTTCAATGTGTGAGGAATCGAACTTGGTGGATGTACTATGTCGCAACTCTCTCACTCTATGATCATCTATCATTGTCACGTCCAAGTGCGAGTTTTCACACTTAGAATCATTCCCCTTCACAAATTGAAGTGTGATCGCCAACTTCTGGCCTCCCATTCTAGTCAATATTTGAATTTTAGTGTATAAAAAAATAATTATGTCATAGCGGCTGCTAGGCTATACAACTATTAAAATCCATAGGGGAAAGAAGCCAATGACTATGAGTTGTAATGTGTAGTATAGTACCACTAGTTCAAAAATGAAGTCAACATTTAGAACCCGTATACTAAGAATTTAGAAAATAGGTAGCCAATAAGATGAGCAAAATCAAGTCAAATGTACAAAGCAACCAATAAAAAGGTGACACATCAATTGTCTCCGAAAATTTTATTTCATTCACAAGCAAGGGCCAATATTAATTTTCTTTTTATTAAAAAGTACCTAGTTTTTATCCCTTAGAAATACTTTTTCAACAAAATTTAAATGTACAAAATAAAATGCGTGCATTATAAAAATCTTAATCTTTCCCCTACACTATGTGGTTTATGGATAAAATTATACACATAGTAGTGGGATCTAAAGGGTGTAGAACAATTTTTATATGTTTAAATGTTTGGATTAAAAGAGGTTTTAATGATGTTCATATAAGATGTATATTTTTATTTTCTCATTGGGATTTCAATTCTCAACATTAATTTTAAATATTTAAGTGTTCTTTATACTAATTTTCTATTTTTATTTGTGGATAAAGTTGAAAATGAACTCTATTTTTAAGGAGTGCATGTGGATTTGCTATCCAAAGATGTGAAATTATGCGGAGGGACTAGTTTATCTAGCCAAAGATAAATTCCATTGTAGAGACATGGGGTCTAGCTTATTCGTTGTCACAATAAGTATTATATTCAATGGTAAAGTGAGACTTCCAGACACAATTGATGATTGTGAAACCCAGTAGAAATTAAAAACAAGGTATACTTTATCTTGTCGGAAAGGAATAAAATGATTAAGCATGTGATTTGAAATGTTTCACATGTGGGGGGTGATGGCATTCAAAACATCATGAGAAGTGACTTAGAAGATATATTTAATGAGGATGAGGGTTTGAATTCTACCAATGGTAGCCATTATTTCACAACTCCTAAAGACAAGGATGAATTTGCTACAACCTATGTGGTGGTAAAACATAAGTTTCCTTTGAAAGAAGGTGACATAGCTGAAGGGTTTATATCCCTAGTACAAGAACAACATGTGATTTTAGGAGTGGTGTTGGGACCGATACACATTGGTGCTTTTGTGAAGAATATTATAACTACATGCAATGATTGCTTTCCAAGTCTAACGCAACAATGAAGTTGTCTCGCCAATAGAAAACATAGTTTATCTGGAAACAAGAACTGCACTTTGTGTGAATGGAAATTTTGAACTCTAAGAAACAACCACCACATCAAACAATGACTTCAATTTTAATTTCAAGGGGTTTAATGCCAAGTTGATACATTTTGGTTCAAAAGAACACAAATTTGTTGAAAAGCAACAATTACAAGTGTTTGTGAAGGAGAAAAGGTGCACTTTAAAAAATTATATGGAAATACATTTGAGGTGCATGTTGATAAATTAATTACACTTTTTTCTAGGGTTTCTCCATATTAGAAGGATCTCTCATCTTATGGCCTACCAAATGAGTTTCCCACAAAGAAGGTTCCATTATGGAAGTAAGGCTAAAAGAAATTCCAGAAGATTTATCCAGTAGAAATGTGGAGTGCATTTGAAGATCCATTGCCTCAACTGGTATACCCAAATTCATATGAATCCTCCATATGTAGTAGTAATGAAAACTTGATAAAAATACCTTACAATGCCTGCAAATGCCAAAAGGTAAATTCTACTCCATCTAGTACATCAAAGGCAATGGAAAATGATGAAAAATCAAGAGAATATTTTTGTCTGAAGTTGAGAAAAACCTTGCTATAAGGAAGGATGTCTCTCCAATCTATCTCTAAGCGCTTTCAATCACAGTTGGAATTTAACTCTAGATATGAATGAACTGTCACCAAAAACATTGTTCTTAATACTTTCACCACAAATTTTATTAGTTGTGATCAAGGTCAAACTTTAGAACATAATATAGATAAATTGAAGTTATGTGGAAGGGATGTATGTTAGAATACATGGTAAAAATATTATGGAATCTTGAAAAACACCTATTACAGATACGAATATCTTGGATTAATGGAAAGAGGAGGGCAGTAAATGGAAATACATGAAAAATAAAATAAATGCCAAACATTGTTGAAATTATTGCATTGATATCCAAAATTGTGGAGAAGAATTATGATATATCCCCACACGTCTCATTCAAAGTGGGACAAGATGGTACTTAATTAACAATAAGACTAATTCCCCGCATGTTATAGTTTTGGTTACATACTACAAAAGTTTAATGAGGGCCTTTCACTATCGGGTACTTGTTGGTGTCGAAACGCAGCACCCCTGGGACTCTGCAACATGATGGGTTGAAAGTCTCAGTGCGATTGCATAACATGGAGCTTTTCCCAAGTGTGGGACCTCGCGAAAATGGAAAATCTCTTCGGATGAAGGCCGGCTCCTATTCCTCTATTCGGATGCACGAATAAAATGCAGAGGGTTTTACCAAAACCTGATCTAACTTGCCAAGGAGACAGGGGTAGAGAATGCATAAAATAAAACCTAGATTACGGAGGTGATGCACCGAGGAATGTTGGACACCCATTTTGCAAAGTTAAACACAAACCACATAAATGCAATACAACACCATGCACAGTAGCCAAAATTCAATGAGAGATCTAAAATAACAGCAATGAATATATGAGAGGGTTTAAAATCAATCACAGACATATATATATTGCTCAAGGATCGATTCAATACATTGCAATGGCCAAGAGGCAAAAAACAACATTACAATCCATATGGGAGGCTTGAAAACTCCACAAAATCTCTTGCGAGTAGGAGAGAAGGGAGGATGCAAAGTAGAAATGCCCAACCTTTTTAAAGAGCCTCTCTTGACCATTTATATGAGGAGAAAAGAGGGAGAAGAGAATGATTCGGATGCTGCCCCAACCACCTCCAAGACTGCACCTAACTTCAACGAATCATGGCGGTAGGTGAGAATCTCAACAACCCAAATTATGGCGAACTATATTTTTGCATTTTAAGAACTTTTCCCACCCAATTAAAGATATCCAGTCGTAGTTGGGTAGAGGACGCCGAGAGCTTTCCGAAAAGTCCAACCTTGTGTGAATCCGAGCTCCCTATGAAAAGTTATGGCGATCTGAATATTTCCCTGCGTCAGGGTCTTCTGCCTGTCGGGTTCGGGTTTCTCTTTCGCATCTGCATCGGGTTTGGAGGATGCCTCGACATGTGTTTGATGTTCCTATTTTCCTGAAACCCGCTTCCGCCGCTATTTCCAAGTTTTTCCTTTGTTTCGGGTTCGGAGATGTAACTTGCATATGCATCGGGTTTGGGAGGTGGCGCAACATGTTTTTGCCCCGTGCTTCTGCGCCATGTTTTTCCGACTCTGAGACCCAATTTCCTTTGTTGTCGGGTTTGTGGAACCCTTGAGCATCGGGACATCCTTTGCAATCTGCATGCTTCATGTTTCATGTTTCCCGAAACCCGAAACCCGATTTGCCTTTGAGTCGGTTTTACAACCTCATGCGACATTTTCTTCATTGTCGGGTTTATCTCGCCTCCGACATATCCTTTCGCTTGCTTTTCCACCTTGTTTACCCGAAATCGAGACCCAATTGCTTTGATGTCGGGTTTTGGAGGCCCAACGACATATTTCCTTGTTGGCGGGTTTTGGAGACCCCCTAACATGTTGTTCCACCATGTTTCTCCGCTGTTTACCCGAATTCCCATCGTTTATCCATATTTACGGGGTAAATATATACAACAAATACTTCCTCAAACGTCATAGTCAAATCTCGAAAAATATGGAAAGATCCTTTTTCCCAGGTTTCAATCACCAATAATAAATTCTTCACCAAATGTGACAAGTGAACAGAGCTTAAGAACAAACATGCAACAACCTCATGTCTAGAAACACTGGCATAAATATATCAATGCTAGAAATGATGCAATTATTACATTCAAAGTTGTCATGCAACTTACTCTTCACATAGAGTGCAATCACAAAAAAATCCTACTAGTTATTTGAGGATTGTGCATGAAGAAATGGATAAGATGAAAAATGCTATACCAAGGATGGAGAAAAATCAAAATCAATAAGCAATGCTATTAATCTCCCCGTCACATTAACCGGTATACCGACACATGGGCACAGAATGAGGGGTTTAGGGAACTTGACCTCCCTTTTGTTGAGTGAGTAGAAAACTTCACAATAACATCATTGGTACTATGTATATGGAAGCTAGAAGAACAACTTATAGATCAGTATGGTGATTTTTTATTTAGTAGTGGGATGTCAAAACACCCATTACATGATTCTTTGTTTCAAAATGATTCATATGAAAAGTACAAGGAATAAAAGTAGAAAATGAGGGTTCTCATACAACTAATACATGTAAGCAGTTGTTCACGTTCATTTAGAAAACAACCACCAACTCTCTACTTGCAACTAGATAATGTTGCAAGTGACAAAAAAATTGCAGATTGTTTGCGTTTTAATCCATGTTGACATCTAGAAGGGTTTTCAACACGGTGTATGTGAGTTTCCTTCAGTGGGTCACACGCATGAAGACATAGATGGGACATTCAGTCAATTATCAAAAAATTGTGCAAATCGTATACATTCTCTTTACCACAAATAATGGACACTTACAAAACATACCAAGAGGATTCCAACACATTCACTCTTTACCTTATGAAGGAAGTCTATGATTTTAATGCCTTTATGTAACCACACTTTCTAGATGGTAACCATAAGATCATGGGTATCAACAAACCAAAGATGTTTAAATTCTATGTCAAAGACAACAAGCCCATCATGGATTTCAAAGCATCAATCTTGGAGTCCGTCTAGTAACACTCAATTAAGATCTGGAAAATAATGGATGGGAAAACCATCTTACCTGAAGGGGATCCTCTATTGGCACCCTTCAAAGAACCCAAAGATATGGTAGACATGTAGAAAGGAATTCAAGAATACATCACACACTAGGAAAAGAGTTCAATAGATGGTGGAGAAGCATACTATGTTCCAAATATTGCATATTCTAAAAAAATTCTACGTGCCCTAGAGAATCCCTTTTCAATTGTAACATGAAGAGAAGATATTTTTTGTGCCAAAAACAATTTAGGATAGCGCATTGTATGGTTAGATAGTGGGTTGCACCACGTCTTGACATGGATAGCTATTATTGTAAAAATCTCCTTTAAAATAAGGATATATATGTGTGACCTATTTGTGATAGACCTCAAGAGGAATTCAAGCTAGTAGTGGATGTGAATGTTAGACAGATGATACTAGTAAGACCGAATTATGATAATATACCTATATGGATGAGCAAGGAAGAACTAAAACTAATACAATATGTTCACACAAACACTCAAAAGATAAGGGTACATTGGTGGGAACCCATAGGAAAAGGAAATATAGAAAAATAAAGGTACAAGGAATGATTTTTGAAAAATCAATGGTGGCAAAAATCAAGAGACACGCGGATATTGATATAGATAGTGTCATCTCGGGAATGGTTTCCAATCAAAACATGGAAAGGATGTCAAATTAAATTACCGAATTGGGGTCATGAAGCTATCTAGAAATACCTTGCACAAATTCAAGAACAATAATTAATACCTTTGCGAGGGATCAATGCTTATGTAATTTTCTTGAAGGATTGATTTCCTATGGAAATACATTTTGTAATCCATTTCTTCAAAACAACTTGTTTAATGTAATTATCAACCCTTTGTTGTTCGTTATAATTTACAAGAATGGAAAAGCATAAAAGTAGTTGACTTTATCACACACAACTTGCATATTTACAATATCACTATCTCATTGTATGTAGATTTCTATAAAAATTATATCAATATATAACATACACAAAATATTTAATAAATATAAATTTGAAGAATTTTAATAACTATTGTTTTATAATTTTTAAAGGGAAATATTGTAAAATTATCATCATCTAAAAATTGCTTTACAAGAATAAGTGGCCATCAAATTTAACCCCTAGGTGATGTAACTTTTTGGTGCCTAGGCTTATGTAACTTAGCGGCCACTAGTTTTATGTAGCTTAGCGGTTGGTAGGATTATGAAACTTCTTTCTTGGTAGGTGGTGTAACTTTCCAGCCACTAGGATTATTTCACCTAGATGAATCTACTCTTGTGTAAATTAGTGGTCACTAGGCTTATGTAAGTTAACAACCTATACACTTATGTAAGATAATGGCCACTAGGCTTATGTAAGTTAACAACCTATACACTTATGTAAGATAGAAGATGTTAGTCTTATCATGGTATTATGTAACGTAGAGGCCACAAGGCGAGATGTAACTATGACCCTACTAGGCTTATTTCACCTCATGAACTTACATCATGTAAGTTAGCAACCGTAGGATTATCAATATAGAAGCTATGAGGCTTATGTAAGATACTTGATCATTTGGCTTATGTGGGGAATAAAATAATAAAAAACTAGAAATCATAAAATAGTGAAACTAAAATCCAAAAAACATGATTTATAAAATGGATTACAATAGTGGTTATGATAAATTAGATAGGATTTAGTCCATGTAAACCTATTCCTGAAATCTACTCCCTATTCCCGTTATTCCAATTGTGAATTCTTGCACTTTGTTTTGAAAATTCTCATACTTTTTCATGCGAGGCATTGCAAATCATCGTGTGAGGGATCACACTTTGATGTGTGATCCATCACACTTTAGTGTCTGAGGGATTTTACTTCGACGTGTGAGGGATTGCACTTCATAGTGAAAGGGATTTCACTTCTTCGTGAGATGAATTGCACTTGGTAGATGTACAAGGCCATGAATCTCTCGCACTATGATGAGCTATCACTGTCACGTCCAAGTGTGATCTTTTGAACTTGAAATTGTGCTCACTCGCACATTGAAGTGCGATCAACAAATGTTTGCCTTTTGTTGGAGTCAATAATTAAATTTGAGTGTTTAAGATTAAAATAATACATCATAGCAGCCGCTAGGCTATACAACGTTTTAAATCCATAGGAGAAAGAAGCCAATGACTGTGAGTGGCAATGTGTATTATAATACCACTAGTTGTAAAAATCAAAGTCAACATTTCTAACTTTTATACAATAAATTTAGAAAAAATGTATCCAATAACAGAAGTAAAATCAAGTCACATGTACTAATTAGCCAATGAAAAGATGTAACTTTGACCCCACTATGCTGATTTCACTGGATGCACTTTCGTCATGTAAGTTAGCAATCTTTAGGCTTATTAAAGATAGAATCATGAGGCTTATGTAAGATAGTGGTCGTTTGGCTTATGTGGGGGATTCAAATAATAACAAAATAAAAATCCTAAAATAGTGAAACTAAAATTAAAAATTAGGATTTATAAATTAGATTACAATAGTGGTGAACTTGGAATCCAATAATCATGCGTTATTGGAATCCAATATTAGCCAAATTGGAATCCAATAATAGCGATATTGGAATCCAATAATAGTGAAATTGGAACTAGAATAATTCCAATAATGACAATATTGGAATCCAATATTGCTACTATTGGATTCCAATAATAGTAATAATGGAATCCAATATACGCAAAAATAGAGATGGATTTCTTCCAATACTTGAAATATTGGAGTCTCAATTCACTGGAATATGTCTCAATTTAGTGAAATAACTATTATATGAGAAAAGAAGGATTGATCCCTAGATTTACACCCAAGGCTCCTTATAGGTTGTAAAAATAAAATATTCAATGTTCTGCATTAACACTTTAGATTAATTGATTTGATGATAGATTTACAATCAAACCTTGAAATTTTTGTGTAATTATAATCTCATGTATATGCAACTCATAAAGTGTATGTATGTAGATGTCTTGACACATAATGGTCATCATTGCTAAGATTCCTACAAGATTTATCATTTGAGGCATTGTGAAAATGAAAGGCTGCATTGTTGCAAGTGCCCAAACTATTGTTTTGTTTCTACAACTAGAATAGAGATGTTAATAATAAGATCCAGAATGGAAAAAATAGAATCAAGCTCAATGGTACTTGATGATGGACACTCTTCCTTAGATTCTACAATTATATCAAGGTTTGAAAGGGAGTCTTTAAGAAAGGTCAAGCTCTCATTTAATGTTGAATGGTTTTTTTCCAAAATGGTTTTAATGTCTAATTGAACTAATGTAATAAAATCCATAAGAGATTAATTGGTTACGATTGAGAGATATGTGACCTTCATTGTCATGATTTGGTTAAGTGTCAGTATATACAATATCTTGGACATATTTCAACTCTTTAATTTTTGGTAGTTGATGTTTCTTCAGTTTTGATAGCTTCATTGTAAACCTCTATAAAAATGACTTTTTCACCAACTAAGTCTTGTGCATAATAGTGGATTTGCACACAATTATCTCAGTAGAGTGTCCATCAATGCAATGAAAATCACAATATGCAGTAGGTTTGTACCAATATGGCATAGGTTCCCCTTTAGCAAAGGGTTTTGTAATTAGATATCTCATCATTCTAGCCTTTACTAATTGATGAAAAATAATAGAGAGCCTCTCTCTGAGGACTATAAACTTATGTTTAACTTTGCACATAGTAGTGTCTATGATAGATGATGTGATGCATTTAAAATCGGCATTATTCGAGGATTCACCCTATTTGGGATATTTTTCCTTTGTACCATGGTTAGGATATGCATTGGAAAATATCTCGTATATTCTCATTGGGTGTTTTGGTTGGTGTTGGGTATTTTCTTGCTATGTTTCCATTGTCAATGAGGTCTTTGATGCAATTGTGAAGTTTTTTACATTTTTATATTTGATGAGTGTCTTGTGATTAAAATCAAAATATGGATTAGATTTTACCAAGATGGAATAGGTTCCCCTTTAGGAAAAGGTTATGTGATATGATAAGTGACCATATTGGAACTTGTTAATTGTTGTAAGATGCTAGAAAGAGCTTTCCCCAATGATGTATATTGTCATCATTTATATTCAAGAGGAGGAGCTTTTTATCTTCTAGGAATAGTGATGATTAGATTAGATTTAGTATGTTTATATTGGTTATTTTCTATATATTTCTCGTTATGAGTATCCATGACACCATCATTGACAACATTATGGTTGAGGTTGACATATCTAGATTTATCATGAGAAGTTATAGTGTTATTATTATTATTGTTATTGTATTCCAAAAGACAAATATATCATTATATGTCATTTCTTAGCATGTCATGAATAATTCTTTGATATGCTCTCTTGGATCATTTTTCCCATATATTTATCAAATTTGGGCATCACAAAATATTTTGGAAAGGTTATACATAAAATTTCCATGTCGAAAGGATAAGGACACAACTCATCAAAATTGATTTTTTTGCATTTTTTTCCATACTCGAAATGGTTTTTTTCATCATTTGAAATTCCTAAGAAAATGGCGAGTTAGATTATGGGATAAATAATGGATTATAATTTGTTAGATTTTTATTCTTTTTATTTTTCATAGAATGATTTTTGAAGGTTTGTCACTTTTCTTCGTGTATTTAGTACATTTGGTGTCATTGTTAGTGACTTTGGAGGATATGAGAGATAATTGTTTTCTCATCTCAGTAAGTTATTCTAATAACGCTTGGTGTGCTTTTGTGTGAATCCACCATTGTAATGAAAATTGGGAGAGAGTGAAGAAAGTTGCGATAGAAAACTCAACACTTATTAAAGTGAATGCTAAGATGGAAGAGGGGAAAATATTATAATTCTTGACCCTAGAAAATGAGTGCTAAGAGGGAGGAGGCTATAAGGTTAGTTTCTAACTCTTAACATCAATTTTGTTAAGATATTTTGGAACATAACTCACTAATACGAAAAGAAAGAAAAATAAAAAGTGAAAATAAATCTTTGTTTATTGATGTTTGGGCCTCTACCTTGGATTGCCTTGGATAAGGTGTGGCTTCCTAGAATAATTTGTCTCTTTTCTGCGTTAGCACTATATCCGAGTGAGTGTAGTACTATTGCCATGGAAAATTTTAAGGGTCCCTCCAAAAAAATTAGAAATTATTTGGTGAATTTTGGAAAAACCAATTTTTCATGTATGGAAAATCAAAGGAAAATTTGTTTCATTAGAAAGGCAATTTTTAGCATCATTTTAGGAAAGGTTGGTGTGGAAGCAATAACATATTTATATAAGCTATTGGCTCATAGAATCAACAATTATACCGCCAATAGCATCAACAATGACACCAACTGGCAACATCAGCAATGCCACCTGCCGGTGGTATGTAGAATGTTAACGGCTAACATCATTATGTATCCTACCGATAGGGAGCATTGTATATGCCTCCATCTGGTAGTATTAAGGATGATATCGGTCAACAACATATAAATTCTATCGTATGATAGCATTGTGGATGCTAGCATTTAATAGTATTGTGTATGATGTCGTCCAGTAGTATAGACAATGTTGTCGGATTGCAGCATCCACAATGTTTCATGTTGGTAGCGCACAATAAAAAACTATAACAATGAAAACTACCCTAATACAGTGTTGTAATATCCAGTTGGTGATGATCATGATCTTTAAGGCATAAATGAATTACGAGGAATATTTGATAATCGGAATTTACATACGGAATTATAAATAATGAATTGTAAATACTTAAATAGTATATATATATGAGGTGAATTTGGAAAATTTTAATTTCGTGTATAAAATAAGTTTGAATGAAAACATTCGGTTATTGGTGTAGAATTTTTAGCAAACCGAATCCTAAAATTAACTCGTATTGAAAAAAATTGATGACTGATTCTAATACCTACCCTAAAGATTTTCCAATTTCAAATTTTAATAACTGGAATATTCGTTATTTAACAAATATTCACCACAAAAATTTCCTGCTATTGTTAGTTGTCATCTTTACTTTACCCCCTTTCATATAATGAAAAAATATCTTACTCAAATGGATTTTACTGGGGTCACCACTATGGATATACGTGACTCTAATCTCTCACAAAGGTACAAAGGTATACTAGTCACTTGGTACGGGTACCCATTTTTTCATCTAGTTCCCTCAAGGCACTGAATACTTTGAGATTATTGTGGTACACCTCATAGTGATTTTGTGGCCCCTGGCCATGCACTTCCCATAGTTACATTTGGAATAAGAGAATAATCCCAACTATGAAAAAATTAATAAAGTTAATTTTATAAAAAAAAAAAAAAATGTGATAAAGGGGTTTTCTTGAATCAATCAATGGAAACCTGCAATTAGTAGTTTGATTAGTATTAGAATAAATTCCTTTAGATTCAATCCTGCAAACAAGGATTAGTAAGTTTTCCTAAGGTAGACACAAAATAAAACACAAGAAATAAACTCATGTTTTTGATTTCCAAGATCACTTATAAAGTGCGAGGAAAGAGCATACATGTGAGCTTATTATGATTAGATAAGATGGTATATTATTACTAAATAACACTTTTAAATGACCACATTTATGAATTCCAAGATCACTTATGAAGATTAAGGAAAGAGCATACACGTGAGGTCTTTTTACTAAGAAAATAAAAATCTAATTCCTTAACAATACTTGAAATAACTAACAATAGATCTGCAAAACAGAATAATTAAGTAGTCTAAAACAAAATTTAGAATCAAAAAACATGTTGGAAAAAGTAGAAAATTAGAGAGAAAAATAAATGTTATGCTAGCATGTACGAAGGACACTAGAGTGTATACTTTGAGTGCGCTAGTGTTACGAGAACGATAACATGTGTAATTGAACGTGTTAGCATTACATAGACACATGTAAACACAAATGTTAAACATAATAAAAATATATTAAATGTTGACGTGTACAAATGGATGCTAGTGCATAAATGTTGATGGTTGTGCATACAGTGAAAAGAACGTGTGCAATTCAATGAAAACGTAGACATGTGAACTAAAATGTAGAAAGTAGAACGAGAACACGTACAAGTGAAAATAAATGCAGACACTTGAATGGAAATGCCTGTAAGTGAACATAAATACATGCATTAGAAAGAAAGCATGTACAAGTGAATAGTATCGCATACACATGTACGCTAGCATAGAGATTGGGAACACTAGCATAGACACTTCTGGAAAAAAATTAGTGTGAAAAATACGACTTAAAATTGATTTTTTTGGTTTTTCACTTGTACTTCACTTGATGGCCTAAAAATTGTAAATAAAGCTTCAAGAATACAAATAACACATAAAAATTTTTATATTATGATAATATAAACTAAAAGTGTGAAAAGGAGTGTGGGCAGTTCCACCGGGCGTGTCAGAATGTAAACAAGGAAAATTACCAAACAATGAAAGATAGATTAAATAAAAATAGTAATACCTCTCTTCAGTAACTTTCTTGAAAACTTCAAGAAGATTTTTGAAGAACTTAGGCTTGTAAAATATTAAGATGTTTGAATTTTGGGTGCTCTTGATTATTATCCAAATGATGAATGCAATGCTACAAGCTTGGATACATAAGGATACATGAGACAAATTGGGTAGAAGTTGGCTATAATTTGCATAAGCTTTCGGGATGTGTTTGCAAAGGAATGGGTCTTCATTTATAGTTGAGGGTAAGGCCATGAAAAGAGGATTAGAGTTTGACTAAGATTCAGGTTAATAATTATAATTACTTGGAATAGGAAGTAAACTTGGTTTGTGGAATTGCATATATCAAGGGGCAATATGCATTTGGATTGGCAAAATTTGCACTGGAAAGGTGATTGTACATTTGCAATCGAATTTCCCCCACCTTTTAGGATTCTATAAATGGAGTCCAAAAGGAGTTGAATAGAGAATAGGATTAAATAAATAACTAATTTAATTAATTATTAATTGTGAGGAGATAATTAATTTTTTAAATAAATTAATACTTTATTATATTAGCTAAAAAGTGTTAGGAATTAAATTAATTAATTTCAATAACATAATAGAATTAAAGAAATTAATTTTAAAGGGTAGGATTATGACTTAAGTAATAGAATGAATTTAATTAGTTCTAAAAGTGTGTAGTATAGCATGGTAGAATTAATTTAATTAATTATAATTGGATGGAAGGATGCTAGAATTATGAAAGTATTTTTAGGGTTTCTACAATTTTTAATAAAATACATCCCTCATAATAATTATCATGTTAATTTTTTCCATGAGAATAGGTACACATATAATACACAAAACATCACATTGAATTTCAAATAACAAGATGGATACACAAATATTTATCTCAAATATAAGACATCATCCGAACTTACATATCTTCTACTTCAAAATGACAATTTTGAAAGCTAATGAACTCGATATCTGCTATGATGTTATTAGGATCTTCATACAATATTTGTTTCTACTTCAATTCACTTTAAAATGACAATTTAGAATGTTATTGAAATTGTAATTTAGTGTCATGTTCTTAGGAATTGTAAATTGTGTTGCATAACTAAAAACATGATTTAAAACAAAATATGAATTGTAAAATTTTGTGTTGCATAACTCATAAGATGACATGGTTTAACGATACATGCACCGAAAATACAATGTCGTGGATGAATGGAGGTAATACGGATGTGAGGCTCCTTCTTCAAGTTTATGAGAGAACCCGCATGTAAAGATAGTTGAGAAAGATATATATTAGACAAGGATATGATGAGTTTCTCAGCAAAGGTTGTTCTTGGGAACCAATGGGCCTCCTTGAAATGTGTCAACTCATTTTACAATCAAGTGATAATTATTGAAAAATAATTGAAAGTAAAGGAGAGATTAAAACTCCATAGGGATAGAGAGTTCCAGTTCCATGTGATAAGTGGCCCAAACAAGTGCTACATCAAGCTCTAACTCCTCGAAGTAATCAAATTAGGCTTGTTCAAGAGCTTCTTGTTCTTCTTATATGACTTCAAGTTGATCTTTAATGTCTTCGACTTATTCGGCAAGGTGATGACATGAAGGGTGAGTTCATGTACAATGTTGAATTGCTTCGGATCAAGGGTTGTTGGATAATTGGAAGATCGTATATGCTTTTGATTAGATATTCCGACTGGTAAAGTCTCTGCATAGAGATACAACTTGGAAACATGAATTTTAGACAAAAAAATTTGATATTTGGTGGCATATATGAGAAATATGATCAAATTGTTTAAAAAGATCTTGATTCTTTGGTGATTTTGGGTAATCATTAGCGAATATATTAAATCACTTTGGCGATTAATGTGAAAAAGACTAATTATTTGATAAAATGTAAATATATATATATATATATATATATATATATATATATATATATATAATGAATGATATAAGGAATAATATGATTTTTATATGGTTTCTTTGATAAATCGAATATGAAAAATAAGCGATAGATTTTTACCTTAGATGAGAAATGTTAAGAAATGGTGTAGTGGGAGCCTTAAAACATTTATAGGTCTTCCATAGGCGTGATAAGGATGTCGAAGGTATCAATATGATCATGTTAATGTCATCTAATTCTTCAATGAACCATTGCTTCACTAAAATTATTGAGGATCCATTCTATGAAGTTTGATGTTACTTTTATAGAATCGTCGGTGGTCGATTAGAACCACCTACGATTCAGGAAAAGTGGGAAAACCCACTTGAAGTAGTTTCAGCCACTTCCAAATGGAGTAATTAGGTTTGGATTTGGGAGTGATCTATTTAGGAAGATGTTAGGGAGATTGGGAGGTTAGATGATTAGGATTAAATTGGGATAGGTTGGGTTATAGGTGGTTAAGGAGGTTAAGAAGGTTTAAGATAGGTAAATGGGATTTACGGGGAGGTAGAGTGTAAATTTGTTTGGGTGAGGAGATGGTTTAGGATAATATGATAGGTTTTAATTTTTGAGTGAAAATGTGAGGACTATGGATAAATAATGTAGTGTACCAAAAAAGTGTTTATAGTTACTTTTTGTCAAGCGGTTTGTGAAAGACAAACCATTGGATATAGAAAAGCTGGAGTGATTGGATTTTTACCTGGATATTTGGTCCCACCTCAAACTAGGGGTTATTGCAATGAAGTGTAATGACCACCATTTTTAATAGGTTGTTGGATTATATAGGTTTGTGTGATGTTGTGTTTCAATTTAATATTCCCCAAGATTGGGCATGAAAATAAATTACCAAAAAGGTGGGCTTGTGTGACCAAAGAGTCAAGTGATAGGGGAACCAATGGGTTCTCGACCTATAGACATATGAATTTTAAGGAATCGGTTGAAAGAAAAGTTTCCTAGAAGCATATAGTATCCACGATGTATCAGGAGATGAAAGCTCGATATAAAGGATGTTGCCACAAAGGTGGGATTATGTGGCCATAGAGTCAAGTGATAGGGG
This sequence comes from Taxus wallichiana var. yunnanensis, assembly GCA_018340775.1. Lineage (NCBI taxonomy): Eukaryota > Viridiplantae > Streptophyta > Pinopsida > Cupressales > Taxaceae > Taxus > Taxus wallichiana. The sequence continues at coordinate 294,678,889 of CM031240.1, read as the reverse complement.
TGCCAATGGGTTCTCGAATTATAGACATCTAACTTAACAACTACATGGAAATATGTTTTCCTAATATCTACAAAATCCAAAATGGATTTGATAAAGGAAGGCTATATATATATATATATTGATTAATTTTTATTTTTAAAGGCTCTTGGGCCCGAAAAAGGGACCACACTTAGAAATGTCAATTTTGTCAAGGAATGATGAATAAAATGATGATTTTATGAGGCTGAGGCCGATCAATGATGTTTTCAATAAAGGGGAGGCAATCATGGTGATTACCATAGGTTTCTAGCGATTTCACAAAAATTGTTAGCAATTAGACCAATCATCGGTGATCAGGTGGGTGGGAAATGTTTTTATATAAAAGGAGTTAGAGATTCATTTGGTACTATTGTGATTTAAAAACCTAAAAGATCAAGAAACCCTAATTTTAGAGTTTTTCTCTATTTTAAGTGAGATGGAGGTAGATGGAGCTGTGCAGAGGTGACAGAGGCCCACACATACCGAGGTAGGTGGATTTTTTTAGAATTTTATTATTTTTGTTTATTTTTATTTTTCCTGGAAATTTGGAATCAATTAGAAAGCGATAGCGATTTCATATGAAATCAATGGCGATTAATGGGTCACTAATGATTTTGATAGGGTTATCAAGCAATTCAAGTGGATTCACTAGTGACTCCATAAAGTTTTTATTTTAAAAGTATTTTTGATTGATTTTTTTTTTTTCGATAGTGTGTTGTTTTATTGTGGATGCATGCTAGAGAGACATTAACTACACAAGATAGGATCCTAAAGATACTAGATGATGTTCGGGTGTAGTTATCAAATGTTGATTGGACTCACTTGGAGGAGGTTGGATTGTGGGAATGTATCATTATAGGTGCATCCATAGAGACATGGGGTTATTGCTGGCATTATTTGAGTGATGGGACCATGTCACGAGCACATTCTAGTTACCTACAGGAGAGATGACAATGACATTGGAGGATATACACAGGATATTGCGCTTATCAAGTATAGGGTGAGCAATTTGACTAGTCAAGCATGGGTGTTGTCATGCAGATATTGTATGGGGATGATGGAGTTGATGTGGTCTATACTTATGGGGAATTTTCATATGGAGCCTTTTATAGTGAGGAAGAGGAGATTCGGGTTTAGGCATGATGATGATGATGGGTTTTAGTTGTTATTCCTTGTTGGATTCATCCATAGGCCAATTTTAATATATGTTGAATGGAGTGGTAGTTGATATGATGATATTTAGGACATAGTTTTCTTGGGACCCCTATTTTGTTGGTATAGGTTTATAGTGAGATATGGTCTTAAAGTAATAGACACATATTTGGAGTGTATATATCATTCTTATTGAAATGTTGGGCTTACGATCACATTATAATGGCTTGGCCAATGAGATTTCCATGGGAGATATGGGTTGACTTTGAGCATCTAATGGGATTTATGAGGTGGCGCCTAGATAACGCAGCCATAGGGCCTATAAAAGGTGAGGTTCATTATAGACAGCTCGTAGCTGAATTACAGGGTGGAGATGTTGTTTGGAGGCCTTATAAAGGTTTCTCAGTATGCCCAGGTGTAGAGGGGGAGTTGAGGGCCATGCAACAAGATATGTGGGTGTGGCATCAAATAGTGAGTCGAGTGGGAGCTGATTATATTAGGTCACTTTAGGTGACATTTTGGATTGATTTGCGATGTGGCGGAGGGAGCAATGGTCGACAAGAGAGGTGATGTATAGTTAGATGTAACATTTCCAAATGTTCTGAGGTAGTTGATATGATGGATTAGGATGGAGTGGTAGGGCATGATGATGCCGGAGTGACAGAGGCTTACGTTGCATGGTGGCAAGGGAAGCTAGGTTATTTTGAGAGGTGGGTGTGGGCTTGCGTGGATGTCACACTAGAGGGTGCTGCTGAAGGAGGAGATTAGGATGATATAATGGTTTTATTGGATTCCACTATAGTGATTTTAGAGGTTGATAAGATCATGTGGTTAGCAAAGCGGGCCTCATTGGTTGGTGAGACAAATATTGTGACTAGAGAGCGATGGGTTGAGCGAGTAGTTGATGTAGGAGCATCTTCTTCACTTTTGAAAATTTTGGTTTGTAGGGTCCATGCTTTGGCTTATTATTAGACTAGGTGAGTTTAGGGATGTTTCTTAGGCCCTTTTACTTCACTTAGGATGTTTAGTTTAGATCTAGGTTCATTCAAATTTTACTTCCTTAAGTGAAAATTCAAATTTTGAGTGCTTTTGGCTTGTATCATGTTAAATGATTATGTTCCTTGGAGAAATTTCATTTAATTGTGTTTAAAATAGCCCTCATAGGGATTTAATGGTAAAATATTAGTCTATTGCTCACTCTTTGAGGCTCTCTAGCCTTTGAAAAGCTTAACAAATGTATGAAATTAGGCTAATTAATAGGTGTCGAGGATAGCCTTTAATTGGGGTTCGGTGAAAAAAACTTATTGTTAAAGTATATGTTATTGGATGTAACTATTATTTTATTATAATTCATGAGTTGAGAGGTAATTAGAAAAAGGCTCTAAGAACATCCGAAGAACTTTGTGTGTATGGTGTGTTAGTTATTTGTAAAATGGTATGTGATTCTTGTTTAAGATAGCAGAGGTTTTCTCCTCATATAGTGATTCCATTATTACGGTAATTATTTGTCCTCTTATTGTATTTGAATTGGATCAAGTTACCTTCTAGGAACCTTTGGTTTGCATGAATATCTAAATTTGGGGATTATCTTGTATGAGTAATTTATAAGCAAGGCGTTTGAAGTCCAAAAGACTGTAACTCGTGTTGTAGAGGATTTTTAGAGCTCGATTATAGAAAATTAAGTGTTTGAGAAGCTTCTACGTCTTTTTTTGGCTCTCACAAAACTTTTAGATTTGAAAAAAAGAAGTCCCAATCAAGCACAAATCTTTCATTATTTATCTCTCGAGTTTTTTCACAGATGGTCTACCCTACAAGTAGGGTTTCAAGGCCAAAAAGAGTCAATCTCATGTTTTATCCAACCAAAAATCACAAAAATTAAAGGAAAAGTGTATAAGGGGCTCGTCCTAGAATGGAAAAAGAATTGGATCGATTCCATGTTGGCAGAGAGAGAATTTGATGAAAAAAATTGAATCGTGGGAATTTATAAAGGAACCCATGTTTGAAAAGAAGAGTCAGTTTTAATTTTCTTTAAAATCCCTCAAATCTTAAATAAATCTTAAAGAGGTAAAGTTTGGGTCAAGAAGGATTTCCATTAAGTCTAGATAGTGATTTCATGTTAAACAATCTCTTATTATATACATACAGAGGACTGAATTAGACTAGGGAAGAGTTAGAAAAGGTAAAAGATTAATTGTGCTAATTGAGTGTTGATCCATGATAAGGGTCCACATGTGTATCTTGTACACATTACTTCCCCTCCCCAAGTGGTCTACTTGGTTATCCTCAACTCAACCATAAAATCAAAAAAATTATGGATGCTCATACAAAGCTATATTATCCAAAATACAGGCTACTCCTCGAAGGACAACTTCTCAAATAAAGAAAATATTTGTCAAAAGCATAGACTGATCCCTCAAAGGACAACTATCACATATTTTATCTTGCCATCTAAAATCAAAAGCCAAAAATCCAAATAAAAAATCCATAATTGTAGACCACTCCCTTGAAGGATGGATACTTTATTATATCATGGTAGTAAAGGCTTCCCGCATTAATCAACCTTCAAAATATCAAAAGAAAAATGCATCAATCCAAAAACACGCATCCTAGAAAATATTCCCACATTGATCAGCTTTTCCATCATAGGAAAACTTCTTGCATTGATTAGTTTTGCGCAATAATGATAAGATCGGGGCATACACCTAAGACAACCACCTAAGGAGAAAACTATTTCCCCCATGCTACACACACCCCTTATTGTGTCTATAACAAGTCTATAAGCACACCTTTCATCTTCTCCTCATGATCTTACATGTGACTAAATATCATTAGTTGTGTATTAACACATGCCATATGGCTATAAGTGCATTTCTTTATTCATGTGCCTTATCATGTTTTACCTCTAATCCAATCTAGAAGAATCTATCCTACATGTACTCCACTAGGATGAAAATGTACTTCCTATATTTTGATCACCCTAACAAGGGCTCATTTTATTCATAGCTTTTAATCTAACCACTTTTTGTTACCCCATTGCATCGCACCCACTCACATTGAACACATATTTCCATTCGACCTATGTTCTAATCCATTATATTTATGTTCCCATGGCGCATCCAATATATAAATCTAAATGAATTATGCATCTCCATCTATACCTATCTCCATCACATCATCTCCTATATACATTCATAATCTAATCAACATAACATAACCATGATCCTTGTACCTTCTCTACCCATGAGCCCATATCACATCAACACATCAAATTTATACATATAACTTATCCGTTACAAATTGAAAAATGTAATCATATCTATTTCCTCCATCTAAACATAGTTCATAACAACCTCTCATATCATATCCAATCCAATTAACACATCTGCGTCTAGACCAAATCAACACAATATCTAATCTAAATATGTCACATCATACATCCATCACATCATTTTCATATCTAGTCTAAAATCTAAATCCATCACATCAATTCCATATCTAATCTAATCAACACATCTTTGTATCAACTAATCCATACATCACATGTATATCTAAATCAACATCTATATCCATTAAATCATTTTCGCATCCATAAACTACTCAATCTAACCTAATAATAATCCATTTCACATCAAAACATAGAACTAACACATAGATCTAACACATATGTGAAAAAAAAAGATCATACATATATAATCCGAATGTTTCTAAATTAGTGATAGACCTCAATTGGGCTCTATATGCATCAAAATTTATACATATATAATGTTCACCCACTAAGTGGTGAGCTCAAAATCCGAAAGTCTCTCTCCCAAGGTAGGAATCTGTCCTCCTACCTATCCTCCTCTATGACCATCATCTGGAACAAGATCGTGCCTAGGTTGCACCATTCTCATTATATCGACTGAATTCGTGTGCCATTCTAATCTCCTCTCGATGGACATGTGTGCCACATAACATGGTATGTGGGGCAGTCTCATAGTAACTATGAACTCATAATACCTGCACCTCGTCACCTAGAGTCCGGTATTGCTCCATTATAACACAACCGAGAGGATCCATCGACCTCCTCGTACGCATTACCCGTCCAACCCCCGTATATATCCTTAGGTCACTCCCCTATCACCTCGGAAGGATTTATTGGATCTCCATATCTCTCTCATAAGGCATCTCTCTTTCTCTTATACCTATCTCTTTATTGGATAACCGGGCCTCTTACCTAGTGTATTACATCACGCTCCTCATGATTTGCATCAATATTTTCCTAAAACTATGTTATCTCCTTGCTCCACCCGCATCTCCATTCTCTCATCCTTCCGGTACTACCACCTCACCTCCTTGTGCTTTGTGCTTCACTCCACGAGTTGCCCACTATTGGGCCATCCACTCCATGTACCCATCTCCAAGCCCCACATCATCCTCATCTAACATCACCGGCTTTGACCTCTCCTCTAATGGATCTTCCATCATTATTTGGTAAGTCCTTCTCTACCTCATCACACCTATATACGATCAGCTCCCTAGGAACCGTATGCACCTATCTAAATAGTCTCACCACTTGTGGAAACCGTATCACCTCCACCATCTCGGTCTCCTCCCATGTACCAATCTCACCCTCCTCGGAATGGTAAGATGGATATTCTCGCCCGACCGTGCTAGGAACCCTCTGGAAGGCCTCGTGTTAGGAAATAAGGGATAAAATATACGGAATAATCCCACACAGAATCACAATAGTAGAAACTAATATGCAAAAAAATATCATAGATCTGAAATAAAAGTGTAGAAAATAAAAGAACACAACACATGACAATATTTAACATGGTTCACCCAATTTGGGCTATGTCCACCAAGAATCACTTGCTCATATTTTATTACAATCCACCTATTTCTCTCAATACAATACCTAGATATGTTTGGAGCTATGCTCAACAAACTCTCCTGAATTCACCCTTGAACTCACACACCTATAATTTTATTTCTCACTACCATATGCACAAAAGAACATCAATAGGAAACTTCTTAAGCATTTTTATAATACCGTGGGTACTAAAACCATGATTTAAAACCACCCATATGAGAAGAACCTCAGCAAGAAAACTATGAAGAGTGTACAATAATTTTAGTGTATAGTCTTCAACACTTCAACAAATGAAAACAGGATCCACAACATAACACCTCCATCTAATGTAATCAATCATGAGGGTCCCTAGTCTCTTTATATACCACTCCTCCCCTAGATTCCTCCTATCTTGATGAGCATGATATTCTCCCTATTACATGAATCCAATTACCAGCACTATGTGATCACATGTGGCCCATGGAAGACATAACGGCCTCACCACTGTTATGTGCTCATATGTCTAACAATGCAATAGAAATATAAAATCTAAACTATAACTTCTATCTCGTGACATACATCCATGGCTCATGATATACTTGTGCAAAAGGGCTACCACAAATGCAAAACATTTCCTATTCTCCACTATATCAACCACCACTGCTGCTAAGACCCAGGGGAATCTCTCCCCACCTAAATTTGATAGTGCATAACATGATATTTCCATCATCACTAATATATTAGTCATCTCTCAAAGACAAACATATCATAATGTGTCATAATAAGGAGAGCCCCTAATACAAAGGTGATGTGTGGGGCCTCCTCTCCATATAACCGTCTCAGTGCATCTCCATGACCCTCATGTTTGATAGGAACTATAGTCTCCCCCTTGATCAAAAACCTCAATATACAATACACATCCTCTAATGTGATCGTCATCTCCCTCTCGCAAAACCGAAAAGGTACTGGTCTTAGGGTCACATATCTCTATCAAAGATATGATCAACCCCGTATCCCGTGGCACCCTCAAATAGTGGATGAACCTTCCCAATCCAACAATGTCCAAATGATCCCACTCTACATCTCTCGACATCAGCTCTAATGGGCACAACATGTTCAAGACTCTATCCCGCAGATATAAGGTGTCTTTGGCCTACAAAACCAGCCAACAAGAAAATATTAGTTCACAAATCATCATTAATCATAAAAATTATCAACAATTTTTACCATATATCTAGTCGATGCCGACCCTAACTAGTCGATAATGACTCATCCTCATTGATGGAGGCCATGCCTTATCTCCATTGAATGGCCTTGGCCACCTATCAACTCCAAATTAATAAAAAATAATAATAAATAAAATCAAAACCAAGATAAGTTTTGAGCACTTACCACTCTTCATGACCTCTCGGCGCTTCCGTCCACTTCCGTTAGTATCCATTTTAGTAAAATCATAAGATTTTATATCACCCGGAGATCTCTAATCATCCAAATCATGTCACTAAAATGAGCCTTGTCGGCTATCTCCATCACTTTTATAGGCACGTTGACCCCAGTTGACAAAGACCGGCCCAGTCGGCGATGTCCCAACCAAGTCATCATTGACCCAAACCCTATTTTCATCCTTCATCTTGTCTCATAAAGTCAACTTATCCAAATTATCGTTTCTACTAATTTAGGCTTTTGTGTCACCCATAACACACCATTCATTGCCTTACATAGCTTATTTTGCTATTTTTGCCTATCTACCCATCTTGTAACACATCCTTCCTCATATCCAAAGAACCCACTCTGTGGCCATCTTTGTGTTCCCTCTCAAGGCACCATATCTCACCTTAAGTCCACCTTTGTGGCCATTTTTCCCCTTTCTATCCCACTAGGATGCATAATTTCTCACCTCCTCATATTTGAAGGACATCACATACTCTATTTACTGCTTTGTTTACTAACATTATATCAAACCATTGTCTTGACCATACTCACATTTTGTGTATACATTTTATGTCTTCCTTTGACCCATTGGTGTCACATCTTGCACATCCATACGAGAGGATTCCTATTGGATTCCCTCCATATTGCAATGATATTTTTTGACTCATGGGTCCGTAAGACATTAACATCACCTCCGTTGAGGTTGTGTTATGTTCCCTACCAATGTGTTTCCAAGATTACTGCCATATTTATTTTATTTTATCCCATCTTTCTTTAATCGATCATATCACTCTCCACTTTCGTAGAAAGTTTTCTCATCTTTCCATCCTTTCCATCCTTTCCATGCTTTCCTCCCTTCCTCTATGTATCTCTGTCAACCTAGTAATTCATTTCCTTTTTCTCATAAATAACTAGTTTGGGGGAGAAACTAAAAGATATTTTATCACTTATGGTTTTTCTCTCACGTATTTCTTAACACAAACCACTTGAAAAAAGGGGCAAATATAGACAAAAATTTGGTTCACTAGCCCCCAATTTTGGGTTTTCTCACCCCTTCATCATAATTGTGCACACTCACACCCATGTCCTTATTCAACATCTTGTTTCCCTCCTAAATAAAATTTATCCCCCTTAGTTTAAATTTTCCTATCTTAATTATATATCAAACTAATCATAATAGTCATCCCTAAACATATTTATCACCTTAACTATACCCATAAATCTCTCATTTATCCTTTCTAAACTCACAACCTTACCCCATTTAATATTTCCAACCACCTTTGACTTTATTAAATACAATTCTACCCCATCCAACCATTATTTATCATCCCTATATAACTCAATATATCTTCCAACTTGCCAAATTAATTTCTAAACCTGATTGAGCCGCATCCCTCGAGTTTTACATCATCTACATAAGCCAAATCAATGAGTCCCCATAGTTGACGGTAATCCTATCGGTCACCAACAACCCTATATATTATCCCCCTCTCGGGAGGATGAAGCTCTTGATATCCGACCTCTAGTGAGTTTTTGTAGGTGTTTTCCCTTCTTGTGAGCTTCCACCAACCTATTGAAGCCACTTTGGAGCCTTTATCTATCATATTGGAAGATTTGGAGCATGGAGATTATTAGAAGACCTCTCTTATTTTCATCACTTCCTCATCGAGTTATTTGCGGGTTCATTCATCATTTTTGAGATCTACAATCACATAATTTAGCTTTGTTTTCTTCACTAGCCCATTTGGAACCCATTAACCCTCAACCAAGCCCTAAGTCACCTCAGTTTTGTTGATTTTTCCTGGTCACCATCAAACCAATATGTATTAGTTATTTTCCTACACTTTTTCCCTTTTGTTGTTAGTTTCTCTACCCCCTGCAACATCAAGATTCTTAATTTTTTTGGATTCTTCACGATGGACATCTCAAAGCCTCATTTTTTCGTCATAGTCACCATCAAATTCCTCATTTCCATCGATATCCGCTACCCTAATCCCATCTTCTTGCAATATTTTTTCTTCTTCATGTGTCTTTGTACTTGACCCCAGACATCTTCAAAATCTAGAAGCAAGTTTCAGTCCATTGTTTCTAGCCTTTTAATTTTCTATGTTATCTTGTCACCATCAATTTCTCTCGGTCGCCATCAACCCCCGTCTAGTTTTCATTCTTTGTCTCAATTTATCATTGCATGTATTATCATATCTCTGAACATTTATGTTCTGGTTATCTTCTGTATGTTACATATTTCTTATTTTCAATCAATTTTCTAAACAAGTGGGATGGCATCCTTCCTATTAAGTTCATCGTTTCTCTGGACTAAATTTATTCGGGTAACCCACCATCCAAATCTACTAATATTTTCTTTTATAGATATATTTTGTGTTGTATAGGTCATCAAGCTTGTTCATGGAAAATATTTGTGCACTCGTCTTCCATCACCATCACTATCGAGCATTGGAGGTAGCCTTAAACTCTCCCATATTTGGAGTTTCTTGTTTTCAATCATGTTATTTCATTAACTTGGAACAAGATCAAATTTTTTTCCAAACAACCATAAATAGGGTAATCCATTTCTTTATCGAGTTTTAATTGATAAATTAGGATCATTATAAAAAAAATCCCCCTTGTTAAATTTGTGTCACGAGGGTTGTCCAAATATTTCTACGAACAATAAGATTGGTATTAAGTTTTACCAAAGCAATATTTACATAAATTGTTAATGCTACCTCACCACATTATCCATGAGTACGAGATATATACCATATTATTGATTACGATTAATAACGCCAACTATGAACAAAACCAATGCAATCACACCATTTCAAAATACTACATATATTGCCATCCTTTAAAAGGATCAACTTAAGATAATTAACAAGTACTTGAGTATTATTCAATGTCGTTAGCATGTCCAAGTGTCAATTTACATTAAGGTAAAACTTTACTCAATGATACCTATCATAAACAAAGATAACCACTCACTAAAAATATATTAATTATTAACACTAAAACAATACAAGATTTATTATATTGAAATAAAATTAACCATCCATATCCCAAAATGGAGATGGGAAAAAGTAAATCCCCTCTTGCCAAATTTTAAAAAGGTTCAATAGGTGAGTCCACTTGCCAAGTGGCTCATTCCATTTTTATTGATATCCTTAGAATGAATGGATTTTCCAACATTGATCTAAAGAACCCAAATATCCATTTATCCTCCTTATATTTATATTTTTTTTTCTTTTAAATCCTTTCATTTTTCTAATTGTTGTTTGTAGGATTAACAAGGAGCTTCCATGGAGGAGTATGGATTCCTACTTGAAGGCATCCCAACCTTTTTTTTCAATCTTTCTTTTATTCATTAGTAGTTTTCAAACTCTTACCATTGAAGAAAATACAATGTTCTTATATAAAATAAAAAGATGCGAGTTATATATATATATATATATACAAACCTTGGGCACCATATCAAGGTGGCCACGACTAGGATGGAAACCCAAATGTTAGTATTATAAATATATTCACATTAAAAGAAAAATGTAGTGGCTGGAGATTGGCTACCACAAGCCATGTACCTATTTCTTCTCGTATACAGCCATGCTCATAGTATTTGGGACCATGTTCACAGAAGAAGGGTTGTAAGGATGTGATGTGGAATTAATCTCGTAGGGGTGGCATTGAGGTGGGTAGACGGGGCAAAGGAAGCCTTTAAGCTATCATGTCAAGTTGCAGGGTCTGAAACCCACGAGGGGATGGGCCCCATGAACATGGGGGAAGGGGATGTTCAACCTAGCCATTGCCCCTCGCTCCAGTTTATTTATTTAATTTTTGTCATCGCATAAAACTAAGTAAACTAGATAATGTATATATATAGTTTTATCTATTTATTTAGGAAGGAAAAATTATATTTCAGGTATGGAAATCGGATATCATAACTATTTTTAAAAAATTATTTTTTTATGTAGAAGGATTTTACATTAAGGAAAATAGAATCACAATAAGATTAAATTTATTTGAGTATAAGTAAATGTAAATAAAGAATGATATGGAGTCTCTACTTGTAATTTATAATAGTAGATGAGCTCTATAAAATGCAGAATCGGAACATTTATAAATTATATTCAAATATATATGTGTAAATTCATATATATATATATATATATATATATATATATATATATATATATATATATTTTATAATAATATTTCTTCCATACATATGAAAATCTACAATTCATAGGGTAAAATATGGCTCTATTTTTCTATTAACAAAATGTAAGAAATGATAACTATAGACAGAGAATCACACACTTTGGGTATCTATTTAGTCGTGATTGCATACTACTATTCATGTGATTCCTAAGTAAAAAGTACTAATTAATCCATGTCTTTGACCACCTTTCTTTCTTTCTGTTTCCTTGCACCCTTACTTGCTGGGTCTTTCTTTTTATACCTCGGCATTTATCATCCGGACACTAGTGCCTAGACAAGACATTAGCGCTAGGAGCCCTTGTCCTCCGGGCGCCCTTGACCTTGGTATACATTGTTCACACTTTTTGGGTCCTTTCTATCCATTTAAGCATATTATCTTTTTGGTAGTCATACTTCTTGACGTTAATTACTAAATTCAAGCAAGGGAATCATATAAATATAAAGTTATGTTATCATAATAAAGGACCAAAGACTAAACATTATTTATTACCACCTAAGGTTGCATCCAAAAGCATCTAAGATATCCATTGCATACATCTAGCACCATCCAAGGGACATAATGGTTGGTTATTTTGCATACATTTCATAGGAGGGAATTTCATTTGATTTCATGCACACAACTATTACATTTCTTTACATCTATCTACTTGCTCTCTATCAAGTGTGACCCACACAAGAGCCACCTAGGGCACAATTATTCACACACGTAAACACATAGAACTACTTTGGGTATGAGATGTAGTGCGGTGATACATCATAAGATCATCATTGTGATAGTTGAGGAGAGTCTAGCCCCTCATTCTGCATCTTTCTTTTTTAGGATTTGATGTCTCTTTGAGGGTTTTGCAGGGCATTATTTCATTACAGGTTTCCAATGACTTCGGAGATCATTATGTGATCTCATAGTGACAAAGTTCAAATAAAATATAATACCTTGTGACCACTTACAGGAGGTTTCCGAGTATTTCCATAGACACGGGAGACCAAAAACTAGTCTAGGGAACCCGTCGGTGCCCCTATCCCTATCGAGGTGCCCTACTCTAGGCATATCGTCATCGACACACTTTTATGAGGCTTTGTGAGATGATTCTCCCTCCATGTTCATCCAAGTAGCACTTGGCACAGATCCATATTTCACTACAAATCAGCTAAGGATCTTCTTACCCTCTTTGCAACTAGGGTTTCACATTTTATTGCTTAGTTTGTTTGGGTTAATTTTTGTACTTAATTATGCATTTATTTATTTCTACAATAACAATCAGATTAGGCACATATTTCCATATTTAGCTTAATCATTTTGGTGAACCCATACACAATCGAATGCTCTTAGGATCCTCATACCTTTATTTTTCTCATATTTCTAGGATATCTTCATCATGAGTATCTCTATTAATAATTTCTTTCTCATCAATCCTGAATTAAGAGATAGAATAAAAAATATCATAAATACCACTCACATTCTGCTAATATTCATACAAATACATTATATAAAACATTTATAGATGTATTTTATCGCATACTTATTTCCCGTCTAATCATCTGTCACTAAACACCATTCACCAAATAACACACTCATCACCATACAATTGGGGGCATCGTACTTCCTCCCCCATATTCCCGCATCATCATCTATCTTACATCTTACACACATTGCATCTAGTATTTTACATTCATCATGCATATCTCTATACATTTCCATCGTCATTTCCCAAAACAAGCTCTCATGTTTTGGTTCACACTTGATTGTTGAGGGCATACTATATACATGAACCTATCACAATACACACTACATACTATCCTACATAGTACACCTTACATATTATACATTACACACTACACATTTCACATTTCATGTACTCATCTCTACATAACTTATACTTTACACATTCATGATATATATTTGTCACACATACTTTACAACCAACACACTTGTGAAACATTCACACTTAAAATACACTTCTCATGCATATCTATCAATACAACCTCAACACCATCAACAATGCATAATATTTGTGCATATTCAACGGGATGTGCATGCTTACTACACGATTAGTACTTTCACAACACTCCCATCTCACATCACATAACACATATTTCTTACACGCAATCAACACACACAACTTACAAACTCTACATATCCATAACACATCTTTCTCAAACATTGCACACTCAATTTACCCAAAATCAATTTCTATCAACAATATTGAACATAAATTCACCAATAGTGACATATTCATGAAATCCTTCTCTAATGCACACATTACCCATTACACACCATCCATAACACACGTTATACGCATTCACCATCCTCTTACCAAAATCATCTTCCACACACTCCATGCATTATGCATCTTACTCATCTATCTCTATGTGTTGCACTCACTACCCTATGACGCACTCTAGTTTCATTGTTCATACTCAACCTGCCTGAGGGTTTACATCTAAAATGGACCTCACCAAACTCACATGTTCAATCACTCACTCACTTACTCACATGATTACACTCTATAATTTGCACTTTTATGATCACATCTTTCTAGTAGAGACATTTCGAGACCATTTCCTATAACACACTCTCGTTTATGGTGGATTCTTAACTAATGAGGGGGCGTATATAAATGAACCTCATCTCATGCATACACATACACTCAAGGGGAACTTAGATCCTACCAATTTTTAGGAATATCTTATTTTAGTGCATAACATAGGTATTCATATTTACTTGTTGGTAAATGGGTAAATGTAAAATGTAATTGTTAGTGGTGGTTAGTATGTGGTAAGTTAGTAAGTTAAATAATAAAACAAATAGTTTGTTTTATTATTATATTGGTGAGTGGTTAAAACCATACGGGTGTATGGTTGTATATGCATACAAATGTTGTTGGAGATTTTGTTATGAGAAGACTCCTATATATATGGAGTGCTTCCATTGTAATTGTATCCCAGATGATTTGAATAAACAATATATTACTCCGGTGTTTTTGGTTTAATCTTTCTCATTTAGTAACATGGGAGATTAGAGAAGGTATGGTTCAATAATAACTGTGAGCGGAAGTGATTATTTATAATCATTACAAATTCTCTTTCTTTGGAAAATGTGTGTCTTCTCATCCCACAACTCAGTGGAAGCGTGGATGTTAAAAGCAACATTCAAATTGTAATAAAAGGTTTTTGTTTTTTTGTTTTTTTGTTTTAAATATACAAATTTAAACCGAATATTTCATAACAAACCAGATTCCAAATCAATGGATTTGTTTGGGTTTTTTTATTTATATTTTGAGCACGTTTTGTTAAAAATTTGGAAAAACCTAGTTTTTGGTTGTGCAGAAAAATGAAATAGTCAATTATGACTTACCGATCTGTTGTTTCATGTATTCTATGTACCAAGATATTGATCTACACAAATTTGATCTCAAAGTAAGTTCACGATTATTTTTTTTTGATCAATGGATACACTAGTAGTGTCAGTAGATAAATTCAATGGAATTAAATTTCATACATGGAAAGTGAAAATTCAAATGCAACTCATGAATAAGAATTTGTGGAGGATTGTAAATGGGAAAGAAAAATTACCATCTAGATGCAAAAAAAGCATTAGAATGGAAAACAAGAGATGATAAAGCCAAATCCATTATTGGCTTAGCTCTTTCAGATACTGAATTGCACTATGTTGATCTTGAGAAATCATCAAAGGAAATGTGGGATAATCTAAGTAAACTGTTTGGTGCAAAAGTAGTCAATGCAAAGTTTTCTTTAAAACTTCAATTGTTTAGATTCAAAATGGATGATGGAGTCACCATGTCTAGTCATATTAATGATTTCATATCTCTCACTAGAAAATTAGCAGAAATTAGGGCTCTTGTTGATGATGAATTTGCAAAATCCATATTACTGAATATTTTTCCTCCCAAGTACAATAATGTAGTGTTTACACTTGGTCAAATTTCTTCTAAAACTCTAGAGGACATGATTTTAGCTCTCCTAGCTGAAGAAAAGAGAACCAAAGAAGACATAGATGAAGAAAAATCTCTATACAGTAGAAAGAATTACAAGAACTTTTCCAAAAAGAAGGGATAAATTTAATGTTACTACTTCAAGAATAAGGGGCTTATTTATTCATTCTACAAATCTCATGCTCGAGATGTGTTAAGTGGAAAAATTAGCAATGAAGCCAATATAGCAGTAGATGAAGAATCTTTGGGAGAAGAGGAACCTAAACCAGACGAATGTAGATACATATCGAATACTTCTTCTACTAATAAGTCTTTTAAGTAGGTTGGAGGATACATAGAGGCTGGAGGAAAATCATTGTCCTCTCATCATTCAAAGAATGACGGGGCCATGCATCACATTGTGGTAACATAGATTTTAGTTTATATTTTTCGGTGCGACATTTTAAGAATAATACATTATGGAACTTCACATTGGGGGGTGGAATGACACACAATGTTACAATTATTTATGTGTGGAATGATATGTTTGTACTATGATGGATTCAAGTAATCTCCGAAGTCAAGATATGATGAAGGATGAAGAATGCACTAGCACATTGCGATATGGTTGTATGTAAACCATTTGAAAACTGTCACTCCTTTGTGGTTTGTGGTCACGCACCGGGAAATCACCTCACTCTCGGTTTTTTGTTAACTGATGGAAAACCAACTTTTGGTTTGTGATCATCCAAAGGAAAATCACATGTTCGCAAAATCAGGTGCAGTGTAGGATTGACATTTTCCCCATGTTAGCACTAAGTGGGGGAAAGTTAGGAATACCTTAGTTTAGTAAATAACACAAGTATTCATATTTAGTGGATGTAAATGGGTAAATGTAAAATTTAATTGTTAGTGGTGGTTAGTATGCGATAAGTTAGTAAGTTAAATAATAAAACAAATAGTTTGTTTTATTATCATATTGGTGAGTGGTTAAAACCATATGAGTGTATGGTTATATATGCATAGAATTTTTTTTGGAGAGTTTGTTATGAGAAGACTCCTATATATATGGAGTGATTCCTTTTAATTGAACCCCAGATGATTTTAATAACCAATATATTACTTTGGTGTTTTTGGTTTAATCATACTCATTTAATATAATAATTCACACTACATTCCATTCTATCTCATCCACAACATACTTTGCATATCTTAGTTACATTTACTCTTTCTTACGCTTACATATTCACTTTATCACGAATGCTAGATAGATATCTTGTATGTCATTATATTTTTCCGTACATACATGCGTGTTCACTTTCTTTCTAGTTGTGATCGCAAATTCTACAGATCCATACATGTAGCACAAATTCTTTTCAAAATATCTATTACTAGTCCCATATAGGCTCTTGGGAGCATCCAATTTTGTATACTACAGTGCTACTATTTCATTTTATTTCATAACACATTAATTTATCAGCTTATACATTTTTGACATACATTTCATCTTTTTAACATGCTAATAGGTGCTTCATGTGTAACATTTATTATGGAGGAGTATTTAGTTCCATGGTTGTTTGTTGTACATTGATTTCCATTGTTTTCTATTTGTATGACATTATTTGTAGGATTTTACCTTATTCTTGTGTGCACAATGTTTTCTTTTGGATTCATTAGCCTTGATTTTCTTGCAACATTATGATTGGTGTCCCAATTTTGCAACCTACTTTTCACGGTCTACATTGTCTTCTTACGTGTTTACATTGTCTTCTTGCATCTTAGCTTACACATTATATGCTTATCTAACATTTTTCCTTCTACATGCGTGTTTGTCTTTGCTTGTACTAACATTTGTCTCCTAGAAAATTTGTTTGTGTGTGCCTTGGTTTCTACCAAGCACACTCCCTTCCCCTATAGGGCACATTTTTAGCATAACGGTTCCTCCTTTGGGCCACATATTTCTTCAACGATGTCACATGCACCCTAAATGAGGGGGCATAGTTTGGCTGAATTAGTCACCCCATACAACATCAAACATTCATAGTTCAACAAAAACAACACCGATACAACACAACGGTCAATATCAAACAAGGCTCATAATTAGATTCAATTCCTCAAAGACAACATAAATACTAATATCCATACCATGACAAAGTAGCGACTCAACACCCCTAAACCTTCCTAGATTCCTATGACCAGGGTTCGGTTAGACAATATTTGGCATTTTAGAATAGTCTATAGAACTCCACACAACAGCTTTTATAGGGCACATAGTCCTTAGCACTCAAAGCATGCATGCACTACACAACACTTTTTACTTTTACGTTGGATCGATTGTTTGAATTGTTCAAATTTTACACACCATATGCAATGGTGTTCTACATTGTGGGAAGTAGTTAAAGGTTGGAGGATAACACCATACTTTTCTCCCTACACTTCTTCCATGACTTGGCATGATATCGCCCCAAAACTCATGGCCAGCTTAATGGTGTGAGATCACCCGAAAAAACTCATTCTTATATATAATCTTCAAGATCCTTTCTACACACTTTTACTCATCATGATTAGGTGCACATGTTCCTTTTTCATTTTAATATTTTTACATACTTTCCTTCCATACTTTTTCTACATTTCGATCATATACATGCGTATTTGACTACTTGTTCATTCTTCTCTTTTGTAGGTTTTTACGTATGGCAAATAGTATCCACATCACTTAACAACATAAATAACAACAATCACATCAACATCCACAATAAGCACATCACGAAATCTAAACATGCGTTTTTCCCTAGGTTCATTTTCACCATCACTTTTTCCTCCTCGGCATCCATGCTTCACATTTTTTTATCTCTCCACACTTTATCTTGTCCCTTAGCACACTCTCATCATCAATCTATGTTGATCAGTCAGACCTTAGCACTTAGTAAAAAAAATACAGAAGGTTCACATGGGAAAGAAGAACAAATTCAAAGGCACGGACGTATGAGGAAGTCTCGCACGTGGGAATAAAAATAAGTTCGGGACTTAGCTGTTTTCACGACAAGGATCTATTTTTGGAGATAGCGTGCGGAGTAGTCAAACTAATTGGAGACTTGCACGTCACACATTGGTTATTTCGTGAGGATTAGCCGTGAGTCTATTTTCATGGACACAAAGCTAGAAATAGATCTACTATTGTCAGTTAACTACTAGTAGTCTATTGTTAGTGCACTTGCATGCGTGGAAATTTTTGTAATAGCGCGTGGCTAGTAAAATCATGCAACCTATTTTGGGAATAGATAAGCGGTGAAGGGAAAGTCCCCACCCTTATAAGTATGTAGTAAACTGTATAGAGAGATATAAATATGTGCATACATAGGGAGATTATATTGCTAAATCATTACACGCACACTCACTCAAGTTATTATAACGAATCATCTATATACTTATTGCATTTAATATAATGGAGGATATTGGCTAAATCTAAGTGTTAGTTCTGTGTGTATCTGAATCTAGTATGTTTTTGATCTCATCATGGTTAATACTTAATTATGTTCTCCCTTAGATATAGATCTGGCATGCTCTGTAGAATGATGTGTTAGTAATGGAACTACATGTGTTAAGTCTTCATCATGCTAACATCCTGCAACAACAACCCTAAAGAGGGACCTAGTACCTTTGTGTGCTTGAGTGATCTCTCATTCTATATCTTTGAGTGATGTGCCAGCGTGTCTAGGGTCTTATTGGGCTGGCATTCTAGGCTGCACCATTGATTCTATTTTTGAGACCTCTTTTCAGTTTTTTTCGGGATGGTTCACGACGATGACATACCGGTTGACCTTAGCAAGTGTTGAAGAATGGATACACAACTGGAAGAATAATATGCATGGTGATTCACAATCTGGATCTAAGTTTAATACATGCATTTCGGTGGAACATAATATGTATGATAGTTTATATGAGAGCTTTTTCACTATCTTTCCAGTAGAATTATATGAGTGGCTGATTGCTTATGCATCTAAGAGGAATTGGAGGTATCACACACTTGTATGGATGTAGGAAGAATTCTAGGACCTTTATGATGATCATTTGATTTAGACACGAGCTCTGGATACATGGTTTTGGTGTTTTGAACAGTTATATCTTGGAATAATCAATTTCCCTTATTTCTATCTAAAGGTAGCTAGATTCTAGTTTTTACGATATCCAAGGGGAGCTTACCTATAAGGAATTCCATTGGCGATCAAGATCCTAATGGTAATTTTTAATCTAGAGAGTAAACCGATGGCTAACTAAACCTCACCACATGTGGGGGCATGAGAAGGTTTGGTAAAAGATGGCAGACGTAACGGTAGAAAGGTAGAGAGAGGAAAGGCGGCTTAAGTATAATGAGGCACACGAGAGGGAGATAGAGAAGTAGTGTAACATTACAGAAAGTATGGCATTGAGGAGAGAGATGGCTCATGAAGTATTTAAAGCTCACATAGAAGACATGGAGCTAGAGCATCAGGAACTCCTCCATCTTAGAAATTATGACAGGGATCCTTCCTTGGCCTCACACGAAGCGCACCAAGCAGTAGAAACTACCTAGGCCATGGGTGCACATCTGAATCCACCTGGTAACCTTGCCCTTGCATTTGGTTTTTTAGCATCTAGTACAACAAGTAGTCAACAAGCTAGTTCAAGCAGTGGGAGAGTAGGAATGATTCTTATAAGAGGCACAACAATGGAAAAAAAATGTATTTGTTGTTATATGGGAGTATCTTCTCGGGTGTATCATTAGCACATAATATAAGTGCATCGATTTTGGATTAATCTTTGGGAGTAGCAACGCTTAATAGACTTTCGAGGTATAATTCAATTCTACTATTGGGGCATAGGGAAGTACATCTTCTGGTTTAACCCTAGCTACGGGTTGGGGATCTAGAGATTTTGGAGGCAGGGGAAACATAGGAGGTTCTAGATCAAGTGGGCAAGGTCCACACCAACCCCAGAATATTTACATGGAAATGTCTCTTCGTCTTCTAAAGTATAGGGGCATAGAAGATGTTGTTGAACATGTGTATATGTGTGAAATAATGTGGTGCGTAAAAGGAATCATGGCTTCTGAGAGTAGGGAAAGCTAATTTTCTACTACGTTACAAGAGTGCACACACAACTGGTATAGAAAATTTGACCCTGATCAAACTTGCATAGATTATACATCTTTAAAGGATGCTTTCCTTAAAGAGTTTCATATCCTTGAGTTTGAGCAGAAGAGTATAAGTGTGATATAAAACAAGGCACTACTAAAATTGTTAGAGATTCTGATGCACAGTTTAAAACTCTATTATCAAATCTTTCTTATGACATACATGCAAGCCAACATGCACAATGGTTCGTTGGGGCTTGACTACCCCTTTTAGGAGGGCATTATCATATAAGACATACATTGATCTGCGCAAAGTACTTAAAGTAGCCTTGCATGCTTTGAGCCAATTGGAAGCATAGATCTTGGGGTGAGCCCATTCTTAGAAGCACAAAAACAACTATGGCAAAATCGTTGGAGAAACTATCAAAGAAATTCAAATTCAGCACATGAGACACACATAGGGATTTGGTGCACAGATTGTGAAGTAGAAGGTCACACAAAGGATAGTTTTCCTCACAAAACAATACACTCGTTGCTGATGGATTGTGAAATATTCCATTTAAACCATGATGCTAGCCATTGCCCATTATTACAAAAAGCGATAAGGAGGAACGTTTCAACCTACAAAGTAAAATCTACAGTCCATGACTCATGACACGAAAGACTATCGACTGATTGGATAGATCTATGATGCTATAGATATTGGTGTATGATAGACAGGAGTTTTAGATAAATCTAAGGGAAAGAATGAGCATCAGGATTGGGATCAAAATTAGGTGCACTATGATCAGAATGAAGGGTGTTTTGAAGGTGGTCATTACAGAGGTTGATGATACCATGGTGGATTCAAAGGACGAGGCCATGGTAGTGGAAGAAGTGAGTTTCCTCATGGAACATGTTATACATGTGGATCTCCTGACCACTATAGGCGTGAATGTCCTCATAATATTGCATGTTCTTTTTGTGGAAATAACCATAGCTATGAGGAATGTCTAGACTTATATGAGCATCTGAGTAAGCAACATAAACAAGAAAAAAAGGTGCAGGGATGGTTAGGATACAACGCGTTGTTGAAAATCAATTGATTCCTAAGTTGGAGGAGGAATCAGGGGCACTACAAGTGAGGATCATGACCCATGTTGAGGCGGCATGTGCCAAAGAAGCATTGTAGAAAAAACCTACCATCACTAAAGAAGAAGTTATTCATGCACGGTACCTATATCGTGCCTATTAGAAGGAGGTTTATTAGGAAACCATGGAAGTTCTAAGGAATCTTCAGGGTGAGAAATAGTACTTAAAGGAGAAAAAGAAAGCATCATAGATGGTCCAAACTAATATAGATGAATTAAGAGAAGTGTGTAAAATGTTGTGCCAGGAAAACATAATTCCACTTTTAGGGAGTTGGTTAAAAAGAAACACTCTGCTTGTGCAATCTTGAGACTAGATAGAAAATCCCGCATGTGAATCTTCCCCCTCATGCTTTGGATTATGATAAGGAAATCACTTTGAATTTTGTTGTGGATGGGTGGTTATTAAGTAATATACTAATTGATATAGGTACTGAGAATTCAATGTTCTTACCTTGGATGTATGGGTATAAATGGGAAGACCCCATTCCATCCATCCTCTAATGTATTATTTATGGCTAATTGGACTAAGGCCACTCCCGTTGGAGTTTTGAAGGATGCATCCATTACCATACTAGGAGCCAAGTTCACTTGAGACTTTGAATTTTTAGTGTTGGCATAGTCGGATAGCTTCCCCTGGCTCTATTGGGGCATCCCCTGGTGCTATGAAAATAATTTTGATATTCGGTTCAATAATCTATATCAGTTTCAAAAACAAATAGGAATGAGTTATTATCCCTTTAAAGATGGAAAATTTTTGCCCTATGTTGAGCCCTTAAGTGAAGAAGATCTGAATAGGATTTATGTACACACCATCTGAGATCCAGAGATGATTGAACCAACCAAAGAAGGACTAATTCATTGGGAGGATGCACATTCTATTAGCGATACGACAAGTGTTTCTTCTGATAATTGGGCTCACAGTAGTTATGATTTGGTAGGGTGTGAAGTAAAGAGCACTCGAGGCACAAAATCATGTTATGTCAGGAGGATAGGTAACAAATTGGTACCTTGTTACATAGGAAAAGGGGATCCCATGGTAATCCTGCATGCCATGGAAGAACATTACATAGACCCACTAGAAAGAATAAATATGATAGCATATACACTACGTGGGACAACAACATGCTGGTGGGTGGTCCACATGGATAATCTTGTCAGATGGAATGAAATTGGGATTACTCTTACTAATAGGTTATTTAGGATCAATGCACCTACTCAAATAAGTACTTATCATGGTAATCATTCTATTCAACACCACATTCAAAAGTGTGAGAGACTCTGGATAGAAGAGCAGAAGCTTTACCACCTTCGCTATGGGTGCACTAGTTTTATTCCACTTTACAAGGTTGCACACATGCTTGGTATGTATATGCAGAACTCCATAGAGAAACTAGAAATTGGTAGAATTTAATTGCAAGAATGGCCTAGACATTTGAATTCTTCTCTAAAAATCCTCCAGTAGAAGAAGCATTGAAATTTATCAAGTGCTTAACTATGGGGGATAGTGCCAAGGCTGAAGAACTCCTTCAAGAGTTATTAGATAAAGAAGACTCATGAACTGTCTTGATGAAGAACCAAAGGTCAATGCAAAATTACTTCAACATGCTTTCCTTGAGAAAGAGAAAGGAAAAATGGTCTACTCAGTGGATGAGGAAGAATTAGATAATCTAGATGTAAACAATTCAATATGGAGGCGTGACATCTTTGGATAGTGCGGATAATACCACACGCACCTATCATGAACCAATGAAGACAAAGTAGGTGAATATTGGAACAAATACTAATCCTAAGGAAGCCATAATTAGAGACTATTGGTCAAACTTTGAAGTGGAAAAAATCATAGAGTTACTAAGGGATTACAGGACTTGTTTCATAGGGGGTAACATGAACTTAAAGGCATGCATGAATTGTTAGGGGAGATGAAGATAAATCTTAAAGAGGGTGCGCACCCAATAGAAGGAGGCCTTACAAAATGAAACCCAATTCGTGCAAAAAGGGAAAAGAAGAGATTGATAACATGTTGAAGTGCGGGATTATAAAGCCCCTTGATGAGTTAGAATGGGTTAGTCCAATGGTGATCAGTATCAAGAAGGATGGACAGATTAGGATATGGGTTAACTATAGGGAGCTAAATGTTGCATGTGTAACGGATCTATTGCCTATGTCATTCACTAAGGAAATACTAGAAGGAGTTTCAAGGTGTGAAATATATTCGTTTGAGATGGGTTCTCTAGGTATCATCGAGTTTGGATTTCGCAGGAGGATCAAGAAAAGACTACGTTTACTACTGAATGTGGTAGCTTCACCTATATTGTAATGTCTTTCGGTCTGAAAAATGTGCCTGTTGTATTTTTACACATAGTTGTCCGAGCATTTAAGGAATTTATTTACAACTTTTTACAAGTATATTTAGATGATTGGATAGTGTATGGATTAATTAAGGATCACCGTGACAATCGTGCTTAATTTTTCAATGGTGTAGACAGGTTGAGTATCTATTTGAACATCAAGAAGTGCATATTTGCTACACCATTTGGGATACTTTTAGAACACATAATCTGCAAGGAGGGTTTATTGGTTGATCCAAGCAAAGGTTGCAGTCATTATAGGCCTAAGGGATCCTACCATTCAAAGTGAGGTACAAATTGTTTTGGGTCATACAGGATATTATAGAAAGTGTATCAAAGGCTATGCCAAAGTTTCCACACCATTAAAAGAGTTACTGAAAGGGAAAGGTAGGTTCTACTTTGGGGAGAACAATAGCGAGTGCACATTTTCATTTTCCTTCGTGGGACAAACCATTTCATGTACATGTTGACGCCTCTAGCATAGTCATTGGCACAGTGTTGGCTCAACCCGAGAGAAGGTATTGTAGATCATCCTATCTATTTTACTAGTAGAAAGTTGACTCTCAGAGCAGATTTACATGAATACGAGCGTGAAGCTTTTTCGATGATCTATACGCTACATGAATTCTCGCTAGTACCTACTAGCTACACCATTGTATTTTATATAGATCACATGGCATTGAAGTATTTGGTAAATAAACTTGTTTTACAAGGGTGCATATGTCAATGAGTACTCTTATTTCAAGAATTTGATTTCACAGTTGTGGTAAAATGAGCAAAAAGTAATTATGGACCAAACCATCTATCAAGAATACAGTCAGGAGAAGAAGCACAGGAAATTGAGGATACCATGCCAGATGCATAATTATACAAGTTACAATGAGTGCCATCACAACTAGAGGACATTGTTGTCTTTCTATGAATAGGGATGACACTAGAAGGAATGAAATCCTTGGAGAAGAAACATCTTACTGTACATGCCACACCTTATATGTTAATCAGTGGTGACTTGTAAAAATTGGGTCAAGATGAGGTATTGCACCGTTGTGTACTAGAACATGAGCGCATAGATATTATGGAAGAAGCTCATGGTGGAATTACTGAGTGGCCACTATGTAGGTGATGCCACTACATGCAAGATTCTACTCGTTGGATTATGGTGGGAGACCCTATATAAAGATTGTAAGGAATTTTGTAAGGCATGTGATCATTGTCAATGTCTTGGAAAACTAGGTCAATGAGATGAAATGCCTCTGAGACCTATTACTAGCATGAGATCCATTTGAGAAATGGGCTATAGATTTTCTTGGGTCTTATTTGACCATTTGAGCGTAGAACTAGATCGTGCTACATCATAACTTGCATAGAATATCTAACAATATGGGAAGAAGCAACACCTACAAAGGACTGTACAACGGCTACAACATCCCGGTTTCTATGGGAACATATTATTACAAGGTATGGATGTCCTTTGAGTTTGACCAGTGATAGGGGCACACATTTTCTTAATGAGACAATCATAATTTTATTGGATGAGTTCATGATTGCACACCATAAGACCACCCTTTCATCCTCAGGAAAATGGAATTGTTGAAGCTTTCAACAAAATTTTGAGCTAGACATTGACAAAAATTTGTGATGTTGTAAGAAAGGATTGGGATGATATAGTCTCTGTAATACTTTGGGCATATCGAACAACATATAAAAGGTTGAACAAATCCACACCATTTCAATTAGTTTTTGGCACCAAAGCAGTTCTTCCTATGGAGTTTATGCTACCTTCTTTGTGTATTGCATGTGCTAGAGGTCTAGCTGATGAGAAATATTTATAAGAACAGATTGAAAACATAATTAAGTTGGATGAGTGAAGATCCATAGCACGTTGGAGTCAAAAGAAAGAAATGGCCAAGAAGAAAGCATGACATGATATAAACATAAGGGACAAGAAGTTTGAGATTGGACAAATGATGCTTCTCTATGACTCTAAGTTCTTGCACCATCCAAGAAAACTTAAGATACAAATGGCTAGGGCCATATTTTATCACTTACATCCTTAAAACAAGTTCTTTCCAGTTAGAAGAACTTGATGGAACATGGCTACTCGGTTCCTTCAATGGGAGTAGGTTGAAGGTCTACTATAAAAAAATCTTCTTGGTGTTTGTAATAAAGTAGTATTACCATTTAGATTAGGTTTTCAATTCGCATTCCCTTAATGTGTTTCCTTCTTTGTTGCTATGCTTTTTCAATTTAGTTGGTGTGTTGTGGAATAAGTGCATTTACGCACTAGAAGATAATTACTATTTGAAGAATTTTTATGCACAGAGGACTGCACATACTTTTAGTGTGGGGTGGATTGTTGGTATCTAGGTACAAGACTGTTGGAATTAAATGATGAAAGGAATAAACTGCTATGGGTGCTATTCAAGTCAAAGGATTGCTTCTAAAAAGTGACCAAAGATGGAGATGGAGGAAAGGACAGTATAACGCAAGGTAAGCGGAGGCCATAACAACTACCAGTGGAAGGTGCAATGACAAGGTACTTGGGCACAAGGAAGTACGCTGAAGAGAAGTCTGTGACCAAAGGGTAGGAAGGCACACTAGAAGGTTATAGCTAGGGTGCGAAGATGTACCGTGTAGAAAGAAAAAAGTTGGTCAATAAATGAGAGGACATTGGGTAGGTGAAGGAGCAATAAATGCATCAAAATTTTGAAAATATATATAAGGATGAGATGCGAGTTCATTATTACCATTGTGATTAAGATAATTTGACAAGATCCAAGTGTGAAGATCTGAGAAATCGTGTTGAGGTGCGAAGATTTTGAAACCATATGTGGAAAGGAGGTTTGTGCGAAGGAGAAGCTTGTGTTCCCACATGAGGAGGGTTTGAGCGAAGCAGATACATTATAACCAAGCTAGGGCATGTGATTTCCACTAGGGCACAAAAATTTGAGCTAGGGTTTGAGTTGCACATTGTAGAAGTCAAAATATGAGTATTTTCAGAGGATTACAGGGTAGAAATGGCACCAAAGAAGGTAGTTGTAGCAGGAGTTAAGGGAAAGAAGAAGGTGGTTGTGGAGGAAGAATAAATGACCCCTAAGAGCAATTTTTCAGAGATGCAATATCCATAGGGGTTATAGTAGGTTAGGAGTGGGATTCCCACATTCGGAGAAGCAATATAAATGTGTACAACCATCATACCACAGAAAACAAGAAGGAGCTAGATGTACTGTTGAACATGAAGAAAAATAAGCACACGACGGAGGACATACCGGTCTATGACAAAGTTGGGGAGAATTTATTGAAGAAGATTGAAGTATATCAATTATACGAGCTCCCCTACTTCAGAAAGTATGAGCTCTTATACCAATGGCTCATGAGCAGAGTACGTAAGGACTTCTTCTACTTTGTAGGACATAGCGGAAGGATTTTAGCCACATTAACAGGGTTGAAGGCTACAGGTGAAGACCTCAAGGAGGACTTAATAGACAAGGCTGTCATTTTGGAGACTAGGAAGGAGTTGGGGTACACAAAGGGTCTACACAACATGGACATAGAAAAGCTGAAAAAGTACCCAGTTGTGCAGGCAGCCACACACCTTGTGAAAAAGTTAAATGACCAAGAGAGGTGGTCACAAGTGAACACCATGTGGCTGCACGTTGCTAAAAGGATGTCTGAAGGAGTGATCTATAACATTTCAAGTTACATTGTAGAAACTATCATCGAAGAAGCACGTTTAGGAGGAAAGATTAGTTTT
The DNA here is from genome assembly GCA_018340775.1 of Taxus wallichiana var. yunnanensis. Taxonomy (NCBI): domain Eukaryota; kingdom Viridiplantae; phylum Streptophyta; class Pinopsida; order Cupressales; family Taxaceae; genus Taxus; species Taxus wallichiana. The sequence goes on along the minus strand of CM031240.1, from coordinate 294,650,965 downwards.
GGGGCTGTTTTATTGTCTCTGATATTCATGGAGATCGGGGTGCCAGACGGACCAAAAGAGAAGGTATGGGAGTATCTTATGGAGAAAAAGTCACCTGCAGAATGATTCAGAAAGTATTTGTGTGAAGGATCGATGACCAAAAATTCAAGGAGAGGGATGAGAAGTGGTATGTTAGGCTCTATGCAATATTTGAAGAAGACTGGCACACACAAAAGGACTTACCATTAGTGGTGGGTAAGGCAGTTCAGTTTTTTGTATACCAACATTTCTACATCGCGTAATTTGTGATGAAGGACGGGGCTTGGAGCCCATGGTGCAAACTATTGTATGCCTTCACAACAAGGTATTTTCAGGCATCGATTCATAGGTTCTCAAACGTGTGCCAACTAAAATTCAATGTAGACAAGGTAGACTGCGACTACCACACACTGAGGAAAAATTATGTATATCCAGGATGTAATGCATATATTGAAAGGCTCATCTCAGATGTGTTGAGCATAAATCTAGTAATTTTGGCTATTGGAGACGTTGGAGTAGTACTCATTTACCTCCAACTGAAGCCTAAGTTAGAAAATAACATGTGGAAGATGAGTTTGCACTCCGGGGACACCGAAGGGTAAGCATACCATAGAGAACAATCCGAGTGCCTAATCCCATGGAGATGAGGAGGATAAGCACAAAGATAGTGGTAGTTTGGAACATAAAGGTCGAAGACATCCTATTAATAAGGATGAAGTTGGGTGTGCAACTACACCACCTCAGCCAAAAGAGGGGGATGATGATGACTTAGATGCAATCCAAGGAGAGCACCAATTTAAGAGAGTGTTCAAGACAACAAGGACCCAAGGTGTTACTCCGTAAACAATGCACAGTCACCCACACTTTCTCCCAGAAGGAGACAACCAAGAAAAGGATAAGGAAACTAAAATTGAATGAGGAAGTGAAAGAGCTAGAGGAAAGAAAACCTAATTCTCCTACACCTCGAGAAAATGGAGGACAACAAGATGAAGAAATGAAGGAAGGAAAAGAGGAAGAAAAGAGAACAGATGAGACAACTACGAGGCTCCGCTCGGGACATGGAAACACAAGTCCCAAATCTAGAAGCTCAAGCTCCTAAGCAGCCTGCTAGGTTAAGGAGAACAAGTGGGAAGCAAATTCTACTAGCTATGGGTTATGTTGAGGACATCGGTAAAATTATCCACACTCGTTTCCAAAACACACTCACACAAAAAGACCTATATGGATGGGAATTAATGGATTAAGATATGGAAACCGAGTGCACAAGGAATAAATTATCATGGTTGATGCACACGCACATGGATTAACCATATTTTTATGTGTGTGAGGAGTCATGTGTGTTGTGGAGGTTGAAAATACACCTCAGGATAGACACATAACAGTAAATCCTATTGTTATGTCAGATGAACAGGTGAGAAATGCATTGGTAAAAGTCTCAACAAAGGTGGCAAGGCAGAATATGGACAAGGATGCCACAATTAGGGTGCTAAGGGAAGAGATCAAAACTAAGGATGGGGAGATAATGTGTCTAACGCTGAAAAGAGACTTAGCACAGAAGAAGAACTTTGTATTTATCAACGTCACAGAGGAAATTGGTGATAATGTCGTAAGGGCTAGGCCACACTTAGAGCCAAAGGTACCAAATACATTTCCTTCAGAGAATACACTATATAGGTACATTGGTGGACTTAGTGCTTAAATATGAACCTCTACGCATGCCAATGCCAAAGGATCCAACACAAGATGCAGAGTGAGAAAAGGCTTCAGTGATGTGAAAGATTACATCATATAAGTGATTGTTGCAAGTGTTACGGGAAGAACTAACAAAGGTAGACCAAGCCTTGAACATTTGTATAGCTCCAAAGGCATTCATCAACATAAAAATCCGGAGGATAACAAAGAGGTCTAGAAAGTGATGAAGGATGACACATTGGGCCATGTAGAGAGATTAACAATGGTTAAACAGAAGTGTGAGGCCCTGACAACATCCAAAGAACCACACAAAAATCAGCTAGAGGATCTTGGGAAACTCATTGCATAGAAAATGGATTTGCTAGAGGGAAGGATGATTGCGATGTCCAAAATTGTGTTGGTATTGCAGAATGAGAAAGGAGAGATTGTGAAGGATGAAATGGAGTCCATTGTTGTGGACATTCTAGAAAAAAAACAGAGGAAGCACTTGTTGAGTGGCAGACCTTGGAGGCCGAGATAAAGGAGGAATATCTTGAATTAATTTTTTAGGTTGTAGAAGAAGAAACTGTAGGTTAAAAACATTCTTTCATTCATCCAAATTCTTTCTATTATTCTATTCTTTGATTCATTTTGGAGACAACCATTTTTGGGGTGGAAATGCAACTAGTGTGGGGTAATGTTGATCAGTCAGACCCTAGCACTTAGTAAAGAAAATACAGAAGGTTTGTATGAGAGAGCAGAAAAAACTCAAAGGTGTAGAATTATCGTGAAGGCTCGCACACGGGGAACAAAAACAAGTTCGGGACTTAGTTGTTTTCACGACAAAGATATATTTTTAGAGATAGCGTGTAGAGAACTCAAACTAATTGGATACTTACATGTCACACATCGGCTATTTCTAGAGGATTATCTACGAAGAACTTTGCATGGACACATGTCGGAAATAGTTCTACTATCGTCGATTAACTACCAATAGTTTATTGTTAGTGAACTTGCATGTGTGGTTATTTTTGTAATGGTGCGTGGCTAGTAAAAGCATGTGACCTATTTTGGGAATAGATAAGTGGTGAAGGGCAAGTCCCCACCCTTATAAGTATGTAGTAAACTGTATAGAGAGATATAGGTGTGTGCATACATAGGGAGATTATGTTGCTAAATCTATTACGCGCATACTATTGTTATTGTAATGAAGCTTCTGTATACTTATTACATTTAATATAATGGAGGATATTGGATGAATCTAAGTGTTAGTTATATGTGTATCTGAATCTAGTATGTTTTTTATCTCATCATGGTTAATACTTAATTATGTTCTCCTTATATGTATATCTGGTATTCTCTATAGAATGATATGTTAGCAATGGAACTGCATGTGTTAAGTCTTCATCATGCTAACATCTTGTAACAACAACCCTAAAGAGGGACCTAGTACCTTTGTGTGCTTTGGGTGAGCTCTCAGTCTAGGCTGAGTGATGTGCCAGTGCGTCTAGGGTCTTGTTGGGCTGGTATTCTAGGCTGCATCAATCTACATGGTTATCAGTGCACGCATCTCTTATCTACTTTATGTTATTGAACTTTCTCCCAGAATATAAAGTGGGGGAAAATGTAGACAAAATATCACACTCTTTGGGTCTCTATTTAGTCGTGATTGCATACTACTATTCATGTGATTCCTCAAGATGTAAACTACTAATTAACCAATGTCCTTGGCTTCCTTTCTTTACTTTCTGCTTCCTTACACCCTTAGTATTCCTTTTTATACCTCGATATTTATCATCTTGGACACCAACGCCACCTAGGATGTCAATGCGCAGACGTCATCATCCCATTTAGGCACCCCTAACCTTACTATAATTTGTTTACACTTTTTGCGTTCTTTCTAGCCATTTAAGGATGTTATATTTTTTTAAGTCAACCTTTTCAAGGTTAATTATGAAATCAAAGCAAGTGAATCATGTCAATATAAAGTTATGTGATCATAATAAAGGACCAAACACTAAGCATTAGCTATCACAACCTAAGGTTACATCCATCAAACATCTAAGAGCTCCATTTCATACATATAACACCATCGAGGGACACAAGGTCCGGTTATTATGCATACACTTCATAGCATGGAATTGCATTCTCTTCCATGCACACATCTATTACATTTATTTATATTTATTATACCCAAGAGAAGATAAATGATTTTAGATATCCAAAAGAGTTATTTATAACATTTTCACACTGGTGAGCACACTCTGGAAGGTACGGGGAAAACATAAAGAATCCAGGGAAGTGTGTGGTAGAGATATGCAATCATCTAAGGTATTTTATGAAATTTCTGGAAGAAAAATCAAGTTTAGGAACAAGTTATGTAATACCTAGGGCTATTTTTAGCATGGTATAAGGAAATGAAAGCAAGTGAAAAGTTGGTTGGATTGTTCCAAATATATTAAGATTTAAGGAGGATTTGGAACTCAATAAAATACTCATCTAAAATCTAAGTACTCCTAATTCATTTTGTAAAAAAATCAAGATATTTTGAGGAGCATATTTGTAGATATTGGCCCGTAATACGAGATAAAGACCTTCAATCTTAGTGAGAATTCAATTAAATAATATGAGAGTTACAAGGATATTTGGAATCTGATTCAGAGGAAAAATTAGAATCAATACATACCTCTACATTTTCCATATGATGAGTTGGATAAAATTCATATATTTCTTTGGTGGTAGTTTGACCTTTCGGGAACCGCTCATGACCAGAATTTAAAAAGGGTCTAAATTTAAAAAGTAATGAATAACCGTGTCCTTAAAAGTGTTTAAATGGATAAATTTTTTTGTTTTACACTTAGAATGATATATTTTTGGCCTACAAAACACCAAGGAATCTCAGGGCAAGAAGGCACTCCGACATGCTATTTTTAGTAGACAATGACACCTAACTTCCAAAAGTTAAAAATGCACACTTGGAGACCCTTGATGTCAATTTTAACCTTTTTCAAAATTAAAATGGGACATGGGGAAACTATAATGCACCACCAATGAGGGATATTAATAATTATAAGTTGTATCACCTAAGTTGCAACTTAAGAGGTTAGAGAAGTGTGACTTATCCCCTTTCTCATGTTGAGTAGACCCTATGTATACTTATGACGGGGTGATTTACCTTTTAAAATTTATAATCACACATGGGGAAACTATAATGTGCCACCATATGGAGATGATGAGTTGTGTCACTTAAGTGACAACCTGGGTCTTTAGGATATGTTCTCAACCTCACTCTCAAATCTATCGTTCGTCATGACAACCTCGACCCTATACACACTTGGAATGCCTTGATGTCCCTTTATAACTTTGATAATGTGACATTGGGGGAAAAATATTGTTCCACCACATGAGGAGCCCCTTCTTCATCACTGAAACTCACTTGTTCACTAGGCATGTGTTTAAAACTCCACAACTCAAATAACTATGCCTCATCTCATGTTAAGCTAACCCTATGAACATTTTTACACCCTTGATGTCTAATTGTCCCTTAATAAATGTGATAAGGGATACTAGGGTATTTTAGACCTATTTTTAAATTTTTCACTCCCTACCATGCTTAGTTAACTATGGTCAAAATTGGAATTTGAAAAGATCAAAATGGGAGGGAAAATATGTTTGAATGAAAAGGCTGAGTTTCAAATCATAACTTAGTAATTTTCCTCCATTTTATCATTTTTGATCCATCCTCCATTTTTGTTATGATTACAATGACTTCCAAGAGAAATCAGGAATCGACCATGGCCACAATATAACTTTTCTCATGCTTACAAACCCCACCTTCGTTTTTCCTAAAATGTGCATTGTGGCTTCCTAATGAGAATGCCTTTAAGAGGGGTTTTCACATGACCTCATTAATTTGCATCATCCATTTTTATATTCTCTAGAATTTTTCACCCATGAAAAATGTCTCCTTAGATCTATGGAGTTACAACAATCCAAATTGCCTAAAATTGAAGATGATGATCTACACAAAATTAGATTTCTAATGAGCAATTGCTTAGCCCATGATATTGAGTATTCTTGGAGATATGGATAACTATTTATTTTTACATTTTTACTATTCGAATAATAAAATACATACCTGCAATTTTTCTTTTCATTTTCACAAATATTAGGACAAGAGAAAACCTTAAAATTGGAGAAAAACATCTCAAAGTGTGAAGTAGAACTTTTGAAAACCATATTCACTCCGATATTATACTATGTGGCCAATTTATATTTCTATTAATTACCTATTAAATAAATTTCCTAATAATAGGAAGTACAAATAAACTATGGATTGAAATCATTCAGTTCACCCCCAAGAGGAAAGTGTTCAAAAGTGACAATTCGACAAAATTGCCAAAACTAGCCATTTGGGCATAAATTACTAAAAATAGTAAGTGTTTGGAAAATTATAAAAATGGTTACGGTTGTTATTCCTTTGCATAACTCACTAATAACAACCTTTATGGAGGAAAAATCATACTTGCAAAGGGTGGAAAATGACATTATGTCTCGGGTAGAAGAGGAGCCTTCTCGGTCCCCAATTTTTGTCACGTTGGCACATTTTGGTCTTTGTGTGCTTCTCAATTCATTGGATGGGTTGATCAAAGGATAGAATTATATTCCATCAAATTTATCACCTTGATTAATTTCATCTATCATAGGGATTCATTTCACCTCATTGGTTTCTCCATTTCCGAGGGTCAAGATCATCGGGTTGAATTATATAGGCAAGGGTCTCAAGTTATATCAAGAGCTTGATAGTTTAAAGCCATGCTAGTTTTCAAAGGTTATTATTCTTATTTAAGTGAGGTAAATAATTAATCATTTTATTTATTGGTCAAATGTTCATCACCTCTCTTTTCAATGAGTGCACATGTGCCACAAAGGTGCTTCAATCTAAGGAGGTCTCTAAGGGGCAACATTTTCAAAGGATCTTCATCAGAGCTCTTCACCGGTGCATCATAGTGGAGGGTCATAGTAGATAAAAATTCCATCTTCATCATCATTAGAGTTGATTTCCATAAAGGATATAGGCACCTTCATCCATTTTTTGGAGCATCTTCTCTCTCCTCTCTTCATTATTTCTCCTTTTCTCTTCCCCTTTCTAATTCCTCATTGTATGTAATCATGAAATTTTTTCCTATTTACTTAAGTGACACAAAAATAATTGTAAAATGTAAAATTACTCTCTTCTATTATAAAATAAGTACTTAATTTGTCTCTTCTAAGCGTAATTGAAAATAAACAAGTGGAATAGGAATATGAAAAGTCATGTGAGGGTAGATGAAGAGTTGCATTGTAAAGTTATAAATTGGGAGAATCTCCTCATTTCCATAGGATGGTTATTATTTTTACTAGCTCTCATGTTATTTCTAAGAACAAGTGATAAATTCCTCCATATACTTTTTTATGTTTCCTCTCCATCTCAACTACACTCCATGAACATGAACTTGTTTAATATAATGTGATAAGACTTTGTGCATCTTGTGTGTTATTCCTTGTTCAATGTTAATGGTGTCTTCTCATTGAATCCAAATATGTATTTTGGTTTTGAGAAATAAACTCTACTATGTTATTTATTATGCAAAACCCTCTCATTATTCTCTTCACACCTCTCTCTCAAGATATTTCATCCTTGTATTATTTACAAGCATTTGGTGACAAGTATAGGGAAGAACACATGTGTGATCCCATGTCAAAAGACCACCCCGGTTGTAAGATTAGTGTACATATATTTCCCTATTTTAAATAAATGAATCTTCCATATTTAATCAGAGGGACTTGTCTCGACATAAAGTGTTGGTGAGATAACCCAGCTTTTTCCATCTAATAAATTCTTTTCATCAATAATTACTAAGAAAGAGTACATTGGATCACAACTCACAACCTTCCTTTTATTAATTTTATTTCCATATATTTAGTCAAAAATAAGTAGAATAACTGAATATTAATATTTTTTAATAACGTCATTAAAACATTCCCAATTCATTTGTAACCAAAAATTTAGATGTTTCCCAAATAGGTTCAAAATTCACTTATAGCCCCAAAATAATTTAGTCCATTTATATGTACAAAAATGAAATTAATAATGAAATTTTACAATAGATATTGAACTTAATAATGTAATTTTACAACCTCCAATGGCATGGGAACAAAATTCCAAAAAAATTAACTTTTATACAATTCCTCCTCCAACCAATAATTCAAGGATGTCTCCAAAAATAACACCAAGCTCGAAATTTGACAAGTTCTCCAAACACCAAAAATAAGAAGGATTACAAACCTCGCAACCATAGGCATCATTACATTCCTTTATCCCAAGAGAAGGCATGTTATCCTCCACCAACCCTATGAGAAATATGGATAGCATGCCAACAAGATGCGAAGAAAAACAACATTTATCCAACTTGACCAAATAAAAATTAACGAAGAACCAATTTCCACTAAAACACAAAATGAATTAAATACCAAAGTAACTAAAAATAAGGAAATGTAGAGAGGGGAATAATGTATCCCAAAACTAAAAGTGAACATAAATGTAAATATCGTCCTCCTAATATAATAGCTCCATAATTCCATAACACCCACCAATCTCCTTATAACTCCATATTCTCCTCCTGCCAAGGATTTTCAAGCCTTGCATGCTTTCTTGGCAAGGATAGGAGGGGATTTCCAAGCCAAATGGAAATTCCTCCTACTTCCCCCAAGGAAGGGAGTAGAATAATAAGATCCTCCATTCCCCAAGATGCCATGAGGATGAAGAAATGATCCCTTCCCCTTCCCAAATCCATTCCCAAATCCACTCCCCTTTAGAGATGCAGGGATAAAACCAAAAGAAGCCACAAGAATAAATTAAAAACAAAAAAATCTACTCCCATTCCCAAAACAAAAATTCTAAGCCATCATCAAATTCAACAAGTACTACATACATTCCACTTACAAATAAAACCATGAAAATGGGTTAGGCCTACCTCACACTCAAGTCAATTGCCTCAAGATCCCAATACTTATATGGACTCCACACAAACTCTAGCTCCAAGAAAGTCAATAATCCTTCTCCAAAATATCATCCAAAAACTCTCTAACCAACCAACCCACACCTAAAATTTCAAAAATGGGTATATAAATAGAGCAAGATTTCCACATCCCTAAGCCCATGGGGGTAACATGTGTCACCTTTCTAACTAGGAACATCCTACTCACCAAAGTCCCCATCCAAGGACCCACACAAGAATAATGTAAAGAAGACAATTCAAAAATGCAACCTTCGAAAAGCATATTATTGTTATCTATTTTTGTACCCCCCATGCAAAATGGATCAACCCATAGGTCTGGGTATTGATAGTTAATGGGTGTAGTTTACAAGGTATCTTGTGGCAAGCTTTCTCGCCACAACAAAGGTTTGGAGCAATATTTGCATTAATGGTCAAACTGGAAAAATGTACGGATTTTCACCTTGTTGATGTACATCAACCACTTCCTCCTGTCATGCATCAAACACATCATGTTGTCACACATCAACCTCCTTTTTTTGTCACTCGTCAAACTCCTTTTGTTTTCATGCATTAACCTCCTTTTTCTATCACATGTCAACCGCTTTCTCCTATCACGCATCAACATCCTTTTACTATAGCGTGTCAACTACATCTTGTTGATGTGTGTCAACTTCCTTTTCCTATCGCATGTCAACCACTTCCTCTTGAAACAAGTCAACAACTTCCTCTGTCACATGTCAACCGCTTCCTCCTGTCATGCATCAACCGCTTCCTCCGCATCACGCATCAACCGCTTCTTCTTGTCATGCATTCTTGCTTCCTCTTGTCACACGTCAACTATTTCTTCTTGACGTGTGACAACCGCTTCCTCCTCTGTCATGTGTCAACCATTTATTCTTAACACATGAAAACATACCTTCTTGTCATGTGACGATATCCCCTCCTCACATGTCATTATATTCCCCATTATCGCCGCCCTCTCGTCGCATGTCATCATCGCCTCCTATCGCATGTCAGCCTCCTTTTGTTGTCACACGTAAACCTCCCCTCGCTGTCATGTAACAACATTTCGTCTTGTCACACAACAATTCTTTTCCTCATCAAACGTGAATCTTCCCTTCTTTTCATGTGACAACCAAGAGTTTTAGATATGGCTAGACATTAATGACATCGTATAAGGTAGCTCAACAACCGGTTTAATGAGGTATATCACCCCTATTTTCCATGCAATAAAAGTACCATTGAAAAGTGAGACATCATGGCTTCCCATACCTACATACAGGAATTTAATGAAGGATGTTGGTTTGTATCTCCTTTTCTCTATATATATGTAAATTCCCCTCATTCGAAGGGGAGAGATTTTTAAAATTGTAAAGGAACTCTACCAAAATTGTTCCAACACTTTTGTGAGTTGTAGGCCTCAAATTTATGCATTTTGTGAAGGATTATTTCCTTGTGCCTATACTATAATGGATTGTGCATCATTTTAAGCAATAAAATTAGTGTTTTTGGCTCTTATTTCCCTAGCTTGATTTATATTACATTTCTTGCCTTCTATTATATTTTGTAGGTATCTTTTGTGCATATTGTGTTCCTTTTAGGATTAAATTTTTTGTGGTCCACGAGATTGGAGGTTTGAATTTTTTTTCAGACTATGGAATTTTATCTTCCCTCTTCTTCCCCATTTCGCTCCACTTTCACTCACTAGGAATCTCTCTAGTCTTGTTTTGGTGTTATCACCTCCCTTAGTTTAGGATTTACATTTATTTATTTCTCTTCCTTTGGTCCCTTATAATACGTAGTTTAGGAGTATATCAACATTGGAATAATTTAGGAACCAACCTTCTCTGGAGGTTAGTCTCAATCACAAAGGTCCCATACCTTGAGACAATCCCATGTTAGTCAAAAGTAGGTTTTTTTAATGTGCGAATCCTTGGGTGCTACTTTTTCGACGTAACAATTCTAGCATGCCTAGTAAGAAGGAAGCCAATATTTTCATTTTTATCAAGATTGGGTGTGTTTCTTGGTGAAATTATAGCCTTTAGAGGCTTTATAGCAACACTTATGGAAACTCCATCACTCAAATCTAGTGGTTTCAACCGCCCAAGTTTATCAAGTTCATGAGAATAATCTAAACAAGGTCAAGAACTAGAGAAGATGGGCTATTTTCTATCTACACTTATCCCTAGATAGAGTAATAAGGGGAAGAAGAGCTCAAAGGTCTCAATCTCCACCAAATAGAAATTTATCAACACCTCCACTAGGCAAACCATTTCTTCAATCGAATAGGGTTCTCATGCCACTCAGGATGGTTCATCTACAACCACCAAATTAGCCACCCCAAAACCCATATGCAAATTTCACAGGAATCAGTCCACTTTCCCTTAATGCAAAAAATATGGTCCTAATAAAAGCATTAAAAAATATCCCATACTTCATTGGAGAAAATCACATAACTCCCATCAACCACATTCAAGACATTGCAAATGTCTATACCATACATGAGATTTCCGAGATGGATGTTGCAGTCAAGTTTTGAATTCTTATTTCAAAGGAAAAGTGTTGCAGTGGTTCAGAGGCTTGGGAGTAGGATCGATTCTGACTGGGATCGATTGTGCATGACTCTCTGTGGACGGTTTAAAGGTAAGGCTGAAAACTTATCCATTTTAGAGCAGATGACTACAATAAAAAGGGCACAAACCGAGCAAATGAAAGACTTCAATTCCATATTCTAAAGAACATGGGAAAGGATCCCAATTGCGTTTGAATAACAATGAAGATAAATTTATCTATTTTCTTAAAGTTCTAAATTGTGATATATCTATTATGATACAATCTATGGGGGAATAACCCTACGAGACATTTATGTCATAGATATTAGAGCTGATAATTGCCTAATTCAAGCCACTAAACTTGCACCTAGGCCACGTATGCCTCTCTATCTAGATATTGGGAATCCTAATCCTAATCAAAAATCCTAATCAAATTCCTACAATAGCTCCCATCCCTACTCCAAGAAATCGAGTTCAAATGAAGCTTCCACTTATTCTATTCCTTCAAACGAACCCCAAGAAGTTATGAAACAATTGTAAAACTTAGGAAATGAGTTGGTAACTCATAAGAGTAAACAAGCTCAAAATTTTAGACCTTATCAACCTTAGTTCCAACCTAATAAACTTCCATATCATCCAAACAAGCCACCTATTCAAGCTGTTAACAAGAACCAAGGGAAACCCCAAGCTACTATGTCATTCCAAGCATATAACTCTAATGCAGTTTCAACATCTAGGGCCTTGGTTCTAACTCAAAACAACATAGCACAAGAATATGAATGGTTTTTCCCATGCAGAAACCTCATAATCAAGAAACATGCTTCAATGGTTCTTTAAATAAATCATTGATGGTGACTACGATGGGTGTTCCTCAAGAACCAAACCAAGAAGAAAGTAAGTAGCAGGTAGCTAATCAGGGAGCACCTCCAAATGAGACAACACTTGTGAATTGGCAAGCTAAGGATTTCTATGGAATAAATCAATCCCCTTCTCAAAGTGTGGCAGCCAATACAAGGTCTAAGAAAATAAATATAGAGGAAGGGAAGTCATCTAATCCAAGTACTTCTCAGCCTTTTATCACACTTTGAGGTATTATCAATCCAAGTTCAACCCCAAACGTTTAAGATCAGACCAAACTGTCTTCTAAACAAACTTAGGTGCCGGTTGCAATAACCCATGTGCAGGAGAAAATCATGTTGAGTAAAGGGCAGCAGAAGGAGAATCAATCTCCTTTTAACATTATTGATCAAATGAAGAAGACTAATGTAAGCATTTTTATGTGGGAATCATTGAAAATTCCAGGCCAATGGGATTTGTTACAACCATCCAGGAGAATTGGTCAGCATCAAATGAGTTGTCTAGGAATCAAGAGAAGGTGCTCACTAATGCAGCTCCAAAAGAGGGAGTTCATGGAGGTCAGCAAGGTAAAATCATGAAGCCTCCTCCATTCTATATATATTTGGTTATTGGGAACAATCTTGTACACAATTGCATGATTGACTCGGGGGCTAGCAATTCGGTAATGCCAAAACAAATTACATATAAGTTGGGCTTGAAATACAACTTGGTTTCTAAAGGAGTGGTACAACTAGATGAAAAATAGTGGGGACTATTGGGATCATAAAAGGTTTAAACCTTACATTACACACATGTCCTAATGTCACAGTTCAGCAGGATATATCAGTGATTGACTTGCCACCACTCTTTGTAGTGTGCTTGTCAAGAGACTTCACTACCAAAATTGGAGGCTACTTATTAGCTAATTAGTTGCATATACTCTTTAGAAAAAGGTATGGAGCTAAGGCTACAATCTGGTGTGAACATATTGCAAATTTACATATTGAGCCTCATGTATGAAGCCCAATCAACATAAATTGCTCAGCGTTTGATCAAGAGGATTCCCCAAACACTGAGGAAATAGATACCAAAGTTGGGGGCATCCCGGATTTGACTCTTGATGAATGGGAAAACAAATTCATGAATATGATCCATACAAGGAAATAGAGGAGACTGAGTTAGGATTTTATTGTCTACACGAGGAAAACACACCCCTTCCTAGCCTCACCAAACCGGATGATAAGGGTGATAATGAAGTGTGACAACTATTTTTTGATGACTCATTGATTAGGAAAGGCACTGGAGGAGGCAAAATTATTTTGTCACCACATGGTATGAAGTACTACTCAGCTTTCTATTTTCAGTTTACTTGTTCAAACAATACCGCTGAGTATGAAGCTTTGATACATGGTTTGAAATGGGAAAGAAAGAGGGGTATAAAAAACTTGTAAGTGTTTGGGGATAATGAGTTAATTTTCAACCAGGTTAGGGGAAAACATGTTGCTAAGAAGGATCTACTCAAAGCCTACAAGAATCAAGTATGGGATCAAATTGATAATTTTGAAGCATTTAATATTCAAGCCATATCAATGAAGAAGAATGAGGTTACGGATAGGCTTATAACAATTGGAGTAATATTTGATGTTTTGGAAAATAATAAAAGAGATAAAGTGGAAACATATATTGATGTAATTGTGAGGCCACTTGTGCCAGACAATACCACGAACTGATAGGTATTTGAGAATGATCAACAAATCATTAATTTCTTGCAGGAGGAGGCCGAGTTCTTGGTTAGAAATCAAGATAAATTGGAGCAACAATATGGTGATCAAGTGGTTCAACTAAGGAAAAATAAGCTACCAAAGGGTTTAGTGACTCTAGAGTCAATATTCAATCCTAATGATTAGTTCCGGAGGGAAAGAGCAAACATTCAGTCAAAGGTGAGGATTTGAGCCAATTTCAATTGGAAAAAGAAAAACACTTCAAATTGGCAAGGTAAGCACTGAACAAGAAAAATCTAAATTTATACAACTTTTCCAAGAATTTCCATATGTGTTTTCTTGGAGCTATGAATATTTGAAAGGATTTAATCCTAATTTGGCACAACACATGATTGAACTAGATTCGAGAGATAAACCCATCAGGAAAAATCAAAGGCCAGTCAATCCTCATATCGAGCCTCTTAGGAAAAGAGAACTGAACAAACTCATTGAAGCAAGCATCATCTTTCCATTAAAGCACTCTTTATGGGTAGCAAATATGGTCTTTGGTTAGAAAAAGAACGGGAAATTGTAGTGCCCACATTTTTATAGCTCCAGTTATTTGTTGGTTCCTTTATGCATAGACATGTTTTGACTGAGACTCTAATATATTTTTAGACATTATGCTATGTTATTTATCCTCATGGACATTATGGTATTTTGGGCACGTAGCGCCAATTGGACTAGATTAGTATATTGATATATTCCTTATGATGTTGATGACACTAATAGAGTTACATGATAGTGAGATTATTGGTTAGATGTTGATTTCTTGTAGTCGATTTGATCAATGATATAGTTTTCTGGATTTAATAATGGTAACTCATGCTAGCATAGGTGTATTTCGTTGTAATTATATCTGTGGATGATTCATGGTGGAATATGTGTATAATTGTATGCGTTGCACTATCAATTGTATAATGATGTTAGGATATTATAGGTTTCATTAATTTTGTGATGAGTAGATGATGTTTATTGTATTGGACAGATGCGGTTAATGTGTGCAATGAGTGTGCAGGTGACAAGTTATAGGAGAACGTGGGTTTCAGGGCAGCTACGCAATTGTGCACAAGTGGCCCACGGGCTAAGTCCTAACCATGCTAAATGTTTGAGGCCTTAGAGTAGGTGTATTAATTGGGCACCATGAGTGAACCCTCAATTGTAATGTATTTATGTCTTGTAAAATTAATTATGTTTAGGGTGTGTTTTATTTAAGTAAACTAGTTTAGGGGTTTAATGATCTCATTTTAATTTAAGTGATGGTTTTGGGTAAGTGTGTGTGTGTTGGTAGAAGGGATTGGGGCCACATGTGAACCTTGGGTGGACCCCACACCCTCTACCCTTGTGCCCAAGTGTGCCAAACCCGAAATTGGGCTATTTTAGGCATTTTTAGTGACCCCTTTTTAGTTTGGGAGTTCACTTAGCATGAAAATGGGCCCTTGGACCCTACCTAATAGGTAGGGGGCTTATTTCCAAGGCTTGGAGGAGTTTCCCTCCCATTTTTCCCTCCTTAGTCACCATCCATGTAAGGTGGTTGGTTTGTGTGTATTTGTTAAAAGTTGCTCCACTTTGTTTTATTTACATTTTTAGTATTTTGGGTGATAAGGGCTAAAAGGTGAGTTTACTTTTACTTATTTGGTTTTTGGGAATCTTTGACTTGAGGGAGGAGAGGGATGAC
The DNA here is from genome assembly GCA_018340775.1 of Taxus wallichiana var. yunnanensis. NCBI lineage: Eukaryota > Viridiplantae > Streptophyta > Pinopsida > Cupressales > Taxaceae > Taxus > Taxus wallichiana. The sequence continues at coordinate 294,635,409 of CM031240.1, read as the reverse complement.
ACATGTCATTTTCCTATTGGTGAGGAAACTTTTGGGTTCCTCTTGATATTCTTCCTCATGGTGAAGGAAGGGGACTTTTTCCTCATTTTTTTTTGGACTTGGAGAATTTTTGGGGAGCTTGAGGATTGCTTGGACAAAGTGGAAAAGCTTAGAGTCTTGGAAGCTTGTAGAGGTAGGATTCTTAATCCCTCTTTCCTTGTTGTTGCTTGTATTGATAGCTATGCATTTGTCAATAAAATAAAGTGTGTGAAATTTTATGTTGTAAAGCTTGTATGAAGAATGTAGTCTTGGTTGTTTTTTTGTTGTTTTTGTTTACTCTCCACCATCATATGGCTTGATGGTTTTTGGAGAATGTAGGGGAAGAGAGAGGGATTTCCCTCTCAAACCTCATGGCTTGTTGGTCAAGCCATGAAGGTTCCTTCTCATCCCCTCATATGGTTTGAGGTGGGAGAAAGGTTCATATGGCTTGAACCTTTCCCCATTCTTGGAGAGGAAACCCATTGGGTTTGAAAATCCTCCCAAGAAGGATTTCATTGACATAAAGGAGAAATAAGGAGGTTATAAAATATGTATTTGGTGTATCCTATGGTTGGACACCTTTGTTTTTGGGCATCCTATTTCTTCTCTTCCCCCTTTTTGTGAGGGTGATCTTGTTTCTCCTCATAGTGTTGTCTCATCATGTGTATTATGTCTAAGTGTTTAAATGTTTCTATGTATTCTTGTTGTGTTTATCCCCTTTATACTTGTGCACATTGTGGAAGCTAGTTCCTCTCTCCCATGGGCTTGGGGGAGGCTAGCATGACTTCCAACCATGGAAAGGCATGTGATGATGCCTATTGGTTGGGTGGTAAACAAGCCATGTCTCTTGATTCAGCATTCTTAGAAGAACACTCAAAGTTGGAGATAGTTGGAGTTTCCTAGTCATCTTGGTTCTCATTGTATCTTTATGAATGTGACTATGTGAAGCCTTCTTTTTCTTGTAAAACACCTACTTTGTATGTGATGTTACTTGTAAACTTAAGCCATATTGCTTGAGAAATTTTCCTTCAATATTGCAAGGATCTTGTAAAAAGGTTGTCTTGAATAGCTATGTAATTGAGCATATTTTTACAAATGTGAACCTTTGCCTTGGAAAAGTAAGCTTGTAAAATAGATATGAAAATCTCTTCATAAGAATTTTTGCAACTCCATTTTGGAATGAAAGTTGTTTATTGGAAACATTGTATTACAAAAGAAATAATGTGAAGTTACTAGCATTAAAAGAAAACTAGTTTTTATCCCTTGTTGGAATCCCTCTCTTGTAGAAATCTGCAATAGTTATCTAGTTATGCATTACATGTTAAATCTGAAATTTTTAGTGTGCTTACTTTTAAAATGGAAAAAAAAATTGATGGCACTACAAAAATCAGATTATGTGTGGATTTCCGAGACTTGAACATGTCATCTCTCAAGGACCACTACCCACTTCCTTCCATGGAGAAAATCATGTAGGTTATAGCCTGGTTCGAAAGGTTCTCATTCTTGGATGGCTACTTAGACTATAATAAAATCATGGTGAAAGAGGATGACCAGTTCAAGATAACCTTCACCATGAAGTGGGGCACATATGCTTATAGGAAGATTCCATTTGGACTGTTAAACGCTAGAGCCACTTTCTAAAGGTCGATGGATACGCCATTCAAAGTACTGATCAATAAGATAGTTCTTGCATATCTAGTTGATATTATTGTATTCTTCAAGAACCAAGCAAGTCATCTCTTTTACCTAAGACAAGTATTCCAAAGATCCAAGAGATTTAGAGTGTGTCTGAATCTGAAAAAGTGCATATTCTTAGCTCATGAAGTAAATTTCTTAGGCCACATTGTGTTTAAGGGAGGGTTGAAAATTGATCTAGAAAGGGTAGAAGCTATTTGAACATTTTCATTGGCAAGTTAGAAGAAGCCTCTCCAAATATTTTTGGGGAAAATTAATTTTTTTAGAAGGTTTGTTCCTAAATTTTACCATCTTGTCAAACCACTCACACTGATGCTAAAGAAGACCATAATTTTCATATGGACTTGAAGGAAATGATATCTTTGAAGCTATAAAGTAGACCATTGCACATAATCCAATCCTCATAAATTTATATTTCTCGAAGGACTTTATTTTATACACTTTTGGGGTCACGGATGTAATATCTACCATACTGGTATAGCCAAATCAAGAAGGACTGGAGCATCCTATCACGTTCTTCATCCAAATCCTTCAGGATTATGAGGTGAGATATTCATTCATTGAGAAGCATGTCCTTGTTGTGATTAGAAGTCTAAATAAATTAGACATCTAGTGTCAAATAATAGAATTCATCTATTAGTTTCACATGATGGTGTAAAAGATTTTCTTTTGAACAAGGACCTTAATGAAAAGATATTTGGTTAGATAACCAAGATCATGGAGTATGATATTGATATAAATGTGACCAAATTAGTTAGGGGAAAAGGGTTGTGTGAGCAGCTAGCTTCTAACCAACATGCTGAATCAAGAGAGGAGGCGGAAGTTGTTATGATGTTGCAAGATAATAAAAAATAGACCACAGGTGGTATACCCATTCCTTGTTAGACTCAGGATATTGTACATTTCCTTCAAACATGTCAAAATCCTCAAGGATTGAGTAAGCCCAAAAGGAGGTATTTCATACTTCATTGCATCCCATATGTGCTTATAGATAATATTTTGTTCAAAATGGATGTAAATGGTGTTCTCCTAAGGTGCATAAAGATAGATCAGATAGAGAGGGAACTGCATGAGTTTCATGATGGAGAATCAGGTGGTCATTTTTCCCTGAAAGAAACATCCTTTAAAATCATGAGGGCTGGTTATTACTGGCCCAATATTTTCAATAATTGCTACTCATGGATCAAGAAATGCAAGAAGTGTTCCTTCTTCACAGGTAAAAAGAAGCTAGCAGCCCTTCCTCTACATTCTATCTTAGTTGAGCAGAATTTCTTGCAATGGGGACTTGATTTTATTGGGATGATCAATCCAAGTTCCAGCCTAGGTCATAAATGGAGTCTTATAACCACAGACTACTTCACTAAGTGGACAGAAGTAATTGTTATCCAAAATTCACCCCTCAAGGTAATTTTGATAACATGCATCAAATTATTCAGTCCCGGGCAAGTAGATTGATTCAAGGCCCGAAATCGTGTTTTTGGGGCCCCTTCGGCTTCTCTCTAACTCTCCCATCCAAGAAAAAATGGAAAAAATGCAAAAAATATGGTCACAGGATTGTTTTAAAGCATTGTGGGTATGAAGGGTGTGGATCGTACCAGTGCGGGTCATACCGAGGTTCGTCATACCAAGTTCGCATCCGAAATACAAAGAAAATCAGATAAGTTAGAAATTTTTGTCCCGAGGTGGTCCACAGGGGCGGTTGGGATGTCAATCATTTGTTCTCCGAAGTTGGACGCGAATCGGCCGAGGAAAAGTACCAATCGGTGCAGTGGTGCAGAGATTTTCATCCTAGAGGGACAGTTTGGGACAAAAAAGTACGCGCGTGACGTGAAAAAGTTGAAAAGGTCACAAAGGGGGACAAGGAAGCCCGAATCAGCTGATGATGCAAAAGAATGTGTCTGCGAGGCAAAGGGACACGCAGACTGATTTTGCCGCAAAGAAATATCTCGCAACTCAAAAGAAAAGTCAACGTTTGACTCCCGAAACTTCAAACGGCCATAACTTTTGACTCCGAGCTCCAATTTTCACAAAATTGGACTTTCTAGAATGATCACAATGTCCTCTACACCACAAAAACATATTTATTTCTATTAGCTTATGCTCATTCCCATCAAATGACATAAAACGCCCGTTGCAGGACCCAAAATAGCCGCCCGCACTCGAAGGCCATAAATTTTACATTTCTCAACAAAATTGCACAAAATTGTACTGTTGGAATCGTGGCTCTCGAGACTGAAGCACAAAAACCAATAAATTCTAGATTTGATGAGAAATTTGTGAGTATTTTTCATAAAATGTGGCCGGGTTCATAACATTGTTTTATTTGGTAGTTTGGAGTGGAATTAAGAGGCATGGTCATCATTCTTTCTCTGTGCATGCACTGGAAGCAGTATGGGAGCCCTTTTCAAGTAACACACAATAATTTCACTCCATTTAATTCCTCTTACAAGTGGTTGAAGGACAGATTTCGAGATTTCCATTTCCCTTCTCTCTCTCTCTCTTCTCATTTTCTTATAAATTAGAGTGTTGGGCTCATTGTAAGGGGGTAAGTTTTGTAACAAAGCTTTGCCAAAATTGCTTTATGAAGCCAATGTGCTATAGGCCCTTATTTTGGACTCCTTGCATGGTGATCTAGACCCTTATCTTGTAACCGATTGAACTTTGCATATCAGGAAGCAATAAGATATAAGTTTGTGGATGCATCTTCCCTTGTTGTGTTTTCTTGCATTCTTCCTTCAACTTCAACCTTTATTACAAGAATATTGTGTCTATTTTTATGCTCTTGTAGGGATCCATTATCATTGTGTATGTTTAAAATGTTGTTGTGAATGCATTTTGGTAGATTATGGAGAACTGTCATCACCCCTTCTAGTGTGCACTTTGCTTCTGTATCTCACGCATTAGAAGACTACTCACACACCCTCCTTTACGGTGTATCACTTCTTTAGTGTAAGCTTTAATTTTATGCATTCTCTCTCCCGGTCCCTTGGAAAGTTAGATTATAATAGTTAGTTTACCCTGCATTAGAGTAGATTGGGGCGGAGTAGTTTAAGAGTAAGAACCAACTTTCTCCGGAGGTCTATCTCAAGTAGCAAGTCCCACAACTTGCGAGATAGTACCCATGTTGTCCAATCACATCGTGAGTTCAAGTATATGCACTTGTATGAACATAGGGGTGATGTGATTCTCTATAACAGTAATTACACTTAACAAAGAAAATGGAGCTAGTGTTCTAGACTTCTATGAAGGTATTAAAACAAGGTTTGGTGTTCCTTCCACTATAATATCGATAATGCCTTAGCTTTTCTTGAGAAAATAGATCTAATTGGGTTGTGAGAAATGAAATCTACTTGAGTACTTCTTCTAAATACTACACTTAGGGTAATAAATAATAAGAGTCCACGAACAAGAACGTGTTGAAAATCATAAGAAGAGCCCTATATGAGAATCAAAGGACTTGGCATACCAAATTGAAATCAACCTTGTGGGTTGATAGAATCAATGCCAGGAAATCAACTAGTTATTCTCCTTTCAAGTGGATGTCAATATCCCTTGAATTACCATCCTTGGAGCTTATCAAGCAGTTGGAGTTGTTCAAGTTTCCAGCTATGGAATTTAGGTATGCAAATCTCATGGAGTTGGAAGAGTTAAGGGACCAGGCCATGAAAACAATGGAGAAGGACCAAGCTCAAATCAAGATGAGCTTTTTTAAATGGCAAAAATTAAACTTTTAAATAAGGAGACCTAGTTGAATGGGACGCAAACAAAGATAAAACCGGAAGGCATTCTAAGTTTGATGCAATATGGAGTGGCCCTTACTTGTTTTAAGGATGTAAACGAAACAATTCTTTCCAATTGAAAAAGTTAGACGAAGAAGAATTACAGATTCTATTCAATGAAATCTATCTCAAGTATTATTAATTATGGGAGTATCTTTCTTGTAAATATTAGTTTAGAATTTTTAATTCCTCCAAGTGGTTGCAACACATCATTTTGTTATAGCTAGGTTTTCCTTCAAATAAGTTCTTGTGCACTCTCTGCATATTCAATTTGTATATGGTTGTGCTTTATTGTTGTTGCACTTTCTAGTTTCAAAAAGATCCGATGATAAAGTAATGTCTCAACAGTGTTCCAGAGAAACAAGAGGTTTCAGACATCAGACCAGTTTCAGCAATCGAATGACTCCATGCCTAATGGATGCAAAATCATTGGTCTTTTAGATCTAGCAGAAGATCAGCCCATAAGTCACCAATTTTTATCCATTTTTGCACCCCCTTACAAAATGGATTAACCTACGATTATTAGAATTGATAGTTAATTGGGAGCATTTTATAAGGTATCTCGAGGTGAGCTTGTGAGCCACGGTGAAGGTTTGGAGCAATTTTTGTATTAATGCTCAAATTGGAAAAATATATGGATTATCACCTTGTTGACGCATGTCAACCACTTCCTCCTATCACGTGTCAACTGCTTCCTCCTATCGCGTGTCAACCACCTCCTGCTATCACAAATCAACCTCATTTTGTTGTCACACGTCAACCTCCTTTTGTTGTCATATGTCAACCTCCTTTTATTGTCGCGTGTCAAACTCTTCCTCTTCTCGCGTATTGACAAAACCTTATTTACATGCATCAACCTGCTTCCTCCGTCACGTGTCAACCACTTCCTCTTGATGCATGTCAACCACTTCCTCATATCACACGTCAACAGCTTCCTCCTCCGTCACTCACCAACCACTTCCTCATGGCACATGTCAATTGCTTCCTCTCGGTCACTCGTCAACCACTTCCTCCTATCATGTGTCAACCGTTTCCTTGTATCACACATCAATTGTTTCTTCTTGACATGTGACAACCGCTTCCTCCCTTTCATGCGTCAACCATTTCTTCTTTACGCATAACAACATACCTTATTTTCATGCAACAAGATCCCCTACTTACGCGTCATTCTATTCCCCATCACCATTTTCATCTCGTCGCACATAATCATCGCCTCCTGTCACACGTCAAATTCCTTTTAATATCACATGTCAACCTCCTCTTATTGTCATGTGACATCATTTATTCTTGTCATGCATCAAGTATTTTCTTCATCAGCTTCCCATACCTACATACATGGCTGCCCATATCGTTGTGTGTGATAAGTACCATTGAAAAGTGAACCATCATGGCTGCCCATACCTACGTATAGGAATTTAATTAAGGATGTTGGTTAGTATCTCCTTTTCTCTATATATATGTAAATTCCCCTTATTTGATAGGAAAGATTTTCAAAATTGTAAAGGAACTCTACCAAAACTTTCCAGCACTTTTATGAGCTACAAGCCTCAAATTTATGCATTTTGTGAAGGATTCTTGCCTTTTTCCTATATTGTAATGGATATTATGCATCATTTTAAGCAATAAAATTATTTTTTGTGGCTTTTCTTACCCTAGATTGATTTTTATTGCATTTTTTTCCTTATATTAGATTTTTAGGTATATTGTGCATATTGTGTTCCTTTCCAAGGATTAAATTTGTTTTGTTCCATGAGATTGGAGGTTTGAATGTATTTTGGGAATATGGAATTTTATCTGCCCTCTTCTTCCCCATTTCCCTCCACTTTTTCTCACTAGGAATCTCTCTAGTCTTGTTTTTGTGTTATCACCTCCCTTAGTTTAGGATTTACATTTATGTATTTCTCTTCCTCTGGTCCCTTGGAATTATTAGTTTAGGAGTAGATCAAAATTGGAATAAGTCAAGAACTAGCCTTCTCTGAAGGTTAGTCTCAATCTCAAAGGTCCCACACCTTGAGACAATCCCATGTTAGTCAAAAGTAGGGGTTTTTAATGTGTAAATCCTGTGGTGTTACTTTTCGAACATAACAATTACCATATCCAAATGTCACTCATATGAGACAAAATAAATACAAGATGGTGAATTGAGAGATTATTATGAGAGAGAAAATGTTTTTGGGTTTCATAAATAGTTTCCTCCATCTATAGGTTAGGTATAAAGGGTCATTTTTAAGGTAAGAGAGACCCCATACTTTCCCAACAAGCCTCCAAAATTCCACTTTTTTCTCAAATCCGATATTTGAGAAAATGTGGAGTATCCAAGATGTTTTTCGGTCCCCACTTAACAAGTTTAGGTGATCCCAAGACACCCATAAACATGCTTAACACAAAAATCACCCAATTACCAAAATCATCATCAAATGACCATTATCAATAAGAAATACTAAACAAAATAGTTAATAACAAGATAAATTTAATAAGGTGAGAAAAGGTGGGAGAGTAATAAATGGAACCAACACATAAAAATTAAGGTGGTCATACCAAACTCAACATACAAAAATAAATGGAAAGGTAAAACAATAAGGTGAGGATGGGTTCACACTAAGCGGGCTTGAGCATCTTGGTAATGCTACCACTGAGTCCCATGTTCTCCTCGTGGCGCAACCTATAGTCCTGCACACTCAAAGAAAAACCTCATACCTACTCAATCTAAAATCAAATAAAATAACAATAGAAATAATCATGATCATCAACAACTCAATATCATCTGAATACACATACGCCACATCTAACTATCCATTAATATAGAAATTACAATAAAAATCAATGATATATCCAATATAAAATCATATCCATCTCATCACATAATCATCCATATCATCATCTCTAAATCACATAAAATGTCTATAACATGGATAAGCAAAAAGTGTCACATATAGTATCCTATCAAGTGTAAGAGTATCATAACCAACATGATGATAAAACATAGAAGAAACTAATCAATATATATAATAATCAAGTGTCTAATGTTTCGTATGTAATAATAAACTGATCAAAATGAGTTATCATAACATAAGTAAGTGAGAAAAATGGTGGGCACTACAAAAATCAATTGGAAAATAAAAATAAATTCTAGAATATGTTATTTTCAAAATAAAATATCAGATCGACAACTTAGGTTAAAGTTTTAAATGATTTTCTATTTTTCCTAAAGAGAATAGGGAGTATATTGGTCATAAGAAATGGAGGTGTTTATGATGCAAGAGCATCAAATCCATCTTTGTAAATAGATCAAGATGACATCAATTTTGGCTTGTAGGTGTGGTTGTAGGTCCTAGGGGTTCATTTAAGTTATTTTGGGGTGCTAGTTAGTGTTTAGGTTCTTCAGAATTCAAATGGAGATTTTCCCTCCATTTTTGCAATATTTGAATACTTAGCCATTTTTGGCTTAGTTTGAGAATTGTAAGGTGTTCTTGGAACTTGGAAATCATGTATAAGGGTAGAATGGGGTAAATTTGGGGTGATTAGAACCTTCTAGGTCACATAAGAAGAATTGGACTTACCAAACTTAGGCCTATCAAGCAAAAGTAACCCCTTTTTGAATAAAATCTCATTATGAGACTATTTTGTAACTAAACCAATGAGAAGAATCTCAAGAAAGATGGGTGTAAAGACTATAAAATGCATAATGTAACTTTTTTCAACCATTTTACCTGGGTATGGTTCCAAATGTGAAGTTTTAAGATAGGTAATAGAGGAGAAAAACTATTTTCTGATAATCCTTGTATGTTCTTAGTGTTTGTTGTTGTGTATATGAGAGATCCTTCATCTCAGAATTAAATGATAATTGGTTGAAATTTGTGCATCCCTTATTGACAAGATGAGAATTCTATGGTGATCTTAAGGTTTTCTTATGAAGGTTGAGCTTTAGAAGATTGATTAATGGGATTTGTGTGTACTATTCATCTTATGATTGTTGTAATAGATGAGGAAATATGATACAAACATTGTGAATCTATGTATATAAATGGAAAATTAGAGACCATGCATGCAAGAAGAGTGTGATAGGATTTATGATGAAATTTGTATAGTTTGTTGATTGGATGTAAATGTGTGTGTGTAATATAACTCTGTGACTGAGATATTTTCTCTTAATCAAGGAAAAGAAAAATTAATTTTATACTTGGAATATGTTTTTAGAAACTACGTTGAACATGGTTGTGATGATCTTTGAGAAAAGGATTTGGTCGATATCCAAACCTTGCAGCTAGGCATTTTGGTGTAAATTTCTTACATGTTGGAACCAAAAGGAGACTATTACTATGAAGGAAGTGAAATACCTTGTAATAGGTGCATGAAGTCCTTTAAGGATCAAAATAGAGTTTTATAATGGGAAAATAAACTTATGGAATTTAAATTTCTTAACTATGTTATTCTTGCATGTTAGGGTTTCGAGGAAGCATCTTGAACTAAACCGTGTTTGAGAATTGAACAAAGGTAAGTCTTCTTGACACTATATTTTATGAGAAAGAGGATTGAAATTATTTTAATGAACATATAAATAGGTGATTCTAGCATACATGAGTATTGTTTTCCTTATAAGTTTCTATCTATGACAACTATGAGAAAACATTTTTTTAAACGAGCACCACGGAGAGTTTTGCTTGGTTGAAGAGGATTGGAATGTTTTTATGAACCACTAGTAAGGAAAACTTGTACCATAGTTAGATATAATTATTACATCAATATTTTATCCTTTGAAAATAAGTTCACGGGTTTCTAAAGTGATTTCTTTGACTTGATTCTCTAGAAGACTTAACATAGACCACAACTAGGGTTAGCCAATTGAAGATTCAAATCAAGGAGTTTTGGCATAGAAATTGAAAAAAATTATTTTATGTGAATAGTTATGAGACTCAAGAAGAAAATTAAAGTTCGCTTTAGTTGGAAGAGGACAAATCCTTACCAGTACCCTTATAAGACAGTCACATACGTTTAGGCATAATTTTGAGATCCATTTTACAAAGAAAGTGGCCTTTAAAATAAGAGTTAGCTCTTGAAACCTTACAATAATGATAAGAGGAATAGTGGGTGCCTGAATATGTTTTATTTTTCCTTTGGAACATCATACAAGTAATGTTATACCCGACATTTAATAGAGGTAGGGATAGTTTTGACTTACAAACTCAAAAGAAGTGAGGAAGTAATTTAAGAAGAAGGATTGTGATTTACAGTTTGAAATATTTGGCATACATTGGGGTAGACAGAGTGATATTGAAACTAAATTCACCTTATTGTGACTATTTATATATTTTCCCAGTCATACTACTAGTAAAAGGCTTGGTCTCAAGAAACTAAAGGGGATAGTTTAGGAGCTACCTAAGGGAGATTTGATGTACATTTTTTATAGATAATAGTTAGAAAAAGGGATCTAATGTCCCATTACAAAAGGATATTACAATGAAGCTCCATATTAAACAAAATTATCTATCAAAAAAACCCCATAAAAAAACATGGAGTCAAAAAAACATTGACCCATAAACAACCAAACGAACACAAAAACCATTGTAAAAAGACGAGTCAACACAAGATCAGTAAAAAGTACTAAAAAACCCCTGGCCCTAGTCTAAGAACTAGGACCAGTGTTACCCTCATGAAAATCATCATCAGAGGAACTGATAGCCATCTACCTCTTTTTCTTTTTTCCCCCGCCACCATACTCTGAAGGGTCTTAACCCTATTCTCTAAAAAAATTTATCTACGCATTTTTTTTCTTTGAGACCCATAGAAGATTTTGGTTTTGGCCTTGACTTGAGTAACCGAGTCCTCAAGGGCCTCCATCTTACTAGTAAGGAAAATAAAAACAATATTCTTTTCCCCCGGCCTTCCTCATCCACTTCCCCAATAAGGTTTTTTAAGGTTGTCACCGCATCCAACTCCTTAGCCACTCTCTCCTTCATTTTTCAGCCTAGTTCGATCAGCAAGAGAAATATGATCTTCCCAATCATTCCCCAAATGGGTACTAACCCCCTAGGATGAAAAATCGGTTTACCTGATTTAACCAACAACAAAATAATCCCTTGATGTAGAAGGAGCTTTGTTTTCTCCTCTTTGTAATTTTTAACCGACAAACTCAACGAATTAAACAAATAAAAGGGGATACTCATCCTTTTATTTCTTTGAAAATGATTCAAGAGCATTAGGTGTTGTGAATGCAACTTCCTATACCTCCCATCCAAGGTTATGTACTTCATGATGTAAAAATAGACTTCCGCCCACCTCCCAGTAGAGATTTCCGAGCAATACCGTCCTCCATGAAACAAATCTTTTCATCACTTTCCAGAAAAACATGCACTTCTTCTTGAAGCCGAGACCTGTCTTTGAAAACTTTACTTCCCCACATTCCATCTTGGTCACACTACCAATAAGCTCCTCAGAGACCAGAAAGCTCACCCCCCTCATAGAAACCAAACCATTATCCCATGCCAAAGCAAAATCCCGTGAAATAATTTCATCAGCACCCCTCAGATTCTGAATAAAATAAGAAATACCCCCTATTTGAAAATATCCCAAATAAATGAGTCCCTTTCCAAAATAGTTGATGAGGAAGGATCCACCCTAACCCTAGCTCCGCCCATCACTATCAGACCATTGAACCAAATATGAAAAAAACTATGAAAAAACTTGATCCGCAACTTTAAATAATCACTCCAACCCAACATAAACCAGATAATGATTTGATCAATTGGTTTCACCCAATGTGAAATAATTACCCGATGTCACAAATCCTATTCCCACACTCGAATCTATCTTTCAGCATAAATCATGTCCTTTGTACTTTGGGGCAGCTCCACCTCATCCCGCCACCACCTTCCATTATGAATCCGACCACCAAAATTAGCCAACGTGTCTCGCACACATGTTTAAAAAGAATAACATCAAAATTAATAACCATGGACTTTGCATCCCTTATAATAGAGTCTATATTTATATGATGTTTAGCTAGGCCCTTCATCACATTTATAATGTATAAAGAATCCCCCTCCACCTGAATTTTCTTAATTTACATAGAGATAGCCCATTGCAACCCTATCAAAAGGGCATAAGCTTCAACATAGTTATTTGACTTACTTCCAATAGGTTCAGCGTAAGCTAAAACCAGATCACCCACATCATTCCTAATAATACCCCCAACTGCCGCTAACCCGTACTCCCTTTAGCAGCTCCATCAAAATTTAATTTCATCCATCCTTCCATTGGCCTAGCCCATTTAGCACTTCTTCTACCCACCTCCTTCACTAGAGAAGCTTTCTTTACAATAATTCCTAAACCTTGAATAATCTCCTGCTCATGATGAGGAAACCCACTTTTCTCTTTAATCTTCACAATAGAGAGATTATTTCTCAAAGCTCCTAATATACCACTCCCCACCCTCATAGATCTTTTTGTTTATCCCTAAAATTTGACTATTCCTTTCAAGCCAAATTCCCCATAAAAAATGAGGCACCACAAAACTCCAAGCTTTTGAGAGATTTAGAGATTTGATGTACATGATATTCAGTGTTAAATTAAAATTGTAAACTCACTTGTATTCTAAGTGTGATAGGGTCACTAGGCTTGGAAGTCTTGGGAGAAGGCCAAACACCCAAAAATTACATGTTGAGAGAGGACACTAGTTAATAAGACCAATAATGAAGGATGAAGAAGGGTGTGCAAGGTAAGTTGAATAAATAATAAACATTGGCTGAGTGTAATGGTAGTAGAGGAAGGATATGGAATAGAATCTATTGAGAAATCTAGGAAAATTTTGAGCCATAGACAAGAATAATCCATTATTTAGACTAAGAATGATTCTCTAAAACATATAGTAAACTAAAGGTGGATTTTTGTCTTTTGAACAATTGTGAACTTAAATGAATATTAGTGTTTGTTCATCTCGAACCATTTTATGATTACGAAAATTCAATTTACCCACTTGATAATAAATATTTTTAAATGAATTCACAACATTTAAGTGAATCCTACTAAAGAAAACATAAGTTATCTAGAATTTAACATATGAAATGTCAAGCTAGATACATATCCAACGTCATAAGTGAGTGTTTTTAATTAATCGAATCCTTCGTTTAGTAATTTTTATTTTATGAGACAAAGTAACATCGAATGTTAACTTATCAAGGGAAGAAATGTTGGGAATTTCTCTTCTACCAACCATGCATCCATAACCCCGACAGAGATACCTTTGTCTTGAGTCTAGATTTTACTCCATTTCCATTCATGCATCAATATATATGATAGAGTTATCTGAATCACCCTTGAAGAGGAAATATCTTTATAATGAATATTTTTCATTTAGCGCCCATTATTTGTTCATTTATTAGTTTTTGTATGATATTGTTTGAATATCATTTTAGATGTTTCTTCTATAAGTTTTTATTTATGCTAAACAAGGCTTAGGAAGCAATATAGCCTAGTTAGAAAAATAACCAAAATCAATAGCACTTTCTCATACTAATCACTATTTCCCTAAGAAGTGTTTAGTATTTGAAGGATTTTAGATCTCTTTGTGAAACATACATAATTATTTAAAGATAAAAACTATGAATTTAATCTTACATAAATGATAATCCTAGTAATTACCCGAAATTCACCATTAGTATATATTAATAAGGGAAACCATCATTTCCAAATTTAAACACAAAAAGAGCACATGTATTCATACTATGAATTGTTTATTACAAGAAGATACTTTAGTACCACTCATGAATATTTTATTCCAGAGCATTCTGATGAAATTCAACTTAACATCTTGGTAAATAATGAAAAAAAAAACATAAATTTTGAGTTTCCATCCATAGTTGCACTTCATCTTGAAGCAAAAGCCTCTTGAGAAGAAACATGCATGGGAAATGAGATTTATTGTCTCATAATAAATGATCCAATGTTTTTCGATATTTCCATCAACCACGAAGACATTCAAAAGATGAATCATTGTTCTCTTGCCATAGGTCCTTCAACAAAGTGATTTTGAGGTAATTATTCATGATTTTATTTCTATTTTTGTATTTTCATTTGATGCACGAATTCCTTATAGTGAAATAGATAAAATGGAATATTTCAATACCCCCTTGAGACATATGTTGATGAAAAAGAGAATATGAAATTTTTGATGCGTTGTTTTCCTTATCATTACCAAGAGAGTATGATAGCAAACACATCTTTGAGTATGGAGTCTTCTCTTTTCCTTGGGATGAAGAGTAATTTCTAGGAGATGTTGAGAGTGGAATAAATGACTATTCCCATGTCATGACCCAACATTGTGTCCTTTTCCTCTTCATGAGGATGAATTGATATGTATGGAAAATAATCATTTAGAATAACAAACAAATGAGAAGCTAGAAGAAACCCGTAAATGGAGAAAAAGTAAACTTGTTATCATCACTTATGAATTCATTGATAATTCTTGAAATGAATCAATTGTAAAAATTTTACCTAAGGATGGTGGCTACCTTCATGTTGAAAATAGAGAGGTTGATTTCTAAAACATAGAATAATGGCTTCCAATGGTCATAAGATATCATACAGAGGCTATGGAGAGTAGAGATTTTAAAAAATTATGGAGTGGTCATTGGATGAAAAAAAAAAATCTGTGAAATATCAATATGATAATGGAAATTTGGTTTCCCTTCTTCTTTTGAAACCATGTAGAGCCATCATGAAATCCATGTATGATCAATCGATTTGTTATCATGTTTATGAAGTTGTATGTTATTAACTTGTTATTCCATGATAGTACCTATTACTCCCAACCCTTTATTGGGTTTGTGGAAATATTTAATATTATTTTCCCACCACCGTAACATTCCCTCCCATGTATCATAGTTTTCCATTTTGTTTTGTGTTTCCCTTTCCATTTGGTGTGTTTTTTGTATTTTCACTCATTCGTGTCATAACTTGTATTAGTTGGTCAAGGAAAAAATCAATTATTCAATTTTAATAGTACTTGTTTGCTTATCCATGAGAATTTTGAGGTCCTCCATTATCCCTTATAGTATATGTCCCAAGTTATATCTAGTTGTTTTCATGTTAAATGTCTAGCATGGAAAATTGAAAATTTGGGTCTTGAGAACCAAGTCCGCACTTGAAATTTTCCCCTCCTAGTCATGTAAACCGTTCCTTTAGGGAATTTTTCCACGATTTCATCCTCATTCTAGCTAATAGGAACATTATAACATTATTTTCAAGTTTTTTAAATGTGCGGGGAAGTATACGTAAGGTGACTGAATAAGCTAATGAGATCCAACCGTAAGAAAATATCCCCCAAGGAATAGAAAAGGCTATTTTTGGCCATTTTGTAACTAATGAATATCCTATGGGAAGTGATTGTAAGGGAACAACCAATCCATAAGTTTTGCATGTAGGATTTTTAATGTATTCAAGCCGGTTTGAGGAAATTCTATGGGTCTATGTGTATGCCAAGATTTAGATCACCCGCAAGATAAATTAATTAATATGACAAATCCAAATCAATGCTACTAAAACATAATGGTAGTATGATGTCCTTGTGAAGAGAGGGAAAATTGTAGTTTTTTCATTGAATAAATGGGTAAAAACTCTTTCATATCTCGAATCTAAAACCGCATATAAGCACACTTGAAACAAAATTATTTTTAGGTGGTTAGGGGACCTCCCTTGGTCAAATATCTAACCCTTTTAAGGAGATAAAAAACATTTTATTGATGTAAAATGAAAAACAAAATAAATTAAAATGATAAGTATACCTTACTCATATCATAGGAAAATCACATCCTCCATTCACCTAAAATCACACAGAGATTGCAAACCAATCACAGTTGTGATTCCCACATGTGTTGGAATTATGCTAAAATAGTGTTGCAACAAGTTGGATCTATCCTTTGAACTTCACTTTCTCTTCTTCAAAGACCTATAAAACTGAGATATGCGAGAAAGAGAGAGGAAACTCAAGTATGTCTTTAGTACACAAAGATTCAGGGCCCAAGAGTTGTTAAGAGAGAGATCAAATGATGTGGGAGAGGGTGATTTTATAGATTTGGAGTACATGGGGGAATGAGACACATATGGGTAAAATGATAGGGTCCATAGTGCATTGGGCATGCACATGGGTAGGTGGAATGGACAAAATTAAATGTGAGTGGGTGAGGGTTAGTAAATGAGTTGTGAGGTGTCTTTTATCCCCATTTTTGTGGGGTTTTATATTTTATATTTTATATTGTGGAGCTATTTTATTTTTTGGTATTTTTGTGTTTTATTATATTTTGGTGTTTTTAATAGGATACCTTATACGAATAATGTGTTTTCTAGTATTTACAGCTTTTCCCATTTTTGAGTTGTTTATGGTAGCACACATGATGTAGCATAAAAATCGAAGATGATATGGGGGTCATCTAGCCCTATGACCATGATTTATAAGGTCGTAGGATTAGGTGGGTGACTAGATAGATAAGGAAGCTGGAAATGTGATGAATGGGTCACTTTAACCAAAGTATGGAAGGGATCGATAGGTTGATTTCATGAGGTGGATACTATTGAGTAAATTGATTAATGATTTGATGATTAGATGTCATAAAATAATATGAGAATGGTTCTTCTTGATTTCCCTCTCAAGTGATAGGTTTTGGAGCCGAATTTGACCTAACATAATGTGGGAAAAAATTGGTGATTGAAGATGATTAAAAAGGAACATTGGGAATGCATGATTAGTGGAAGCGAGGAGAGTATTTCCACAACCATGTGTAGGTGAAAATATGTACAAGAGTGGATGCAAGTTTTAATAGATATGGTGGAGTTATGGTTACAATGAATTCATGACAAGGAGGCAAACAAGGGAGAAGGCTAGCGGTTGTGCCAAAGCATGGTTAGAAAAGTGAGTGGTGTGGTGAATTGGATGAGTAATCCAAGTGGCACCGGTGAGAATAAGGTTGATGATGTGGATATGGTGGTGAGATATGTCGTGAGTTAGGTGATCTAGGGATTAAATGGGATAGATGTGGAGAGGAAAGGCTACAAGATGAGCTCAAGGGAAATTTGGGTTGGGTGGTTGAGTCAAGATAGCAACTCGGTGTATGGGTTAGGAGGGTTAAGGTTGGGAAAGTTGACTAGGTGAACAATAATTGGGGTGTGTTGGCGGGGTGAGTTGGGAGAGAGAGTGGGTGGGGTGGTTTGATGAGATAGAAGAGGTGGTTTGATAATATTCCAATGGGTAACTTGGAAAGTTATGGATGTAAAAAGTATAAGGGGAGTGGGGTAAGATCTTGGAGAGTCGACTCATTATTTCGAATCAGAGGGGAGGATGAGGTGGTAACCTTAAGAGGGACGTAGGGCGAGTTGAGGTATGGAAGTAGAAACCATAGCTAGGGCAAGTTTTTATTGTAACTTCGTGATTTGGGTAGGAGGAAGGGAACTCATAAGGGTTTGATTTTAAGCCAAGTCACGAACATGACCCAATAGGTAGAGGAGAGGGCTAGAGAAGATGGTGCTTACATGCAAGAAAGGGAAAAGTGTCATAGAAATTTTTGAATAGAAATTATTGAGTCGGCTTAAGATGTGAGGAAGTCACATGACAAAGGTGAGTTAGGAAGGTGAGTGGGCTTGTATAGTAATGAAAATGTAGGGGCCCAAGGTAGAGTGAATTTGGTGATTCACATGGGTGGTTTGATATGGGAGAGAGTAACTTGCATAGTTCAAGGTGAGAGTAGTTATGGGGGATGATCTCGGTCGTGATGGGAGTGATTGGGTTGCATATTTAGGTCACATATATGGCTTGTGTTAGAGGTGGGAGCGTAATGGTGTGGTGAGGTAAAATTGGGCTAAAAGGAATGCAAAAGTAGGTTAGTAACCTTGGTTACTATAATGATCAATCTAGGAATGGGGTGTGGGGGTATGTTGGTGAGCTTGCATCAAGGAGAGATCTAAGAGTTGGGATATGATGTCAATAGAAAGATGATTCACATTAGTGACTCGGTGATGTGGGTGGGTCTATTAGGTATGTCAATGAAATGTGTTGGTGAGAGGATTCACTTAAGAGACTCACCAAGGTGAGGGAAAAAGGTAGTGGTTCATAAGGAGTGCAGTAAGCCGAGTGGGATGGTGAGTAGGATCGATGGAATGTGAACGATGATCTCAATAAGTATAGAAACCAAGATGGGGATGGGGCAAGTTAATAGTGGGGGACATGAAGGGGTAGCTATGAAATGTGTGAGCAAGTGAGGTTAGTCACTATAGTGACTCGAGATAGATTGAGAAGGTAAGGGATGTGGCTTAGTGTGTAACATTTCCAATTTTAAGACTTTAGAAACAAGGGAATTTTTTTTTCATGATTAATGTCCTCTATTCTAAATACATAATTTAGAACACACATTTCATAACAACCATTCATATAATAGATAACCATATGCAGCTGCAATGACTTGGTGAGAAACCGATCTATTCATTCCATGACTTAGTAACTACCGATCTATTCATGTGTAACATTGAGTTTTGAGTATTCTTCTAAATACTTCGTGTTCTTGGTTCTCTTACCCTGTTTTGGGTTCTGAGTGATCTGCCTAAGGAACCTAACTGAATATTTGTTACCAATATTCATCGTCATCACAATCCTTAGACTAGGTGACATAGGACAACGCAATTAGCAGCTTGTGATACTTTGGCCAAAGATTTCTAACATACTATTCATATTACTTATTCCTTGATGGCATACTCATCAAACGGAATACATCCTTCACCCCACTCCACTATTATCTAGAATGTCTTATACTGACTTCAGTCAGTCCCCTCGCTCAAGGTTTAACTCTAGTCCAGGTTAACAACATAGGTCATGATATGATGTGGCTCACAAAGACTTAGGATAAATTGGCATACTGGGTCAACCTAGGTTAACCCCATGTGCCAAGGTACCCTGAGTCCTAGAGGGCTACTTCATATCCTGACTATGAGGCTAACCAGTCCGGGAGGGAAATCTTGATCAAGTTCAAAGGTGTGTAGATCTTGACGATCAATGCAGAAGGGTGTTGCCACATGTTAACTGCACTGTTGTATCCTCGAGAAGATTCTAATCATCTCAAAGGTACAACCTTGTAGTTGATGTGTGTCAACATCCTACGGAACAACCTTGTAAAGATGTACATACCTCCATGAATTTACATACATTAAGTTAAATTTGGGTTATAAGACAACATGTTTCGGCAATCCATCAACCCCAAGTCCAACACTCTTTAAATTCCTTTTACATTTCAGATTCATATAATCTTAAGAACTTTAATTAATTTAAGATTGCTTCCAGATTGATAGATTTTACCTAACAACCCGTTATCCAAAAACATAACAGCAACAACTTATGTTCCTTTAATCTAGTTAACTTAACCAATTAAGGAAGTGTAACAACCTACAAGGTTGAAACATATCAGACTTATTATAATTAAGTCTTAATGATTAACAATCATATCTTCCTCTTTTCTTTAGATCATTACTAGAGAGGAAGGGTCTTCCTCTTCATAGTTACATTCTAGGGATTAGCCCACCCTATAATGTCCTTTATAATCACATTAATTTTTATTATAGTTTTATTTCACATCACAAGATTTAATGAATTACTTAGATGAGAATGTTGTATTCTGCCACTTATTTAATCTGCAGCTTACTTAGGATATTTATCTAAATTCATTTTTATAATACCCATCTAGAACACACATCCAAACATATAGATAAAAGAAGAGTATCCTCCAAACAAGATAATTTACTCAATCTATGCAAGCAAATTCTCATCTTTCAATTCATTTTCAAACTTATACATTACAAACATACTGCAAGACATCAGCCTTTATTCAAAAGAAGGTAACTTTTCTTTTTCAATACAACTTAAGAACAAATCAGAATTCTTCTCAAAAATCAACATAGATCAGCCAATGCATCGTATAAGTTTTTTCCTTCTCTTATCACTTACGAAGTCCATCTGTAAAAATTGCTAGCACAGGTCAATTCAACGAACTGAGCATGATAATCACTAAGCCTTAAAACGAAGTGCATTCCACTAATTGTTTTAATAAAACAACCCTGCTTTAATGAACAACTAGTAATTCATACTCCCAAGCGTAAGTAATATCAATAAAAGAAGAGCAATACAAAACATATTTTAACACAAGGAGGAACAGGATATAAACTATAATACTTGTCCTATAAATTAAAGTATAATTGATTTCATCAAATATCTTTACCAAACAACAAAACATAATATATCATTGTTTCCAAGTTTTCAATAAAGTACAACACATATCTTTACTATAAGATTCATAAATGTTTACAACATAATCTTTCAAGTAAAGAGGAAAAGAAAGTATTCCATTGCCATAGTACATAATCATCAGCAAGGCCAAAACTGGAGTAGGCCATGATTTAAACTGTTCCTTTAAAGTAATTCTACTTTAAGACATAACAATATAATATATTTATCAACAGATCCAAATGAAAGAAATCCAAGGAGAAGTGATGGATTGGCAATCGTCTATAAGTTTCAATTTCATTTTCCAATCTAACTTTAATCTCATTCCACATCACATCAGTCAAATGAAAAGTATACAAGATTAATAAACGTTGTTTTCTCATTTCACTAAGAATAGGAATCAGGAGGTTCTAATCAATGTACTTAACCCAACTACATTATAGAAGGAGTCTTACCAAAATATGATCCCAAACTCAAATAATTTCCTTCAACGTAATAGAACAGTTTTACCTTCTCACATTCATATAGTTTAAGTTCATTCAGGAGTTCCAAGAAAGGAGAACAATGACCATTCCAAAGAAAGAGAGTACCAAAACTAACTTCCTTTCTAAATCATCTCATTCAAAAGCATAAATTTCTACTTTCCGTTAGAGATAATATAACAGTCAAGCTCATACAAGTTCACGAATCAGTGAGCTTCACAGAATATTTCTTTAAAAGCCGAACATTCTCCCATTGGTTCAGAACAACCACAGATAAGAAGAAATCATGCTAACATTGTCTATTTATAGAATCCTATAAATTCAATAGTGCAGTTTGACACATTTGAAACAAGTTTAGACCACAATCAATCTTCCAAGACATGATATACCCTTATTAGACCCAACAAGAAGTAGGAATCTGAGTAATGGCTAACACTTAAGACTGCCCAATAGTTCGGCAAGGTAGAACCATCTTAACGGTATGCCAACACATCACTACCAAAATTATAAATTGGGTATCCAATCAAAAGACAATATCAAACATCAAAGAATAATATGTACAGTCTAGGAATGGTTTACAATTCCAGCACAATGCCAAGTATAAACATCATTGAAGAATCAAGACCATTCAAATATATGTAACCAAATTAGGGTAACTATATGTTCCCTTAAAAGTGTATTAAAAGATCAAAAGACCATAATACCTGAACCAACACAATGTTCAGGTTTCTATTCCATTAAGAACATCAAGTAATAAATGGTGAGTACAGTGAAGGATATCAATACCACAACCACAATTATATAATACGCGTAACTGTAAGACTAGACCGAGAGCAGTGAAAAGTAATTGCATACAGTTTGAAATAAGAAGAAATGCTTCCATTTTCCATTAACATCCTATCAACCTTATTTCGAACAAAACGGAATGTAAGATGCTTAGACAAAGCTCAGAAAGGACGAATCTCAGGTTAGGTTTACAAAAATCTCCAAATACCATTAACGTGGTCAAAAGAACAAGATTCCACAAGCACCATGCCAAAGCGACTTGAGTTACAGTCAAGTTATCCAAAATGATAACAAACACAAGTCCCAAAATCAATCAAGTTCACATAATGAAATACAAACTAAACCCTATATTGCTTTTCCTGTGCATGCAAGTTTCCATAACAGACCATGTTTTCGCAAGGAGAAACACAAAACCAACTATATATGGTTTATCCATGCATGTAAACTTTTCTACCATCAAAGTTCCACAAGGTAAAATACAAAACAACAAGACATATACAGGTTTACCTAAAGTGCACGTGAAACCTGTTAACAGTCAACGATTTTTCTCAAGAAGAATACAATTCCTAGATCCTATATGGTTATATTCATATCCTATTTATCTATGGATCAAAACGTATGCTAATAAACCCTGAGAATCTCAGTTACAGTCCTCTTTACTAAACAAGTTTCCCAACTGAAGCTAGTACTTGCATACAAGTTTAATAAGACTGAATTCTTACCAGTTCGAATTCACAAGACACGACTAGTTCACCCAACAAACATTTCAAACCACTGAAGAAGCAACCAGTGTCACCATTTTTGTTTAAGTATTCGTGGTTCCTTTATGAAAAGATAGTGCGAAGAAAACTTTCCACATAATCATGAACACACAGAAGCCAAAAACACAGAATACAAGTTTTCTTACAAACCCATCTATCATTTTATCAGCTAAGCATGAATGCGCAGATCTTAATAGAGAAAAGTTGTTTTAATGAAAACACTTAGAAGAAAGCAAGATATTTTAACAGTTAGGGCCTATCATGCCTGATAGTGTCGCCGAAAAATCGAAGAAGACTTCTTAGCTGAGCTTGCTTCTTCCCTTCTTCTCCACGAAAGACCAAAACAACAAAATACTTCCTCCACATTGCCTCATATACTCTCCATGAAACAAAAATAGATTTGAAACCACAAAAATAGCCATGCAATATAGTTTAACTACTAGTTCGAAAAACCAGAGTGCAAGTAGAACAAAAATCGAAAGCATGCAAGTGAAATAGCTCAACCAAAAATCCACTTGGCATACCTACCAAAGTGGTTCGGGCTCGTCAAACAAGGCAATTAATTGCATTAATTTCCCAATCTCCCACCCAATCTTCCTTGCCACCACCTACCAAACTGGTGAGTTCCAAATCAAATAAAACATGAATTTCCATTTCTAGTGATACTGCCACCTAGGCCTCCACCATCCAAATTAGCCTCTACCAAAGTCGGTAGTCCGTAGGAAATAAATAAACCTTATCACCTTCATAAATGTTTAGAAACCGTCGCCAATGTACATGCAACCCCTTTTAGTTCCAATTCGCATCCATTAGTTTAGGATAGGTTAGATTGCTTAGGTTAGATCTTAGGTAGGATTTACATTAGTACCTTAGGATGTAACACTAACCACTAACCTCTAACATAGATCTTTAGAAAATAGGTTAGATAACCCCACAAATGAGTGAACCAAAAATACTATAGTTTAAAGAAACTAGGTTAGATCACCAAATAACTTTGTAGTGTTAGGTTATAGTTTTAATACTTAGCAACCCTTCTAACCCTTTGTATCAAGTTTAGGTTAGCAACAAAATTATATCAAGTAACATAGCTTAGGTAGGAATACTTTCACCTAGCTTAGGATTCCGGAAGTAAATCCTTAATAGGTTCCCAGATATCTTTCTCCTGTGTTGTGAATAGCTGCATTCCCATCGTTATCAGCAATGACCTGTCATGGTCGACCTTCAAGGACCCAAGCCAACATCCTACTAAATGGAAGTGCGTTCACACAAAAGTAAAAGAACTTGCAACAAAAAGTTCATCCAAAGATGTAGCTTAACTCATGGAATGTCGATTTTACCATTCACTTCATAGAGCATTACTAAAAACATTCCTTGGATCACTGAAATTGATCCAAGGATGAGTCGGACAAAAGACAAGTTTACAACTCTTAAACCAGATTGTAATTTACCTACCAGAACTGAAAAATGGATTCAGAGAAGTCACACCAGTTTGATCATAGGATCTTAAGAGCAGAAAATACTTATCCATATCAAGCATGATTTCCAAAAATCAGAAGATCATATCCTTATAAGGAAAATCACATATCAACACTTGAATGCAAAGGAGGAAAATAACAACTAGTCAAGGGTGTTACATGCTTCCCTCCTAAAAAGAATCATCATCCCGATGATTACCTCTTTTAACAATTTACATCATGGATAGTCAATTCATTCACTTCTCTTATCCTAAGTCTAGTATTTCCAAACCTTATAGTTCCAGAAATCAGTAATAAATAACCTTTTATTCAATTCAAGTAAATATCTTCCCAAAACTGGCTTACTTATCATCATTAAAGAATAAATTCATATAATTTTTCAGTCAACAGATTCAATTTTGTTCAAACAGATATGGAAAAGTAGTTTTCATATCCTCCAGATTTTCCCAAGTTACACTCTCCTTGTTAAAATGGTCCCACTGGACCTTACATTGACTTATTTCTCTATTTCATAGATTCAACTGGCAAGTTTCCAAAGACTCGAGTGGGCTTAACCACGATTATTCCTGGGTCTTGGACCTATAAGGAATTCCAATTTAACACATGTGATAAATATGAGACGTATTTCTTAAGCAAGGAAATATGGAAAACATCATGCATTCATGACAAAGTAGGTGGTAGTGCTACACGATAAGCTATAGGGTTGATTATATAAACTATTTCAAAAGGTCCCACGTATCGAGGTGATAACTTGGTAGCCTTGCCAAAAGTTATGGAACTCTTTTTCGGTTTAACCCGAAGAATTTTTTTTTCTCCAAGTTCAAATTTCCTGTCAACCCACTTTAAGTCAGCATAACTCTTTTGCCTATATGTTGCTTCTTTCAAGTGTTCACAAATCATTTTAACTTGTTCCATTTCCGTAAGGATTTCAGGTCTAATTACCTCTCTATCCTCAATGTTATCCCAACTAATAGGGGTTCTGCATTTCCTTCTCGTAAAGCGCCTCAAAAGGTGCCATCTTAAGAGAAGCATGATATGTATTATTGTATGCAAATTCAACTAAGGGAAGGTACTCTTCCCATTTGTACTGTTGATCCATACAGTACATCCGTAACATATCCTCTAAAACTTGATTCACCCTTTCAGTTTGTCCATTTTTTTAGATGATACGCAGAACTGAAATTCAATTTAGTGCAAAGAGTTACGTTAAGCGTTTGCCAAAACCTTGATGTCATTCTATGGTCCCTATCAGATATGATTAATTCAGGTACTCTATGTAATCTGAAAATTTCACGTATAAATCTTTTAGCCAAAATAGGAGAATCATCCTTTAGATTTCTAGCAATAAAATGAGCTACTTTTGTTAGTTTTTC
Organism: Taxus wallichiana var. yunnanensis; assembly: GCA_018340775.1. NCBI lineage: Eukaryota > Viridiplantae > Streptophyta > Pinopsida > Cupressales > Taxaceae > Taxus > Taxus wallichiana. The sequence goes on along the minus strand of CM031240.1, from coordinate 294,609,787 downwards.
AACTACTACCAAAATAACATCATGTTTATTTCTTGACATAGGTAACCCTTGTACAAAATCCATGCTTATTACCTACCATTTATACTGTGAGGATATAGCAAACTAGTTGGATGCATATGTTCCGCTTTTACTCGTTGACATTCTAGACAATGAGCCACGAAATCTATAACATCCTTTTTCATTCCCTTCCATAAATATTATTGTTTTATATCAACAAACATTTTCGTAATGCCAGGGTGTCTAGAAAAAGGTGAATTGTGAAACTCTGTCAACAATTTATTTCTCAAATCATTAAGTAAAGGTATGTATACTCTGTTTTCATAACGTAAGATTCCTTCATTATCAAAGTGAAAACCTTTATACCTTTCATCTTTTGGATCGTCAGAAGCAAGCGTTGCTTTTACTTGCTGAAAGTATGAATCAGATTCCATACCACTTTTTACCTCATCCTTAAACTCGAGTTCTTAGCATTATAAGAGCAGAAAATGTGCTTCCTACGACTTAGAGTGTTAGCCACTCTATTCTCTTTTCCTTTAATATAACTTATTTCAAAATCATATTGAGATAAAAATCTAACCACCTTTGTTTTCTTGCATTCAAATTTGACTGAGTAAAAATGTACTTCAGTCCAAGATGATCAGTTTTCAACTCAAATAGTTTACCAAGCAGATAATGCCTCCAAAATTGAAGTGCATGAACTATGACAACAAGCTCTAAATCATGTGGAGCATAATTCAACTCATGTAACTTAAGTTTTCTACTTTCATAAGCTATGACATGATCATTTTGTAACAAAATACCTCTAAGACCCTCCCCAGATGCATCCATTACAACCATGAAGTCTCCATTAGGATCAAGTACAACTAAAATAGGTGTTGAAGTCAACTAACTTTTCAAATTTCTAAATACAGATTCACATTTATCATCCCAAACAAATTTCTTATCCTTCTTCTGCAATGAAGTTATTGGTGCAGCCACCTTAGAAAAATCCTTAACAAATTTTCTATAATAACCTGCAAGGCCCATGAAGCTTCTAACTTCATGTACATTCTTGGGTGCAGGCCACTCAATTATAGCCACAATTTTGGAAGGATCCATAGTAATTCCATCTTTACTTATAACATGACCCAAATAGTGAACTTCAGTGTCATAAAAAGAACATTTGGATAGCTTACCATATAACCTGTTTTTCTCAAAATTTCCAAAACTATTTTTAAGTGTTCATGATGCTCCTCCACATTTTTAGAATATATGAGAATGTCGTCCAAGAATAAAAGCACAAACTTGTCCAAGTATTCTTGAAAGATATTATTCATTAAGTTCATAAAATCTGCAGGTGCATTCGTTAATCCAAAGGGTAAAACCGTGAATTCATAATGTCCATACCTTGTCCTAAAAGCCATTTTATGAATGTCCGCTTCCTAATTCGTAGTTGGTGATATCCAAACCAAAGGTCTATCTTGGAATATACCGATGCTCCACGCATCTAATCAAATAGATCATCAATTCTAGGAAGTGGGTATCTATTCTTGATTGTTGCTTTGTTTAACATCCTGTAATCAATGCACAATCTGAGTGTTCCATCCTTCTTTTTCACAAAGATCATTGGTGCTCCCCAAGGTGAAACACTTGGTCTAATCAAACCCTTAGAAAAAATTTCTTGTAACTGAGCCTTAATCTCTACTAACTCTATGGTATTCATTCGATAAGGTGCTTTAGAAATAGGTTCAGTACCTGGTTTGATTTCAATCGTGAAGTCAAACTCCCTTTTGGGTGGTAGTCCCAGTAATTCTTCCTGGAAACATGTCACCAAAGTTTTGTAACAGCAGATAACATTCCAAGAAATCATTGTTTTCTTCGTAGATTCAAAAATATTTACTACATATAAGGTACATCCCTTATTCTTGGCCTTTTTAAGTTGACATAGCTGACAATTTCCTAACTGAAATTTCTTGTTTTACACCTTGAATCTCTATTGTTTTCTACAGATCATCCAAACAACTAATATGTTTTTCAAAATAGTCTACCTTTGCTTTATGCTCTGCTATCCAATTTACACCTATGACTATATCATAAGATCCCAAAGGTGCTACATAGAGATCAACTTCAGTGGAAAAGCTAGGTAAGCCAAGGACTACCCCGAAAAGACACAAATTATTACCATAATGTACGGTGCATGATTTATCCATTTTTCTAGCTTTTCTTTTAAGTTTTGAAGCAAGATTACTAGAAATAAAACATTTAGTTGCTCCAAAGATCAAAAAGATTGTTACAGGTATGGCAAAATACTTACCCAGAACTTCTATAGGTGTAACTTGCTTATCACCTTGCTTGTCACCATCGCAACATGTATCTTGTGTCATTGACACAATCATCCTTCTTCAAAGGACACTGATTCATGTAATGATATTTGCCATAGTTATAACATCCTCCTACTGGTCCCTTTTTGGGCTCATAATTATTTCCAGTCTTGAAGTTATCATTCTAACCTCCATAGGGTTTTCACCTGTTATTATTATTTCTAGCAAAATTGTTCCATGTATTACCAAAGCAGTCTTATTCATTGTTGTTTTCTTATTATTTTCTATTGGAAACTTACTTTTGTTACCAAAATTTTTCCATGGTCCTTTCTTAGGTGCAAGAGAAGCTGAAGAAGAGTTTGGAACTTTCTTCCGTACTTCTTCTTTGTGAGTAGAAATAGCCTTTAACTTCTGTTCCTACCTTATGGCTTTCTCAACAACCCCTTCCATAGTGGTTGGGCTGTGAACATCAACCTCTCCCCCAATGATGGGATTCAACCCCATGATGAATTTCTATATCCTGAACTTCTCATCAGTCTGATACTGAGGTACATACTTGAGTAGTTTCGTAAACCATTCCCAATACTCAGTTACAGTTAACTTCCCTTGAGCTAAGTTCTGAAATTCAGTCATTTTCTTATCATAATAAAGTTGTGGCAGCCATCGTTGCCTAAAATAACCTTTAAATTGATCCCAGTGTGATGTTAGTTTCATCAATGTTTAGCTCGGCCTTTCGGCTATCCCACCATGAAGATGCTTCATGGGAAAGTTGATATGCTCCCCAAATAGCTTTGGTCTCTTCTGAGAAGTTCCTTATTGCAAAGTACTTCTCCATCTCACTAAGTCAGTTCTTAGCCCCATCACCTAATGTGGTGCCATCAAACTTAGGTAGACTTATTCTTTTTATATCATTAATGAGTTCAGCAGCCAACCTAGCCTTTTTGTTTTCTGGCTAGTCAGGCACATTAACATTTTTATTATCAACACCTATATTGGGGTTGTCCTCAGGAGGTGGCTAATTGTTATTACTAGCTTCTTCTTCCTCCTCATTACCCATCACTTGTTTTCGAGCACAGTTAAATGATCTCTTGTGTCCAATAGGGCAGCAAGGATCTTATCAAGTTTTTGGGTTGTTGTTGCTCCTTCCTCAAGTGGAGCATTATTCATAACATTTACTCTTGTCCTAACCATTTTCTGTTACAAGAAAATTCAATTTTTTATCAGATTATGGACACAATAGGTCCAAGAGCTGTAACCTTCAGCTCTGATACCAAGATGTAACATTCCCAATTTTAAGACTTTAGAAACAAGGGAATTTTTTTTGCATGATTAATGTTCTCTGTTCTAAATACATAATTTAGAACACACATTTCATAACAACCATTCATATAACAAATAACCATATGCAGCTGCAATGACTCAGTGAGCAACCGATCTATTCATTCCATGACTCGGTAACTACCGATCTATTCATGGGTAACATTGAGTTTTGAGTATTCTTCTAAATACTTCATGTACTTGGTTCTCTTACCCTATTCTAGGTTCTGAGTGATCTACCTAAGGAACCTAACTGAATATTTGTTACCAATATTCATCGGCATCACGATCCTTAGACTAGGTGACATAGGACAACGCAATCAGCAGCTTGTGATACTTTGGCCAAATATTTCTAACATACCGTTTGTATTACATATTCGGTTTGACGAGTATGTCGTCAAGGAATAAGTGATATGAACAAAGATGTAAGAAATCTTTGGCCAAATTATCACAAACTACTGATTGTGTTGTCTTATGTCACCTAGTCTAAGGATTGTGATGTTGATGAATATTGGTAACAAATATTTAGTTAGGTTCCTTAGGAAGATCACTCAGAACCCAAAACAGGGTAAGAGAACCAAGTACATGAAGTATTCAGAAGAATACTCAAAACTCAATGTTACACATGAATAGATCGGTTGCTCACCGAGTCATTATAGCTGCATATGGTTATCTATTATATGAATGGTTGTTATGAAATGTGTGTTCTAAATTATGTATTTAGAATAGAGAACATTAATCATGCAAAAAAAAAATTCCTTATTTCTAAAGTCTTAAAATTGGGAATGTTACATAGTGAGTCGCTAGAGAAACTATTTGGGTTGAGTTGATAAAGGATTGGGTGTCGAGGTGCAAAAAGGGAACTTGTAGTGAATATGGAAAATGAAAATAAGTGTGTGGGATAAATTAGTGAGATCAATGAAAGAAAAATAATTTAGTTTTTAGACTCATTGAGTGAGTTGATGATGTGAAAATAAAAAAATGGGTAAAAATGTAAATGACATGAAAAATGGAAAATTTAAAATGATGGAAAATGATATGATGAGGCCAAAAAAATTAAAAGTGATGAAGCAATGCAAAGAAAGGAAATTTAAAATGACATGAAAAGTAATGGGGATGTAAAAGGTGTTTAGAAGGTAGTGGATGCCCATGTATTCTTGTTCCAAATCTGTAGTGGAACAGGTTATAAAAATTGAGTGTAGGAATTAGGTAGATTTATGGACACAATTTAAAACAAAATTTTGGTGAAAAAATGATGATCCCGAAGATGAAATACATTAGACAACAAGTGAGATAAAATGAAAGCTTTAACAAGTTCTAAACTACACAACGTGACATACTTTCCACGCACCTCAATGAGGTCCTATGTGTGTGAGAGAGTTAATTATGTCTTGAGAATGAAGTCATGTAAGACAAAAGTGAAAGAACAAGCCAATGTTTAGGTGTGATTTAAAATAGGTGGTTTGTTATTTAATGAAATGGAGGGTAATTTCAATCCATCCCTTGGTCTCGCTGAAAACTAGTGTCCATAGCCCCATGGAGATACATTTAATTATAGTCACAACATTACTTTACTACCCAGCAAAGTGTCCATATCCTGGTAGAGATAACAGAATGAGTTATAAGAGAGAGTGTTCGATATTGTGATTTTCTTTGTTTTTTGTTTTTAATTTTGATTGATTTTTACTTTGATTTATTTTTTACATGATATACAACTCTCTCACTTTTGTAAAGGGGTTTAGAACTATAGGTGGCTTGATGGAGGGAGTGGAAGTGATTATGGAGGCAACATTAGAAGGCATCGAAAAATAAATCCCTAGGTATTCAAGACAAGTTAAGTGTGTATACATATGTAAAACTCAAAGAGGATATTTGTTATTGATTCACCAAGTAGGGAGAGACTAAGTTTAATAAAATATAGTAGAGACTATTGCCTCACAAAATGTGATAACAAGATCATCAAAGTGTCCACCAAAAGTTTTTAAATAAACAAAGACATGAAATGTGAATGAATTGTAAATGAAATATGTAGGAGTGAACTAAGAATTGGAATGAAATATGAATGAATGGAGAAAATGTGGAAGAAAATACATGAGAAAATGCTATTTAATGCAAATTTTTGAGATATATATATATATATTGGATTTTGAAATATGTTTAGTTGTGTAGGTGAGTGTATGTGTGTGTGTGTAAATGATGATAGTCGAGGAGATGTTGAGAATCATGTCATTTTTAAAATCTAGGATAGATAAAGAGAAAAAATGTAAGGAGCATGAAAAATACGATAGTGAAGAGAAGTGAAGGTCCCCTAGTCTCAGTATATAGTGACTAGGTGAATAAGGGAAATGATGTATAGAAGAAAGCAATAGATGAGCTAAATAATTGGATTAGAAGGGATGATGTGGATGGTAAGTGAAGAAAAATTCCCGAGAAAAACCATAGATTGGTATCGAATGGAGGACGTGAGTGCGGGATGAAACACATAAGAAAGGTGTTGATTGTGGTGGATGTGTGAAAATGTTGGGTGGACGAGGACATGAGAATAAATCAATGGTAGAAGGTAAAGTGTTATGAAGAAGGGTACTAGTGCTGATGTCGTGTGGATGAGGAGTGGAAAACATAGTGATGTCGAAAGAAGTGTGGGATCTAATGGTTTGGGCTTGGTTTTAATGAATTTGATGGTAGGATGATTGTATGGAATATGAAGAGGCATGTAAGAAGGAATATCAAACAAATGAGAATGTGGGAGAAAATTAAAATGACATGAAGTTATATTGGGATGTGGAGGAGGTTTGTGTGGAAAATGTGTAAGAACAAATGGTCATGTGGGTGTGAGTGAGGATGCAAGTGAATGAGGAGGTGATAACAATAAGGTGCTTGAATGAGTGGTGATTGATGGAATAAGGTGGGTGTGTAGGCATACTCTAAACGAGGTGAAGAAATGGGAGCAAGTGGAGGTGAATTGTGATAAAGAGATGAAAGAACACAAAGACATGTATGAGGGGGCATAGATGTAAGAGGAATGTGAATAAATGAAATACATGTGATAATATGCAATGAATGTGTTGTAAGCAAGAATGGTGCTTGAATGAGTGACGGGGAAGGGAGTGAGGTGTATGTGGAAGAATTTGATAAGGTAGGTAAAGTGATGCATGGAAATATATGTGATGAAGAGAATAATTTAGGTTGAGTAATGGGATTTGTGAGAATTGGAGTGTATGAGACCAAAGGGTTTGGTGAGTGGGATAATCTTGTGGGCAAGATAGAAGCACATGACAATATAGATGATGACAAGGTGAAGAACTACAGAAAGAGGTATGATAAGACCGTGTTCGAAGTGGAAGTACATGATGGTGGAGATGGAAAAGGAGATGATGTAGATAAGGAGTTAAATGATGTTTGAGAGGTAGTGGGGAATGATGAGTTGGATGATGAAGGTATGACACATGGAGAATAATTGGGAGAAGTAGTGTGTGAAGTGAATGAATGAATATTATATGGTTGTGTAGGAGGAGATGGAGGCTCGATGGTGATGTTCCCTTTGTCAAGAAGGTCTTGAATGATGTTACAAAGCTGAGAACATGAGTAAGTGGGGTGATCATTAATACGATGATAAGCACATGTGTCATGGGAGGAATTCCATAATGAAGGGGAGGTCTAGGATGGATAGTGATGAGATTAATGTCAAACAACTTGTGTAGAAATGACTAAAGTGAATCTCTCAATTGGGCTAATTTATGATGGCATTGGATGAATCTATGAGTTCTATGATATCGTAATGAATATGAGGTTGTGGGTTTATAAGGTGGTGAGAGGTGAGGGGCATTCGATTGAATGAAATTGTTAACATGGGAGTTTGAAGGTGTTGTAGGTGGAGTAGAACTGAAACGTGTGACAAGGAAGGAGGATGACCAAAATGGACATCCTCAAGGCATTATGCCATGTGCACAACCTCATAAAATATGCATACTGGATATATTTGTAAGTGGTGTGAAATGTGGGGATGCAATTTTTGGAAAAGAGACCAATGATCTCATAATGTGGGATTGGAAATGTGATGCCATGAATAAGAGCATGCTAACATGTGGAAAAGTCAACAATAGACCCATTATGGGATTTCCAAAGTATGTGAAGGTTAACTAGTTTTTATTTGGGTGTAATGTGGATGAAGGTGTTTATAAGTTATGTGAATGCTATGTTGTGGGATGCAGGAATACCAAATGAGTGCTTGGAAAAAAAAGTGAAAGTGGTACTTTGTTTAGGAAGAGAGTTTCATAATTTTCAATGAGGTGGCACACACAACATAATATATGTAAGTGATGTTGGGGTCCTTGGTACCATAAAGTTTTTCGAAGTTGGAAATTTGAAATCTAGTGGATAAGGGGTGACACAAGTAGCATGGGAATGATAAGATCATTACAAATGGATCTATAAGTTGATGTGGGTGGAAGTCCCCACAAGTGTTATTATTCAAGCTTAACAACGTGGTAAATAAGGTGTTGATGAAGTAAATTAGGGTGTGAATAATTGAGAAAATGAATAGAATACATGAGGAATTACGGTCACACTCTTTAATTGGAATTTCAAATATGAATGGAAAAAGTCAGCAAGATGGTATAACCAAAAATCATAGGTCAATCGTAGTCATGCAACTATCTCTAGGATAAATCAAGAATAAGAAAAAATGTAGAATGGATGAGTTATGTATGGTGATAGGTTAGTCCAATTTTCAATTGAATCTCGAGGAATATGTGATGAATAATTATAGTACAATCACAATTACGAATGAGACTAGGAAAATCGAGAACTTAGAATGGATGATAGAAACAGATACCTGCAAGATGGATTAGTTAATATGAAAACTCCAAATCAATGCTTCTAAAAGAAAATGGGATTATAATTCCATTGCAAAGAGAGGGACAATTTTAGTTTCTTTCATTGAATAAAGTGGGTAAAAACTCTTCCATAGATGAATCTAAAAGCTCGACACAAGCACACTTGAAAAAATGTTAGTTATTTTTGGTGTTTAGGGAATTTCTACCAAATCCATAACCCTTTTAAGGAGATAAAAGACATTTTATTGATGTAAAATGAGAAAACAATAAATGAAAATGAAAAGTATACATGACTCATATCACAGGACAATCACAATTGTGATTCACTAAAAATCACATGGAGATTGCAAGCTAATCTTAGTTGCGATTCCCACCAGCTTTGTAATTCTACTAAAATAGTGCTGAAAAAGTTTGATATATCCTTTGAACTTAAATTTTACTTCAAGACCATTAAAACTAAGATATGTGAGTAAGAGAGAAAAAAATCAAGTATGTCTTTAGTGCACAAAGAGTTAGGGCCCAAGAGTTGTTAAGAGAGAGATAAAATGATGTGGTAGAGGGTGATTTTACATATTTGGAGTGCATTGGGGAATGAGACATATATGGGTGTAAGGATAGGGTCCATACTACATTGGGCATACACATTGGTAGGTGAGATGGAAAAAAATTAAATGTCAGTGGGTGAGGGTTGGTAAATAAGTGTTGAGGTGTATTTTATCCCCATTCTTGTGGAGTTTTATATTTTTTATTTGATTTTCTCGGGGTTATTTGATTTTTTGGGGATTTTTAGGTTTTATTATTAAAGGTGTTTTTTTGAATAATAGATGTTATGTGCAAGGTGTTTTTTCTATTTTCTACATCATTTGATCTCATGAATTAAACAAACAAACTAGGTCATTATGGTATAGGGAATGTCATACTCAATAGAGAAAGCTAATCATGAATATTATAAGAGTTTTGGAAGGATTTAGGACCTAAAACATAGTAAATGGAAATATCCTAGGATCTTCCACATGATGAACACGTTAAGATTTTCCCAATACTTCAAAATCCTCTATCAATATCCAAGACACTATAGATGCCCCTTCAAGACAAAAGAGGAATGGGCCCTCTAAATCAATTTTAAGGAAGAAATGGATCATTAAAGTGGTCTCTGAATATCTCAATAGATGATTTGGAGTCACAATAATATACGTTTTTACCCTAAAAATACATTCTAGACTCCCAAGGCAAAAAATGTGTAGTCATATTTTATACCCTTAGACCAATAGTCTAATCCCATGTGTGTCAGCCTAACACCCAGTGGGCACTGTGAGCTAACCCAAGGCATGCACGGTCATCAAGTCTCTCCTTTATGTGAGTCTTATGAGAATGCATCATCTTATAATAGATATTCAAATGGAAATGAGCAGAAAGAACCATGCCACATTCTAGAATGAGTTGTTATCTTATTACATCTAGAAAAGAGAAATAACAAGCAACATAAGGAAATGGTTCATATAGAAAGGAAATACATAAGTATTATACTCCTGAACACATATATGATTTATAACAGAGCCTTATATTCATCTTAATAGGTTCAATAATCCACATTACATCCCTTGAGGTCATAACAAATCCTCATATAAATATGCATAACCAAGTCATACATCAGAGCTATATTATGCTCATCATATTACAAAGAAGAATGAAAACCCATCCCCTTAAATGTACCATTATTTACATATTTCTCCTAATCCCTAATCCATAACATCCTCCACTATTTTTCTACAGTGGCTTCGCTCTCCTTTCTCTCCTCTACACTCTTTTCCCTCTATCTACTCTACTCCTTTTTATATTCTATAAGGAACTTGTATTTATAACCTTAGCACCCACCACCATGCCTTTTAGAAGTTACAGATTGGTCACCAAGTGTCAAAGTGGTCCTCCATGGGAGCATGCCTTCACGGATCCAAGATCTCCACTCCTTGCAATGATGTCTTCTAGAACCTTATATTGCATGCCTGGAACATTCCATTTTTGATCCCATACCACCGTGCTAGCACCTAATCCACAAGGGTCACACTTTTCTCGTGTGATGCCCGAAATGTGAATGCGGTCAATACAAATCTTATTTTTCCTTACGCACATGTTGTATGTTTTACAACCTACCGCTAGGATCCTTCCTTGCATTCCTTCAACCCACACACCATTTTTCAACTAGGTCTCGTGTGCCCACATTCCTTCTTGTACTTATATGATATTTTGGGGCCCAACATCACCCCACACTACTCCCTGTTCTCCATCCTCGAAAACACTCTTCAATACATAAATAAAGAATGGAATATCCTCACAAATGGATGGAATGGAAGAATAAAGGAATGAATAAATGGGGAAAAGTATAAAATAATGGGGAACTTGTTTACTGAAGAGGAGAGGGAAATCCTTCCTAATTTTGCTTCTAACTTTCCCCAAGTGTCAACCTCATTCGAGCTTATCGACAGAGGCCACCCACCAGGGCGTTCACTTCTTCAAAACTCATCTCCTCTCCCTTAGGGATCATTTTCTCTATGAGATCCTCCAGCTTTCTTGCCAAAATCCCCGAGCGAATCTATCCTTCAAGTGATTTGGGGGTACAATTCCTTCAACTGGTTCTTGATTGAGCCCCACAAGGTCTCAATGGACTATGATTTCTTTTCTACTTTGGCTAGGATTTTATCTCACTCAGTCATATTCCCCTTGTTATTTTCTTAGAACTCCTTGAGTTCCACTTCATGGGTGATAACCGAGATACTTGCCACTCCATCCTTATCTTTGCAATTATCATAGGTAGCCTCAGTAACTTGCGTGACGACTTTTACATCGACGAGGATCTTGTTGTACTAAGCAACAATTTCCACAACCTTCATCTTATTTTCTTTTTCTTGGTGTGCCAACACCTCTTCTATGGATTCTAAGGCAAGTGGTTGCTTCTACATAGTGAGTATGTGGGTAAGGTTCTATAGGAATTGTAATTTTGATCCATATTTTGTGCAAGCGGTGTTAAGTTTGGATGCTTCAAGACAATGGAATCCTTGATCATATCTATCTTCTTGTATACCTCGTGCATTCTTGCCTTCTCATTCTTTAACTCATGCCTTAACCGAGTGCTGATTAGTTCCTCCCGCTTTATGTTATAGCTTTTCTCAAGGAGCTCTTCCTCCTTTTTCTCCAGCTCTACCTCTAGGAACTTCACCCTATCATTTATTCTGAAGAGCCTGGCTTCAACCTCAACTGAGACTTTATTGAGCGCATTGCAGATTTTCTCATTTGATAATTATTGGGCATTCACCAAGGGGTTTATTCATTTTTTTGGAACCTTCAACAATAATCCTTGGCTTATTTCAAATTTGGGCTCATCAATGTGGGACTGAAATTCCCATGATAACATTTTCCTTGTCCGAGGGTATGCACCTTCCTCATCAAATGAAGCCATGGCTAAGAGTGTTTCATTGACACGGTGCTCTAGAAGCACACACACAACTTGTTTGGATCATTGATGTAGCCCATTATTTGACCTTGTGCTACCTTTTTTCTCTTCCTCGTTGTGCAGCGTGCATACCTTGGAAAGCTTACAGCCCAAACCGGTATCTCCTCCCATGCCGCCATATTATGTTCCTACGCTTTCCTCCTCAAATTCATTCATTAACTCATCCACAATGCATTCTACCTCTTATTCCACTAGGTCCTTGATGATTTTTGCCACTTCTCTCTCTATGACCTTGTCTCGCTGATTCCTTTTTTAGGATTGGGGTCCTTTTATCTTTTTTTTATTTTCTTCCCCGCCTACCCCTTGCCTTGGGCCACGCTTTCTTCTTTGTCCTCCTCCTCATCCTCTTCATTATACTCATTTCCTTCTTCCTCAAAATCATTTATCTCATAGACTAGATGGTCTTTACCTCCTTCTGGCTCATCATCATCATCCTTATTACCGATGTAGGCATCTAGACCTTTTGTCTCTTATGAATCTACCACATTAGTCACTTTCTTTCTTCCTTTACTGGGATTCTAGTATAGGAGATTCTCCTTTTTTTTTTCTTTGATAGGTGATGTCTTCATTGGAAATTCCTCATGGGTGAGGGGATATTTATGTTCTGAAACCTCTTATTTTTGGGTCTTGGCCTCGATAAGAGACTTCTTTCTCCACACGTAAGTACTAGGCTTATCACTTGCTTTCTGCGCCACCGTTTGTGTGGTTTGAACACTTGGCGCCTTCTGCACCTCTTATTTTTCTCTCTTCCTAGGTGTAGCCTTCTTTCTTCCTGTAGGGTCTTTATGGATGGAGGCATCATTCTCCAAGTAAGCACCCTTTTCAAATTTCAGCCTTATGCATAGATAAACCTTTGTTGCGGTCCTTCTTGCAATCAGAAGCGTTAAAGGCTTCATCATCTGTATCTCATGGGAGACATATCTCTCCATGTACACAAACTTATTTGGGTAAATGAGCTTCTAACACAGCTCATGGTGGTCTATATATACCTCACTAAGGTTGAACCTTAGTCTCTCCGGATTCGAAGTATTGCGCGGTGAAGGAGAAGGGTAGTTTGCACCATGGAATCATATCTCCATCTATCAATGTAAATCTACCAATGCAGAAGTATTGGTACAATGAAAAATATACCTCTACACTCACAAGCATGGGAAACTATTATCGATCCTCCACTCAATCCCAAATGTGTCACACATTTTTTATACCACTCCTCTAGGTGCGCTTTTTGAGCATTCGTCATGGTTTCACAAGTGTATTTCAGTAAACATTTTTGAAGGCGAGGGATCCTCTTTTGGATACTCCCAAAAATAAAAATTTCGTCCCATCAAGAACTCCAATCTCTAAAAATACAATAGTGATGAGGATGTTACCAAAGAGTATCTTCTCTCCCTCTTACGCACTACTTATAATCTCATCCGTGATGAAATTAGACAAGTTGTAGATGGTTCCTTCTGATATCTTCTGGCATACATTTAGCCATGCCTTGTTCACTTATGTCCATCATTCCTAATCATTGAGATTTGTCACCAAGCATGTGGCCATCCTCATAACTAGGTCTGGAATCTCACCGAAGTCAAAGTATCGTGACCCTTTCTTATAGTTATATGTGGCTACAATATCCTTGATAGCCTCCTTGTCTCTCGATCATCATTTATGATACCTCCTTCATAAATGAGACATCCGAACTTAGATATCGGGTTGTGGTGTGATGTGCATCTTGCACCCTGTGAAATAAAAGTGATCCTCATGCACGCGACATCAACCATTGGTAAAGGTTCTCAGGATTTCCAAAGTAAGGAAATTCATATAGTTGCAATAATCCGGCCTTCTCAAATTTGACCTTTACCTCATCGTTGTAAATGGGCATCCCATATGGTGTCCTTTTGTTAGTTGGTCAGACAAACTCTAGCACCATTTCCTTCTCGGTTGTGCTCGTATGATGGTTATAATCACTCATGGCCATCTTTCATAAGTGTGACTCCCACTCTTTTCCTAGCAATACCTCATCTGGGTACTGCATTTCCATGTACCATTCTTCATTGGTGCTCATGACGGAAGTGATTTTCTTTCCCATTACCTTGCCCTTTGTTTTCTTTGATGAAAAGGTTGGTTTCCTAGGTACCATATTTTCTAGTTGGACTGAACTTACATGCTCCTTCCTGTTTCTCTACTCTACTACTCTACTCAATCCTAAATCTCATTCCAAAGCTTTAACTCCTGAAATGAATCCTTCTTTCTCTATTCCCTCGCACGCCAAAACCTAACAAGGAAATCCTTCCACAAGATGACGCTCTTCACATAACCTTCCTCATGCCCATGTACTCCTTCCTTTTGGTTCACAGATCTACTCTAGATGCACACTCAAATTTCTTGAATTCTCCTTTCTTTGCACAAATTTCTCTCTGGATTCTCTAGTTTGCTACAGAGCTCCTTTCACTTTGTAATCGCGAGGTAACAAATGACTTTCCCAAACTTGTATTTATAGTTTTTACTTATTCCTAGAATTAAATGTTATACCACCTACCAATGTACTTTAACATTAAATGCATATTTTTCAACTAATCCAACTTTAATCGCCCTTACCCACGTGCCACATCCTGTGTGAAAAACCCTTTACAACCTTCTGGCACACAAAAATCCAACCCGACCAAAGACTCTTATGTGCGCTTCTATAGTGCCGAAGGCACTACTCTTTTTTACTAGATTTTTACCCTCATCTACCTCATGTTGTTCTTACCCTCTTCATCCTTTTTCGTAAGTAGTTTCCAAAATCTTTTTGACACCATAATCCAATATCCATCGTTTCCTCAAGCACTTTCTCCACCTTACGTGATTCCTTCTACTAGGCTACTCAACTTTTATTATAGCCCTATACTTCGCATCACTCCAACCTAGACTAAAATAGATGTGTAGTCCTCTCGTGTATACACAACCTTTGGGAAAATAATAATGTGGTTATTGGCACACAAGGGTCAAAATTAACAAAAAAAAAAAAGAAAGGAACAAGTAATGAGAAAGGGAAACATAAGAAAATAAATCCTAAGGGAAAAATTCTAGACTAATTGGCAACATTTCCTTATTACAAACACTAAGAAGACTTATTTATAGTAGGGCTTCAGCCTACTCCCATTGAAGTGACTTGGTAACCTCATCCCATCTAGCACTTGTAACTAGAAAGTGCTTAAATCAAGAATGTATGAGATGATGTAAGGTCCCAACCAATGGACTTTCAACTTCCCAGGATGGCAAAAATACTTGAAATCATACAACAAAACCATCTGCCAAACCTCAAAATTCTTGTTCTTGATATGATGATCATGTCATGCCTTTTGTCTTGCTTTTTCTGTCTTCTAGCTCCATCTAGCAATTGATCACCTTTCGTCTAACCGCATTAAATTATCAATTCTTACTTCAGCTTATTTCTCATAAACTAATCCTCCCGCACACACTATATGTAGCGATGGTAACATGAATTCAACTAGAAAATAGCCTCCATACCAAACACCAATTGAAATAGTGTGGCCTTGTT
This sequence comes from Taxus wallichiana var. yunnanensis, assembly GCA_018340775.1. Classification (NCBI taxonomy): domain Eukaryota; kingdom Viridiplantae; phylum Streptophyta; class Pinopsida; order Cupressales; family Taxaceae; genus Taxus; species Taxus wallichiana. The sequence goes on along the minus strand of CM031240.1, from coordinate 294,594,298 downwards.
CAACCTTTTGTAGGTTTTCCTCTATGCCCATATGTAACGGATGAAACTTTTTCATCCCAATATTATATTCCAACGTCACAGATCTTAGTTAATATGTGACATAATATCTTGTTAAATTCCTTAGTAGTTCTATTTTCTTGAGGGTGATAGGGGTAAGTCTTCTGATGGCCCACCATAAATTATGCTAACACAATCTAGACCATTTCATTGAGAAATTGTGTACCTCTATCACTTGTTAAACTTAAAGGACAACCATAAATGTTGATTATGTTCTCCCATAAAAATATAGCAACTATCGCTATGGTGCAATCCTTCATAGTGCACCGACTCGCCCACCATGTCAAGTAATCGTGTAAGTGATGATATACCACGAACTAGTCCTATGTGCGGCTAGTGTAATTTTCCCTACAAGTCGATTTCCCATTTTCCAAATGGTTCAATGTTGGCTATTAGTCGTAAAGGCATTTCATCTCTTTTCTAGGTTTTCAAGGTGCTGGGAAGTGGTCATAGGCCTTGCAAAACTAAATACAATCCTTGTAGATGGTTTCCCACCAAATCCTTGCTAATAAAATCTTCCACACGGTAGAATTTCCTGCATAGTGTCCTCCCGCAATCCCACCATGTGCTTCCTCCATAATTTCCATGTGCTCATGTTCCAATACACATTGGGACAGAACCTCTTCATGACCTAACTTATACAGGTCTCCACTAATCAATATGTAAGGTGTGGTGCATATTGCTAACTACTTTCTCTCTAGATCCTTCATCCCTTTTGGTGTCATACCTATTTTTAAGAACACTTTGATATCTTCCAATTCTAAGGGAACGATCTACAACCTAAATAGTTGTGCATCTCACATTATATCCTCAATTATTTATGTGTCCTCCCCTAAGTTAATCGTTGATAAGTGGTCAAGTCCTGAATTGTTTTTTCCTAGTTTTACGACCATTGTGAACTCAAATTCTTGAAATAATAGGACCCAACGACATATGTTCCCTTACAACATGGGCTTGTTGACTAAGTACTTCAATTCCATGTGGTCTGTGTAGAATATAAATGGTGTTTCCAATAGATATTGCTTAAACTTATGCAGCGCATAGATCATAGACAATGCTTTGTGCTCAGTAGTTATGTAATTTTGTTCTATTGGTGTCAAATTTCTACTTACAAAGCACAAGGGATGGTAAAAATTCCTCACTAGGTTGTGTTAGTATTTCTCCCATAGTTGTTCCTGAGGCATCAACATGCACATGGAAAGGCTTATCCCAAGAAGGAAAACATAATATGGGCATTGTGACAAGCCTATCCTTCAAAGTGTCAAATGCCTTTTGTTGCATCTCTCCCCAATGAAAGGCAATCTTGTGTTTTAACAATTCCTCTAAGGGTGCAGAGATCCTGACATACCCCTTGATGAACTTCCTATAATACCTTGTATGCCCAAGGAATCCTGTGTAGCAAGTGTAACTTGATTAGTAGGCTCCCTAATCTTACAATAACTGTAACTTTAGCAGGATCTACTAGTAAACCTTTTTCATGTAATATGTCCTAACAGGGTTCTAAATGGAGTAGCAAAGACACATTTCTTAATGTTGAGGGATATCCTTAATTCTTGACATCTCTCAAACATCAACCAGAAATTGTCGCAATGGTCTTTCACCAATCCATACATAGTCTAGTCATCCAAGTAAACTTGAAGAAACTTATGGATGAAGTCCTAAAATTCTTGTACCACGATGCACGAGAACACAACAAGTGCATTCTTCAATCCAAAATGCATAACCATGTAGGAAAAACTTCCCCATTCAGTGGTGAAAGTTGTCTTTCTCTGGTCTTCCTTTGCAATCCTGACTTGGTACTTTGAGAACCCATCCGTGAAGGAGTAGACTTCACACCTGGCTAATCCCTCTAATATTTATTCAAGAAAGGAGGTTAAAAAGGATCAATGAGATATACTATATTCAAATCCCCGTAATCAACACAGATTCTTATCCTACCATCCTTCTTGATACTAATAACCATTGGGCTTATCCATTCTCGATTCTTCCACCGCCTCAATGATACCGGATGTTATCTTGTCTATTTCTTCCTTGAACCATATTCACCAATTTGAATTCATCTCGATAAGGCCTCTTCGAATAGGGCACACACCTTCTTTCAACTTGATCTTCATCTCTCCCAAGGAATGGTGAACGCATTTGAGTTTGTGGTACTCGCGAGGAAGTAAATCTTGGAACTTACACAACAAATCAATGACCTTTGAAACTTATTTTTCCACCAATAGTCTCTGGTGATAGCTTCCTTATGCTTTATCTCCATTCCAATGTTAACCTTCTTTGTTTTCATGGGTTCATGGTAGGTGTGTGCTCACTCATCAATGTTGTATATGACTTCGCATGTACATTCCGAATGGTTAACATCCAAAGTATCCATCTCTTCTCCATCTATTACATAGACCATTTTTCCTTTTTCTTTTTCCATGCATATGTGCTCAAGCTTGTATTTTCTTTAATTCTTCTTCATTGAGGTGTGTCTCTAAGTAAGTCTCACTTAGTAACTCTAATAGCCTATCCTCTACCATGGCCCATAAGCACTATCTCCCATCGTAAGGCACTTGATCAATTGAAACTCCTTATCTACTGATGGCTTGGTACTCCTATACTCGAAAGCTTGAATGAGATCAGCCACCAACTCCTATCAATTACCTATTTGATGACACATCTCTGAATGAATATACCATGTGCATGTACATCCTTGTAAGGTGGAATAAAATTTATGCACCCATAACGAAGGTGGTAATTCTTCTACACTTCCCATCCAAGCCTTCTCACATGCTTGGATATGAAATGAAGTGGTCTCTTTACCATGGTAGTCTTGTATGACTATGGGCACATTTCTCCTTGAGAACCTTATTGAGAATGTGATTCTTACCTCACACCACTCTAGGAGGTTCTCCCAATGTGTAGCCCACCAAAGCATGCTGCAGTTCCGAGTAGGTTATAACTAAGCATTCCTCTTCTCTCGTCCTCATTTTTCCACTGAGCTTCCATTTCTCGCAAGAAAATTTCAGGATATGCTCCTCTAGAGTAACTTGGAAAATTCTTTCCTCCTAGGTGCTTAAATAAGCATACCTTTATTACCCTTATTATAGATCCTCTCAAATATCACCAAATTAAATCATAATTCTCATGCACCCAATTGTCGCATGCCACACTAGTCATATCACTCAAGGACTAAGCATCTCCAAATTGGATGACTCCCTCCGTGGGGTGAATTATCATAGGATCTCTGATGGAGCGCAAATAGATTCTATCGAGGACTTCTTATCCTAAGGGCTCAGTATAGGGTGTTGACTTCCCATATATCAAGGGAATGATCACACTTTCTTCCTTGTTTTCAAAGCTGATATATGCTTTGTTAAACAATAGCTTCAGCATTGTTCTTATAACACCATGGGTGCCCAAGAAAAGCTCGGAAAGTTTTCGCTTCGGCGAGTGCCAAGAATTTGAAGGTCCTTGAATGGTGATAATTGCATCCTTTAGGACTCCAATGGAAATTTCCTTAGTCTTGTTTTCCATATACAACACATTCGAATATGACCGCAATGCAGCCTTCCCATCCGATGTCGTGCATCTAAGGTAACAACATTGACCTCTACTCAAATGTTGATGAGAATATTGCTTAGAAGCCATCCATCAACAAACATATTAAAAGTAATCTCCTTTTTATAGTCAAGGAAGTAAGGAGGAAGTTTTCCATGTAAAACCCGCATTTTGCACTCTACTCCTGCACGTGGTACCTTCTATCTCAACCATTCTCCTAGTAAGGGGATAATAATCTCTTGCCTTAACATCCCGCACACTTCCTTGACCTCATCTATGTCATCCTTTGGAACCTCAACATCCTTCCTTTACTCTAACTACGTTGATTTATCCTTTAGACATTGGATATCCCCTTGCAAACTTTGAATCACATCCATAGTCTTTTTATACACCTTATTTTGATGAGCAGGGTCCAAATATTTTCCATGTACCACTTCCTCTCTTGAAACTAGTGTCCTTTGTCTTGGCTTCTCCCTAGTATGTGCAACCTCTACTTGTGTCATCACTAGCAAGTTTTAGCCTTGACACACATGCCACTCTTGACATACACCGTGAATCGACTTCTTGATTCTCACCATCCTAATGCCCTTGTTTATCCTAAGGTGCCGCTAGTTCATATGCTCATAAAGTTATGGACACTCTTTGTACTTTTTTTTCTTTCTCTAGCATGAGTATTCTAACAGATTAGGACACTCACATTTGTAATGATCTATAGATCCACAATTATAATAGGTTCCTCGTAGGAATTCACTTCATCCTCCACCGTGGTTATTGTGACCATGAAATCCTATACGAAAACCCCTTTCACGCGCTCCTCCATCTACGTGCCCTTCAAAACAATGATCATCATCCTTGGGACTGCTTGCAAGGATAGTCTAGAGTACACCTATATTAATAGCATCATGGATCTGATTAATCAGTCTACAATCCTTAGTATCATGGATTGTAGAGGTATATATCTTACAATAGCAAGAAACATACTTGCAGATTGCACACTGGAGTAGAGGTCATCTACTTGCATCACGATCCCCATGGAAAATCTCACAATATACCATCATAGCACATACCGAATTCCAAGGGAAACTATCCTTTACATGTCCCTCCACTTCAAAGTATGTACACCAAAGCCCACTACTTACCTCATGCGCTAAGTTTGTAGACAACTTCTCCAACTGCTTCGCCATTGTAAAAATTTGAGCCTCTAGAAAAGGAGTAACACCAGTATCAATTCTCCCAATAGATTTGGCATGCAGGGAAGTTTCCAATGCCTCACATGGGTTTGTGAAAGTCTTGTGTGATAGAGCCCTTCTAAATGGTGTTATCAATCCTCTAACAAACCATTGAGCATGTTGAGAAGGATGAATGTCATAGGATATTTTTGATAAGAGAGTCTTGAAATATGTGTCATACTCCCGCACACTCTCTATCATTCCCTATTGGATCTCATTTAGAGCTTTGATGATTTTCTACTCAAACTCAAGGATGTGTAACTCTGCTAGGAAGGATTTCTTCAATGCAGTGTAGTCTACCACCGTCTGATGTGAATTGTACTTCCTATATTGACAATGTACGCACCCTTGTAACGCCGTATCAAACTGGCTTGCCTTCGGCTCCAAGGTAGTGATTCCCTTTGCATGCCATAATAGTTCACACTTGTGCACTTGTTTAGTAGCATCTTCAATGCCCATATAGTCTAGAAAGTGTAAAGACATCTCAAAAAAAACTTGGGGAGGTGGCTAGGGTCATTATCCCCTTGATCCAAAGCCTTTGTTTCCTCTGGTGTTTCCTCCTCCATGAGATTCACTGGATCTACCAAGTCCTATTCCTCCTGACCCACCAAATCCACCTCCTGTAGTAGGAAAACCACCAAGTGGTCACTCCTAGTGTTCCCAACATCCCACTTAACGTGCATCGATGGTTTATGATATTTTCCCACTTCCAATTGTATGTCCTATGTCACTCCCGGATGGGATACCCAATCCTTGTGCACTTGCAACTTGTCTAATTATTCCTCCAAATACATGAATGGCTTATGTAGCCATGGACATTCCAAAAAGAAATTATATCTCCTAGGTGCATATTAGTTACTCCCACTAATACCAACTAGGTTAACAATACTTCTCCCTTGATATGGAAAACCAAGCGCCAGGGGTTGGTCACCAAGTGGGTTGGGATGCACACTAATGTCTCTTCTTTCTCTATGGGAAAAAATCTCATCGAAACCGAAGGGGCCTCTCTCCCACGCTTACCAAGATGGGGTAGCATAGACTTCTCGTGCTCCAATTCCTTTACATGAACCTCAACTCCTTCCCACAATGTTTGCCTCCATAGATCCATCATTTTGCAACCTCACGTTATCTAGTCATCTCCTCTCACGAGCGCCGCTATACTTGAGTCTTCTCTCCTCCATTTCCTTCTTAGCCACAATGTATGCCATGTTCCTCCACTCTAGCTTCCTCTCCCAGTGCTCAAATAAGCTTTAGCCAGCCATGGGAAATGCTTCTAAACTCAAAGTAATGACCAAGAGCTTCATAGCCAAAGGAATAGCATGCAAAAATGATCCTCTAGGATCCCTTAGAAACTCTAACTCAATAAATTCTTGGAAATAATACGTAGAAATGGAATATTCAAGAGTATAAGTGGTCAACACTCTCTTCCACAAAGGTGATCAAGCAACATGTGTCCAAGTCATATTTGTATCTTACAACCTCTCGATAATCATCTTGGGTACATATGCTTTATCTATAATACTAGCTCGATCTATATGCATATGCTTTGAAAGCCATTCATATAGTTCTACCGGGAAGTAGCAAAAGAATGTCTCATACATATCATGGTATAGGTTATATTCTACCCATTTACGTGCATCGAACTAAGGTCCATTGTTGAATCTTTGAGAAAACTCATCCTCTATGATTTTATACCATCCTTCAACAATTTCAAAGGTCAAACACTTTGTCATCATGCATTTTAGGGAAAAGATGCATGTCGTTTCTCACAAAATTCGAAAAGAGGTCTCAAGAACAAAAACAAGATGTAGTCATATTTTATACCCTTAGACCAATAGTATAATCCCATGCATGCCCGTATCACCAAGCGGGTGCTAGGTACTCATTTGAGGCACACGCAGTGTCGAGTCTCTCCATTATGTGAGTCTTATGATAATGCATCATCTTATAACAAATATTTAAATGGAAATGAGTAGAATGAACCATGCCACATTCTAGAATGATTTGTTATTTTATTGCATCCAGAAAAGAGAAATAACAAGCAATATAAGGAAATGGTTCATACGTAAAGGAAATACCTAATTATTATACTACTAAAAACATATATGATTTATAAAAAGGCCTTATATTCATATTAATAGGTTCAATAATCAACATTACATCCCTTGAGGTCATGATAGATCCTCAAATAACTATGCATAGCCAAGTCATGCATCAGAGCTATATTATGCTCATCATATTACAAAGAAGAATGAAAACCCATCCCTTTAAATTAACCATTGCTTACAGAGTTCCCTAATCCTTAACCCATAACATCCTCCATTATGTTTGTGTAGGGCTTTGCCTCTCTTTTCTCTCCTCTCCGCACTCTCCACCCTCTATCTACTCTACTTGTAACACCCTGAACTGTTGTTACTTTCTCCAGAGCATTCAAGTATTGATAAATGATTTCTTCTGTATAAGGACATGTTCCTTTGGTTTTGGGAAGTCATGCTTGATATGGATTGTATCCTCTTTGCTCTTGAAGATCTTCGACTGAGCTGGAATATGCTTGGACTCTTTTGTTTCTTTCATTCTTGCATTTGAGTTCTCAACCTGATTTCTGGATGAATTGGGGATTTATCCACCTTTGTGACTCAACCTTGGATCAGTTGCATTGATCCAAGGAATGTTTTAAGTTTATTAAGGATGAACAAAATTTATTGACCTTACGAAAGTTACAAGGTCTGAATGAGTTTTGAATGATCAATCCCGGAGTTTAACTCAGCTTATCATGATAAATGGAATTTGGTTCCAGATATCGTAACATCAGGAAGGCCTGGACCTTAAGCCAGGTAAGATGTTTATGTTTATACCGAAAGCTTAATTTATTGATGCCAAATAGACTCCTTACAGGAATGTTTATCCGGTATGGACTCTAACACTGATTGGTCCTATTTTGGGGACCTAGACTAGATTCGTTAAGGTTAATAGTCTCAACCTAAACTATAACCTATTGGTTAAAATAATTGCTAATCTAACCTAGCCCTAAACTATGAGCTTAATGCTCCTAAGGGTTAACTACACCTAGCGCTATGGAAGTGAGACTAATGTCATACCCTATGAGCTAGCCTAAGTTTCTAACCTATCTTAACTAATGCTAAGAAGGGAGGGGGAACTAAGAAGGGTCGCGAGTCATGGGTGGTGGTTTCCATGGCATTTAAGAAGGGGATAAGGTTGAAGGACTTGGAGTGCTGTCAGGTTTGGCGGAGGTTACAAACGGCTAATATAACCTGACGTGGCAGTATCACCAAGGATGGGAATGTTTGTTTGTTTTCTTGTGGCGATCACCAATTTTGGCAGTCGGTGGCAATGGAAAATAGGCGGGAGGATGGTAGTTAATACAATTAATGAACTTTGGTTCCCGAGCATGGATTTCTTGGGAAGGCATGCAAGAGGATAATTGTTTGGTTGTTTGGTTTTCCATGCATTCCATTTTTCGCTCGCTTGAGCACTTTGGTTCTCGCGAACCACCGTCTACTCTGTGTTGGATGGAAACTTTGAGAGTTTCTAGCTTCCTTCTCTATCGGGGGAAGTATATAAGGCATGGAGGTAACAATTTATTGTTGTTTAATCTTTCATGGAAGAAGAAGAGAAGGTGCGAGCACATTCAGAGGTCTCCTTCAAATTTTTAAGCGACACTATCAGGCATGATAGGCCCTAACTTTTAAAAATATTGCTTTCCTTTAAATGCTTTCATTAGAACAACTCTGTTCAGATGATTTTTGTATAAGTGGGTCTTTGGCGATAAAGCAAGTATTGGTTTTCTTCTTTTCTTGTTGAATTGGGAATCCTTGGTTATACGTAGATCATGTTGAATCTATTTCTTTTGTTTTTCTCACCTTGCTGTGAATACTATATGTGTATCATCTTCTGTAGACGTGTTTTATGTCTCTTTGTTCGACTGAGGTAATGAGTTTCCAAACTGTACCATGTTAGACATTGTGTTGGATGATTTCGTGTTTGGAGAATGACACGGAAAGAATTGTTGTGTCTAATTTGGTTGGTTTATTGATTATTGCTTAGCCGTATGAGCTCTTTTATTGCTTGACAGCTTCAGGTGAATATATAGTTGGATTGTGATGAAACTGTAGTTCCTTCTATAGAGCTCGACTGGTTTAGTCGCATGCGTAAGAAATATGTTTGAATACAAGCCTGTACCTCTGTTGAAAAGGGTCTGGATGGTCATTGATTATGGGTTCTGTAAGTGATGAAATATTTGGTGTAGCTGTTGTTTTCTTTACGATTTTTACTTGGATATTAGAACACAGTTGTGACCCAGTGAAAATTTACTTGATGAACCCTATTCCCTAACAATTTGTGGGTGATCTTAGGTCTGCATGAATGGAAATTAGTTTTTATATTAGAATATGAATGACTGTGTTGATGTTGCCTGTAGTGACCTTGAAATCTGTCAATAGAATTCATCTATTAACACTGGAAGTGCTATTTGTTTGGTATCCTTGAACGCAATAACAAATTATCCAGTGTAAATAGTTAGTGTAACCTATTGGTGAGTAACGATAGTAGTTACCCTAACTCGTAGTCTAAAATGATTCGAGTCCTGGGTGAAGGGTAGACTATTTTAATTGGATCAGGATTGTGGACTGATATTTGAACGTATATGTATTTCCTTTATAACAATTTGTGGCTTTTGTTAATATGCAATTGCAAGCCTAGGGATCTAAGGGTGAACTTTTACACGTTCTACCAGATTGGAGCTAATGGTAAACTTGGGTGTTGATTTTCTTGCTTTCTCTTCTTCCCTAATTGAATTCAAGATCGATTGTATATGCATTACTCCTGGGAAGTTGGTACAGTCCTGAACTTGTTTGGAATGGAGATCTGAATGCCTCTGTTTCTTTCTCTTAAGTTGTAAAGTATATGTTGATATAGGACTTTTGGAATACGAAAGTATTCTCTCCCTTTCTAGAAATTATGAGTGCTCCCTTCTTTTATATCTCCATGAGAACTCTACGGTAGGGGTATAAGATGAATAGACTGTCAAATTTATGAGGAGAGGGTGGTAAGTGCTGAGTCTGGACCGAAGTCTCCTTTCCTTATCTACGGTTATATTATTACCCTGTTTGAGTTAAATACAGTTACCTGCTTTATAAAAGTAGTATTGTAGTAGAAGTTGGTATACTTATCAATGTCATTGAAATAATGCAATGAGTATAAAGGAATTTCATCAGTTGAACTTGCTAGAGGCTATAATCTATCTTTGTTTGAATTTTTAAATGCACATCTGTTGGATACACGTATTTAGTAAGAATTCATTCTTGAATGGAGTAATTTTATGGATTATTCTTATCGTCCTTGGTTTTCAGATGGATGGATATTTTAGATACATTTTGTTTCTTCTTAATCTCTAATATAAGATGAATCATCCGAAAAGATTTAAGTTGATATGGTAGTTATAATATGAAGTTATGTTATAAATTCATGTATGGTAGAAGGTTAATTAGTGTGATTCATGTTTCAGGTTTGATGAAATGATTTCATTTAAACAGGTTGTTTAATGGAAACAATTGGTGGAATGCAATTGTTTTAAGAATTAGTGCTTATCATGCTCAATTCACTGAACTGACCTGTGCTAGCAATTTTTACAGATGGACATCGTAAGTGGTAAAGGCACGTAGATCTGATATGATGCTCAGAATGTTTAATCTGATTTTTATGATGAATTACGACAGGATCTTTCTAATTGTACTATAGGAAGAAAGTTGTTCTTTTATTGATGTTTATTGTATTAAAATATGCCTTAGTGCATAAATTGTAATGGTATAGGTTGAGATTAAAAGAAATGGAGAAATGTTTCTTACATGGCTATGTTCTTAATTGTTGAGTTGATCTTCTCGCGTCTGGATGTATAAGAGTGCATTTTTATTATTTTACGCCATGGGATCTAAATGGAATCCCTAAGTAAGCCTTGTGAAAATTATGTGACTGATTACTCTATGTTTGCTAGTAATTCTTTTATAATATGAATATGGCTAAATGAAAATTAGTTCACTGCATTTCTATGTAAGTTAGGATTGATTTATGCCCTAACAAGTAGCTATAACTCGATGAACATTATACTAATCCTTAATAATGTTATAATTCAAAGAAATGTAATGGTTGGATTAAATTCACCATGTCTTATTGGCAATAAGTCTGATATATTCAGTCTTCAGGGTTGATATGAACCCTTATGGTTAGTTAGCTTCCTTATGAGAGAACTTAGTGCTAGTACCATATTATGCGGAAATAAGATTATTAGGAACCGATGGACACCTTGACGAGGTCACAAATCTTATTAAACTTCTCTCTCGTGAAAATTCAACTTAATTACATAAGGCAACTCAAAGGTGTGAAACTCGGGTTGGGAAAAAGACTACCCGCCAGTTAGGAGGGCCTTTAATTCAAATTCAACTCAACTTAAGTAACTTCTTGAAGTTATGTAAATCTTTCCGAGGTAGTATTGTAGGATGTTGACACATGACAACTACAAGGTTGTACCTTCGAGAAGATTAGGATCTTCTCGAGGATACAACAATGCAGGTGACTTATGGCAACACCCTTTTGCATTGATCGTTAAGATTTACACCTGAAACTCGAACAAGATTTTCCTTTGGGACTGGTTAGGACCATAGACATGCTATGAGGTAGCCCTTTGAGACTCAGGGTACCTTGACACATGGGGTAATAGTGGGTGACCCAGTATGTCAGCTTACCCCTAGTCTTCAAGAGCATCCTTATAACGTGAGTATGATGTTAACCTGTTCCTAAGTGAAAACTTGGGACAGGGGAGACTGACAGAAGTCAGTATAAGACATTCTATATAACATCAGAGTGGGGTGAAGGACGTATTCTAGATTGACGAGTATGTCGTCAAGGAATAAGAGACATGGACTGTATGTTTCAAATCTTTGGCCAAAGTATCGCAAGCTGCTGATTGCATTGTCTTATGTCACCTAGTCTAAGGGACGTGATGCCGATGAATGATGGTAACAATTATTCAGATAGGTTCCTTGGATAGAACATTCTATGAAATCCCAGATTAGGGAAGAGAACCGCAAGAGTGAAGTGTTCAGATGAAAATTCCAACTCTATTATACACATGAATAGATCGGTAGTTCACCGAGTCATGGAATGAATAGATCGGTGGTACACCGAGTCATTACAATTACATATGGTTATCTGTTATAAGAATGATTGTTATGATCTATGAGTTCTAAATTATGTATTTAGAACTAGAAAGCACTTTTCAAAAAAAAAAAAAAATCTTGTTCTAATGTTCTAAAATGAGGATGTTACATCTTGGTATCAGAGCTGAAGGTTGCAGCTCTTGGACCTATTGTGTCCATAATCTGATAAAAACCTAAATTTTCTTGTAATAGAAAATGGTTAGAACAAGGGGAACATTGCAAATAATGCTCCACCGAGAGGAGGGGTGGCAACAACCCAAAAGCTTGATGAGATCCTTACTGCCCTATTGGACACAAGAGATCATTTGGCTATACTTGAACAGCAAGTAATGGGAAATGAGGAGGATGATGAAGCTGGTAACAACAATCAGCTACCTCCTGAGGACAACCCCAATATGGGTGTTGGTAATAACATTGAAATGTACCTGTCCAACCAGAAAACAAAAAGGCCAGGTTGGCAGTGGAACTCACTAATGATATAAAAAGGATAAGTCCACCTAAATATGATGGAACCACATTAGGAGATGGAGTGAGAATTGGCTCAAGAAATGTAGAAGTACTTTGCAATAAGAAACTTCTCGAAGGAAACCAAAGCCATTTGGGGAGCCTATCAGCTTTCTCAGGAAGCATCTTCATGGTGGGACAGCCGTAAAGCTGAGCTAAATATTGATGAGACCAACATCACTTGGGATCAATTTAAAGGCTATTTTAGGCAACGTTGGCTGCCACAACTTTTCTATGATTAGAAAATGACAGAATTCTAGAACTTAGTTCAAGGAAAGCTAATCAGAATCGAATATTAGGAGTGGTTTATAAAACTTCTCAGTACGTACATTGCCGCATTATCAAACTGACGATAAGTTCAGAATACAGGAAATTCATCATGGGACTAAATCCCATGATAGGAGGAGAGGTCGATGTTCATAGCCCAACCACTATGGAAGGGGTTGTTGAAAAATCCATAAGGCAAGAACAGAAATTAAAGGCTATTTCTGCTCATAAAGAGGAAGTGCGGAAAAAGGTTGCAAACCCTTCTTCAACTTCACTTGCACCCAAGAAGGGGCCATGGAAAAAGTTTGGAAACAGAAGTAAGTTTCCAGTGGATAATAATAAGAAAATGACAGCGAATAAGCCTGCTGGAAATGTAAGGGATAGTTTTGCCAAGAATTATAACAATGGGTAGAAGCCCTATAGAGGACAACGTGATAATTTTAAGTGGAAGTAATTTGAGCCTAAAAGGGATCTGTAGGAGGCTCTTTATAATTGTGGCAAAGATCACTATGCAAATCGAGTGCCCTTTGAAGAAGGATGAACGTAATCAGACATAAGATACATGTGCGCAAGAGCGACAAGCAAGTTGAAAAGTAAGTGACACCTATAGAGGTTCGGGTAAGTTACTTGGTATACCGCTCACTATTCTTTTTGATACAGAGCTAATGAATGTTTTATTTCTAGTAAAATTGCTTTTAAAATTAAAATAAAAAAAGCTGGATAAATGGATAAATCTTGGACTCATTTTATGCAAAGATGGTAATAACTCTGTTCATACGGTGAGTATGTGTCTTTTTGGGGGCAGTCCTTGACTTACCTAACTTTTCCATGAATTTGATCTCTATGTTGCACCTTTGGGATCCTATGACGTTGTCATCGGCGTCATTTGGTTAGCTGATCATAAAGAAAAAGTAGACTACTTTGAAAAGAATATAAGATGTTTAGATGATCGACTGAAAATAGCAGAAATTCAAGGTGTGAAAAGGGAAATTTTAGTTAGAAAACTGTCAGCTATGCAACTTAAAAACGCTAAAAACAAAGGATGTACCTTATATGCAAAGAAAGATATCTGAATTTGTAGAAGAAGACGGTGATTCCATGAAACGATACCCACTATTGCAAATTTTCAAGGATGTATTTCGGAGGAATTACTAGGTTTACCACCCAAAAGGGAATTTGACTTCACCATTGAAATCAAACCAGGGACGGAACCCATTTCTAAAGCACCTTATCGGATGACTACTACAGATTTAGTCGAGCTTAAGGCACAATTGCAAGAAATTTTGTCTAAAAGTTTGATTAGGCCAAGTGTTTCACCTTGGGGAGCACCAGTAATATTTGTGAAGAAGAAAGACAAAACACTTAGACTGTATTGATTATCGATGTTAAACAAAGCAACAATCAAGAATAGATACCCACTTCCAGGAATTGACGATCTATTTGATCAGATGCGTGGAGCATCGGTTTATTCCAAGATAGATCTTCGATCTGGGTACCATCAATTAAGAATTAAGGAAGAAGATATTCATAAAACAACTTTCCAACCGGTAATCGACATTATGAATTCACGGTTTTACCCTTTGGATTAACTAATGCACCCGCAACTTTTATGAACTTAATGAATAATATCTTTCAAGAATATTTGGACAAGTTTGTGCTTGTATTCTTAGACAATATTCTCATATATTTTAAAAGTGTTGAGGAGCATAATGAGCATTTGAGGATAGTTTTGGAAATTTTGAGAAAAATAAAGTTATACGGTAAGTTATCCAAATGTTCTTTCTTTGATACTGAAGTTCACTATTTGGGTCATGTCATTAGTAAAGAAGGAATTGTAGTAGATCCTTCAAAAATAGTGGCAATAACCGAGTGGCCTGCACCAAAGAATGTACACGAAGTAAGAAGCTTCATGGGCCTTGTTGGTTATTATAGAAAATTTGTTAAGGATTTTTCAAAAATGGCTGCACCGATAACTTCATTACAGAAGAAGGATAGGAAATTTATTTGGAATGATAGGTGTGAAACTGCTTTTAAAAGTTTGAAAAGTCAGTTGACTTCAGCACCTATATTAGCTGTACCGGACCCTAATGGAGACTTTAATGTTGTAACGGATGCTTCTGGGGAAGGCCTTGGAGGTGTTTTGTTACAAAATAATCAAGTCATAGCATATGAAAGTAGAAAACTTAAGTTACATGAGCTGAATTATGCCCCTCATGATTTAGAGCTTGCTGTAATTGTTCATGCGCTTCAAGTTTGGAGACACTATTTACTTGGGAAACCTTTTGAGTTGAAAACTGATCATTTAGGGCTGAAATATATTTTCACTCAGCCTAATCTAAATGCAAGACAACGAAGGTGGTTAGAGTTTTTGTCTCAATATGATTTTGATATTAGCTACATCAAAGGAAAAGAGAATAGAGTAGCAGATGCTCTAAGTCGTAGGAAGCACATTTATGCTCTTATAACATTAAGAACTCAGTTTAAAGATGAGGTAAAAAGTGCCTCAGAATCTGATATATACTTTCAACAAGTAAAAGCAGCACTTGCTGCAGAACCAAAAGATGAAAGGTATAAAGGTTTTCATTTTGATAATGAAGGAATCTTACGTTATGAAAACAGAGTATACGTACCTTTGCTAAATGATTTGAGAAAGAAATTGTTAGTTGAATTTCATAATTTGCCCTTTTCTGGACACCCGGGTATTACTAAAATGCTTGCTGATCTAAAACAACAATACTTCTGGAAAGGAATGAAAAAGGAAGTTATTGATTTTGTGACTCATTGTCTGGAATGTCAGCGGGTTAAGGCAGAACACATGCACCTTGCTGGTCTATTATATTCCCATAGCATACCGCAAAGATATAAATTGCAAGTAATAAGCATGGATTTTGTACAAAGGCTGCCTATGACGATAAATAAACATGATGTTATCCTAGTAGTTGTAGACAAACTAACAAAGGTAGCTCATTTCATCACTGGAAATCTAAAGGATGATTCTCCAGTGTTAGCCAAAAGATTTGTGCATGAAATTTTTAGGTTACATGGAGTACGTAATTGATTATATTTGACAGGGATCCTAGAATGACATCAAGATTTTGGAAAACGCTTAATACAGCTCTTGGAACTAAACTAAACTTTAGTTCTGCATATCATCCAGAAACGGATGGACAAACTGATAGATTAAATCAGGTGTTGGAAGATATGTTATGAATGTATTGCATGGATCAATAGTATAAATGGGAAGACTATCTCCCATTAGTTGAGTTTGCATACAACAATATATATCACTCTTCTCTTAAAATGGCACCTTTTGAGGCACTTTATGGAAGAAAGTGCAGAACCCCTATTAGTTGGGATAGTATTGAGGATAGAGTGGTAATTGGACCAAAAATCCTCACTGAAATGGAACAACAAGTTAAAATGATTCGTGAACGATTGAAAGAAGTCAGATAGGCAGAAGAGCTATGCTGACCTAAAGCGGGTTGATCGAAAGTTTGAACTTGGTGAAAAGGTTTTTCTTCATGTTAAACCCAGAAAGAGTTCTATAACTTTTGGCAAGGCTGCCAAGTTGTCACCTCATTATGTGGGACCTTTCAAAATTGTCAAAGTAATCAATCATGTAGCTTACCGATTAGCATTACCACCTACTTTGTCTCGCATGCATGATGTTTTCCATATTTCTTTGCTTAAGAAATACGTTTCAGATTTGTCACATGTTTTAAATTGGAATTCCTTGTAGGTCCAAGACCCAGGAATAATCATGGTTAAACCCACATGAGTGCTGGAAACTCACCAATTGCATTTGAGAAATCGTGAAATACGACAATGTAAGGTCCAGTGGGACCAGTTTAATGAAGAAAGTGCAACTTGGGAAAATATGGAAGAGATGAAAATTGCTTTTCCTTTCTTTTTAACGAGAATGGAATCATTGACTAAAAAAATTGAAAAATTTATATATAATATATATATATATATATATATATATATATAATTATTATGGATTTATCTTTTCATGTCTTTATGTAAGCCATCTTTGGGGCAAACATTATCAGGTTGAATAAATTGTATCGTGTTATTGATTTCGGAACTATTCAAGCTGAAAATAGTAATTTGTTTTGTGAACAGTGAATTGATTGACCAAGGTAAATCAAGGGTTGTAATCATCGGGACAATGAATCTTTTAGAGAGAAGCATGTAACACACCGAATCGTTGTTACTTTCTCCGTAACATTTAAGTATTGATAAATGATTTCTTCTATATAAGGACACGATCCTTTGGTTTTGGGAAGTGATTCTTGATATGGATTGTATCCTCTTTACTCTTGAAGATCTTCGACTGAGCTAGAATATGCTTGGACTCTTTTGTTTCTTTCATTCTTGCATTTGAGTTCTCAACCTGATTTCTGGATGAATTGGGGATTTATCCACCTTTGTGACTCAGCCTTGGATCAGTTGCATTGATCCAAGGAATGTTTTAAGTTTTTTAAGGATGAACAAAAAAATTTGACCTTATGAAAGTTACAAGGACTGAATGAGTTTTGAATGATCAATCCCAGAGTTTAACTCAGGCTGATCATGATAAATGGAATTTGGTTCCAGATATCGTAACATCAGGAAGGCCTGGACCTTAAGCCAGGTAAGATGTTTATGTTTATACCGAAAGCTTAATTTATTGATGCCACATAGACTCCTTACAGGAATGTTTATCCGGTATGGAATCTAACACTAATTGGTCCTATTTTGGGGACCTAGACTAGATTCGTTATGGTTAATAATCTCAACCTAAACTATAACCTATTGGTTAAAATAATTGCTAATCTAACCTAGCCCTAAACTATGAGCTTAATGCTCCTAAGGGTTAACTACACCTAGTGCTATGGAAGTGAGACTAATGTCATACCCTATGAGCTAGCCTAAGTTTCTAACCTATCTTAACTAATGCTAAGAAGGGAGGGGGAACTAAGAAGGGTCGCGAGTCATGGGCGGTGGTTTCCATGGAATTTAAGAAGGGGATAAGGTTGAAGGACTTGGAGTGCTGTCAGGTTTGGTGGAGGTTACAAACGGCTAATATAACTTGACGTGGCAGTATCACCAAGGATGGGAATGTTTGTTTGTTTTCTTGTGGCGATCACCAATTTTGGCGGTCGGTGGCAATGGAAAATAGGTGGGAGGATGGAAGTTAATGCAATTAATGAACTTTGGTTCCCGAGTATGGATTGCTTGGGAAGGCATGCAAGAGGAATATTGTTTGGTTGTTTGGTTTTCCATGCATTCCATTTTTCACTCTGCTTGAGCACTGGTTCTGCGAACCAGCCGTCTACTCTATGTTGCATGGAAACTTTGAGAGTTTCTAGCTTCCTTCTCTCTGTTGGGGAAGTATATAAGGCATGGAGGTAACAATTTATTGTTGTTTAATCTTTCATGGAAGAAGAAGAGAAGGTGCGAGCACATTCAGAGGTCTCCTTCAAATTTTTAAGCGACACTATCAGGCATGATAGGCCCTAACTTTTAAAAATCTTACTTTCCTTTAAATGCTTTCATTAGAACAACTCTGTTTAGATGATTTTTGTACAGTCGGCTTGGCTGATAGCAAGTATTGGTTTTCTTCTTTTCTTGTTGAATTGGGAATCCTTGGTTATACGTAGATCATGTTGAATCTGTTTCTTTTGTTTTTCTCACCTTGCTGTGAATACTATATGTGTATCGTCTTATGTAGACATGCTTTATGTCTCTTTGTTTGACTGAGGTAATGAGTTTCCAAACTGTACCATGTTAGACATTGTGTTGGATGATTTCATGTTTGGAGAATGACACGGAAAGAATTGTTGTGTCTAATTTGGTTGGTTTATTGATTATTGCTTAGCCGTATGAGCTCTTTTATTGCTTGACAGCTTCAGGTGAATATATAGTTGGATTGTGATGAAACTGTAGTTCCTTCTATAGAGCTCGACTGGTTTAGTCACATGCGTAAGAAATATGTTTGAATACAAGCCTGTACCTCTGTTGAAAAGGGTCTGGATGGTCATTGATTATGGGTTCTGTAAGTGATGAAATACTTGGTGTAGTTGTTTTTTCCTTTACGATTTTTACTTGGATATTAGAACACAGTTGTGATCCAGTGAAAATTTACTTGATGAACCCTGTTCCCTAACAATTTGTGGGTGATCTTAGGTCTGCACAAATGGAAATTAGTTTTTATATTAGAATATGAATGACTGTGTTGATGTTGCCTGTAGTGACCTTGAAATCTATCAATAGAATTCATCTATTAACACTGGAAGTGCTATTTGTTTGGTATCCTTGAACGCAATAACAAATTATCCAGTGTAAATAGTTAGTGTAACCTATTGGTGAGTAACGATAGCAGTTACCCTAACTCGTAGTCTAAAATGATTCGAGTCCTGGGTGAAGGGTAGACTGTTTTAATTGGATCAGGATTGTGGACTGATATTTGAACGTATATGTATTTCATTTATAACAATCTGTGGCTTTTGTTAATATGCAATTGCAAGACCCTAGGGATCTAAGGGTGACCTTTTAAACAGTTCTACCAGATTGGAGCTAATGGTAAACTTGGGTGTTGATTTTCTTGCTTTCTCTTCTTCCCTAATTGAATTCAAGATCGATTGTATATGCATTACTCCTAGGAAGTTGGTACAGTCTTGAACTTGTTTGGAATGGAGATCTGAATGCCTCTGTTTCTTTCTCTTAAGTTGTAAAGTATATGTTGATATAGGATTTTTGGAATACGAAAGTATTCTCTCCCTTTTCTGGAAATTATGAGTGCTCCCTTCTTTTGTATCTCCATGAGAACTCTACGGTAGGGGTATAAGATGAATAGACTATCAAATTTATGAGGAGAGGGTGGTAAGTGCTGAGTCTGGACCGAAGTCTCCTTTCCTTATCCACGGTTATATTATTACCTGTTTGAGTTAAACATTACCTCGCTACTGCTTTATAAAAGTAGTATTGTAGTAGAAGTTGGTATACTTATCAATGTCATTGAAATAATGCAATGAGTATAAAGGAATTTCATCAGTTGAACTTGCTAGAGGCTATAATCTGTCCTTGTTTGAATTGTTAAATGCACATCTGTTGGATACACGTACTGGTAAGAATTCATTCTTGAATGGAGTAATTTTATTGGATTGTTACTGTCCTTGGTTTTCAGATGGATGGATATTTTAGATACATTTTTTTCTTCTTAGTCTCTAATATAAGATGAATCATCCGAAAAGATTTAAGTTGATATATTAGCTATAATATGAAGTTATGTTATAAAGTCATGTATGGTAGAAGGTTAATTAGTGTGATTCATGTTTCAGGTTTGATGAAATGATTTCATTTAAATAGGTTGTTTAATGGAAACAAATGGTGGAATGCAATTGTTTTAAGAATTAGTGCTTATCATGCTCAGTTCACCGAACCGACTGTGTTGGCAATTTTATCAAATGAATATCGTAAGTGGTAAAGACACGCAGATCTGATATGATGCTCAGAATGTTTAATCTAATTTTAATGATGAATTACGTCAGGATCTTTCTAATTGTACTATAGGAAGAAATTTTTTCTTTTATTGATGTTTATTGTATTAAAATATGCCTTAGTGCATAATTTGTAATGGTATAGGTTGAGATTAAAAGAAATGGAGAAATGTTTCTTACATGGCTATGTTCTTAATTGTTGAGTTGATCTTCTCACGTCTGGATGTATAAGAGTGCATTTTTATTATTTTACACCATGGGATCTAAATGGAATCCCTAAGTAAGCCTTGTGAAAATTATGTGACTGATTACTCTATGTTTGCTAGTAATTCTTTTATAATATGAATATGGCTAAATGAAAATTAGTTCACTGCATTTCTATGGAAGTTGGGATTGATTTATGCCCTAACAAGTAGCTATAACTTGATGAGCATTATACTAATCCTTAATAATGTTATAAGTCAAAGCAATGTAATGGTTGGATTAAATTCACCATGTCTTATTGGCAATAAGTCTGATATATTCAGTCTTCAGGGTTGATATGAACCCTTACGGTTAGTTAGCTTCCTTATGAGAGAACTTAGGGCTATTGCCCTATTATGAGGAAATAAGATTATTAGGAACCGATGGACACCTTGACGAGGTCACAAATCTTATTAAACTTCTCTCTGTGAAAATTGAACTTAATTACATAAGGCAACTCAAAGGTGTGAAATTCTGGGTTGGGAAAAGACTACCCAGTTAGGAGGGCCTTTAATTCAAATTCAACTCAACTTAAGTAACTTCTTGAAGTTATGTAAATCTTTCGAGGCAGTATTGTAGGATGTTGACACATGACAACTGCAAGGTTGTACCTTCGAGAAGATTAGGATCTTCTCGAGGATACAACAATGCAGGTGACTTATGGCAACACCCTTTTGCATTGATCGTTAAGATTTACACCTGAAACTCGAACAAGATTTTCCTTTGGGACCGGTTAGGACCATAGACATGCTATGAGGTAGCCTCTTTGAGACTTGGGGTACCTTGACACACGGGGTAACAGTGGGTGACCCAGTATGTCATCTTACCCCTAGTCTTCAAGAGCATCCTTATAACGTGAGTATGATGTTAACCCATTCCTAAGTGAAAACTTGGGACAGGGGAGACTGACAGAAGTCAGTATAAGACGTTCTATATAACATCGGAGTGGGGTGAAGGATGTATTCTAGATTGACGAGTATGCCGTCAAGGAATAAGTGACATGAACAGTATGTTTCAAATCTTTGGCCAAAGTATCGCAAGCTACTGATTGTGTTGTCCTATGTCACCTAGTCTAAGGGACGTGATGCCGATGAATAATGGTAACAATTATTCAGATAGGTTCCTTGGATAGAGCACTCAAAATCCCGGATTAGGGAAGAGAACCACAAGAGTGAAGTGTTCTGATGAAAACACCAACTCTAAGATACACATGAATAGATTGGTAGTTCACCGAGTCATGGAATGAATAGATCGGTGGTACACCGAGTCATTACAGCTGCATATGGTTATCTGTTATAAGAATGATTGTTATGATCTATGAGTTCTAAATTATGTATTTAGAACTAGATAGCACTTTTCAAAAAACAAAAATTCTTGTTCTAATGTTCTAAAATGAGGATGTTACACTACTCCTTTTCTCCTTCTATCAGACACTTATATTTATAACCTTAACACCCACCACCATGCCTTTTAGAAGTTATAGATTGGTTTCCAAGTGTCAAAGTGGTCCTCCATGAGAGCATTCCTTCACAAATCTAAGTTCTCCAGTCCTTACAATTATGTCTTTTGGAACCTTCCATCGTATGCCTGAAATATTACCTTTCTGATCCCACAGTCGCTAAGCTAGCACCTTATCCACAAGGGTCATGCCTTTTTTGTGTGTTTGGGATCTTTGAATGAAGCTAAGTACAAAACCTATTTTTCCTTACATGCATGCCGTATGTTTTACAACCTCTTTGCTAAGATCCTTCCCTAAACACCTTCAACCTGCGCACCCTTTTTCAACTTGATCTTACATGCCCACGTGCCTTCTTGTACTTATCTGATATTTTGGGGCTAAAAAAAATGCACTCCTAGTGTTCTAAGATTGAGTTGGCAGCATCACAACAACAATTAGAAAATTCTTGAGTGCACTTTTGAAGATTGTATGTCCCTTGAAATTTTTCCCAAGGTGTAAAGGGATAAGAGGGGAAAATATGTGTACTACCATATCCATTCCATAATGTTCTTCACTTAAAAACAACTTATGTTGTTATGAGGTGCATTCGCGTGTTTCATTCAACCCAAGTCCCCTTCTCATGAGCCACATGATCTTAGTACATTTTTAGAATATAGTATCCCCTTACAATATTCCTCATGGTGCAAAGGGACATGGGGGAGAAAACGTGTGATACCCTATGTTTAAGTTGGCTACATCACTTAAGTGACAACTTGAGGTGATAGAAATGTACCAAACTTTCATTCCACTCATCTAAGGCCCCTCTCCTCATCTTGCCAAGAACCATGCCATACTTTGGGAGGATGATTGTCCACTTACTCTTTTACAAGGTCAAAAGGGACATGGGGATTCTCTCTCTCTCTCTCTCTCTCTCTCTCTCTCTCTCTCTCTCTCTCTCTCTCTCTCTCTCTCTCTCTCTCTCTCTCTCTCCCTCCCTCCCCTATGAATCCTAGAAACATACAATTGCTCCACCATGTCCCCTCTCCTCATGATCTGATGATCCATTACGCATTATGGATCTATTCATGTCCCCTAACATTTTATCAATAGCCAAAGGGAAATTAGGGACATGAAAATGTACCCCCTCTCACAATCAACCATTGGTCATGTGGAAGAGCATCATGTTGCTTCCGTAAGCCCATTTTTAACACCCCATCTCACTCATATTACACAAAAATCTAGCACTTGTCAACATCTGTAAAAATTACAATTTCTTGTAACTCTTATCCCTTTTCACCTCTTTTCCCCTATTTTTAGGGTTTAACCACATGTTAACCCCCATCTAACCCCATTTTATCCTACTTGGTTAAAAGCTGAGTCAAAAATTACAAATACGAATGATTAATTTCAAAATAAAAACACTTAGAATATTTTTTGATTCAAATACTCGCCTCCCCTACCCCCAAACAAAACTACATTATTGCATAGTAATGTTGCTGAAATTTCCTTGATCATCAAACTCAAAAATTGAATTTTGCTCATATCTCCCAATATGTGTACCTAATCTCCACAACACTTAACTAGTAAACTCCTCCCAAAAACACCTTTACATTGACTATAAGAGAATCAAAATTTATGTTATGTACATTTTTTTAGAAATTAGAATAAATATTCAGCCTCCGTAGTTTCCTTTTCGGATCTACAGAGTTCGGTGATTATAATTATTAAAAATTAGAGAAAGAGGTCCTAAGACAAAACATAAAATTTTGAGACCACTTTCATTCCATTTAAACACCCAGTAAAACCTTTTCTAAAAATATTAAGTTATGGCAGAGTCCTTTGATTTAAATATAGTAAATTTCAACAACAACAAAACTCTCAATACTCAAAGGCACTGGAACCAGGCCGGGTACTTGAACTCGGTATTTAGTGTTTTTTTGTTGTTGAAATTTACTATATTTAAGTATTCACATGGACCTGGTATTCAAGCCTAGAACCAATCTCCACTCTAAATATCGAGTACCCCAATGTGGGTAACAGTGATGTTACTCACATGGACCTAGAATATTTGAAGGTAAGTATATGTTGAATGAACCATGTGGAAAAGTGGAGGAAAACATACTCTTGAGAAGACTATTTAGGAAAAAGGTCACATGTTATTTGTTTAGAGTACTTTACTAGTCCCGACCTACACACAACATTATGATCCTAACACCAGAAAATCATTGCGCAGATGATAAATCAATTCTCATAGTACTCACACCAAAGAGAATTTCTCAATTCATAAATGTTCCCACTAGTTTCAACATGGTCATCACAACTACGTATTTTAATTCATAGGAGTGGGAAATGAATGTCTCATATTTGCAAGGCCTAGCAGTTGGTTTATAGATCAAATAAGGGAGAAATACCTCTTGTATCCCTAAGAAATTGTTACATAGTGAGATTCATAAGGAATATTATGATGTCATTTTCCTACCGAGCAGAGAAATGGGGAGGATATAATGAAGTATTTCTAAGATTGGATGACTTAGTTAATCTTGGTGGCCACAAAAAAACCAAATAGTGGATGGGGTGAATCATAAGTAACAAAATTCAATAATAAAGAGTTGTAGTTACCATATATTAAGATGTTCACAATGAATTCTTACCTAGTGTATTCCCTTGGTTTCACAAGACCCTTTTGAGGTCTATCCATTACCCCAGCTGTAACTTAAAAGTCACTTGCTTATGAAAAGTTTCCACAATGCTAGGGTGAATGATGCATTAACCATGCTCATCATTAGGTTGTTCGAAGGAAGTCCAAAATGGATGATCTCATCCCAAGCTACTAAATTTATTGAGAAGTATGGGATCCACTTAATCTAATTCCCCATTTTCACCTACATCAGGGTCAGAGGCTTTGATCTTTCCCCTCATAATCTACCTAGGTACTTGAGTGATAAGATCATAATTTTTGAACTATGTCGATAGTTATATTATCTTCATACTAAGTGTAAGAATGAAAAAATAAAGATGTTTCATTTGACATATCCTTAGGAATATACTCATGTAATAATTTCAAAATGTAGCTAACATTGAAATATATTTCATAGCCATTAGTCTATACTCCAATATATCTTAGTCTAACTATGGTATTAGAACAAACCTAGAGACTTTCACCTTGCTATGATTTCATCATGTACCATAAGTCGAGGACAATTGGGTTACTGCAAAAATTAATTTGAGGTTATAAAATTGGATTTCATACATGATTACATTGGAAAAGATGAGAGACTTCAAGTTTGATTGGTTTGTGGATGGGATAAAAGATAATGGGTTTGACCTATTTGATCCTAAATACCAAGCGGTGTAATATTCCCCTCTTCCTCCTACTCCATGGAACATATGGGAATCAAGTGATATCAAAGAGAGGACCATGACAATGATCTAAAGGTAAAAATAATATCTCAAGTGGAAGAAATATTCCTTCATTGAGTCTGGTGGTATTTTTTTCCATGTATGCAAGTTTTTCACACTTCCTCGAGTCATATGAGAAAACCACACGCTCTACTCATTCAGAGGAATCCTCCAAGAGGAAAATTTTAGAAGAAAATTGCATTGAATATTCTCCCTTAGGAAGCTTTAGAAGATGGTGAAGATCATTGAAATTCCCATTGAACCCTTAAGTTAGGTGATATTGATCCATCATAGTATCTTATTCATCACTAAAATCCAAGTGCATCCTTATCGACAAGTAAATTCATCTCATCATGAGCATGAAGTGATATTTTATTAAGTAATAAAAAGGGACCCTATACCTGATTTTTTGTCTGCTATGGCTGAAACATTACCATGGGTGTAGGAGCTTCTTATAAGTTAGTCAAGAATGGTGGATCAAGATGCAAAACCCAATTCCAAGGCCAACTTAAAATTCATTAAAACTAATCAAATAAAGAAAGAATGAACAACTTCATGTTTCTTCACCGAGGCCTCTAGATCTCAATATGTGTAAGCTTCACAACCGAAGTTGTAAAACCCATGTAAGATATGACTCAAGATAACTATGAGCTGATTAAGGTTTCTTTGGGAAAATATATTCTCAAGGGATATGTGTACCTATTCAAAGAGTTTATAGCTCACTAATTTAATTTAATTTGTAATAAATAAATATAATATTACAAAGTCACTTATTGAAATAAATAAACAAATGACATAAGAAAACTAAGATGTAAATATGAAACCCTAAGAACAAGAGATGACGAAGAGACTTAGCTAATTTATGCCGATCCGGAACTGATCTCGTACTTGGAAAAGTGTTGAACAGGTTGGGCAAGAGTGTCGTAAATAGTCGTTATAAATTTTTAACTCATGAAAAACACTAGATGTGGGCACCCACACTAGGGAAAGGGTGCCTAGGCATTGAAGACTCGCTATATGGCTCTCATGACTATGTAAATGGTCGAATCTAATTTTCACTATGTCAAAAGAGTGTTGCATTTTTTCCTATTGATTAGCCGATAGTCACTATTTGAATGCCAAAGGTACATATAGCCTAAATAATGTTCACCGCACAAGCCCATAAACCACATCAAACCTATTGGTGCTCAAATTAGTCTCACCCTGTTTGTCATTAAAATCCCTTAGTTTGCGGCCTCTATCACATTTTTTTATCTCCCCATCCGGGTGCTTAAAGAATCATCCTTCATTTGATTGCCATGATTAGTTCCTTCCTTGGTTGAAGATCACTTAAAGATCCATAATTTGTTTTTCATTTCTCTGTCCATCTAAAGGTGTCTGAAAATTGGGCGTAAAACTTGGGTTGTTCCTTTCCTTCCATTTTCCACAGTCGTGTGTTGTTGTCCCTGTCACCTTTTGTCCCAAATACCTAAAGAAATGTGAATGGATGTAGCTCAGAGGATCATGTTTGAACCTTATAACATTTCCAAATTCTTTGTCCTTGAAGAAAATTTCATCTCCGGGCTCAAATGGTGGTTTTCCTACATTTTTATAGTTTGACGGGTGTGTTTTTCCGTCAAATTTACATCTCTGCATCAGTGGAAACATGGCCCTTTTTGGTTGGATGTAGCTCGGCAGGGAACTCTAAAAACTCTATGGCTCACTTTAACCCAAAACTTTTCCAAGTGGAGGAACGACGCTCATTTAAAGACTCACCTTGTGGTTTGGTCTTAGAGTTACATTGGGGAACACATGGAGGATTTTGTTGCTTTTCCTGGAATTAGAAAAAAAATTCATGTAGTCAATATAGTTTTGGCAAAGCCGTGGACATGTGGTGGGCTAGCACTCATTTGAGGATCTTCCTTAGGGACCCACCTTAACAATTGTGACAAAGGGATAGGTGGAGGCTTCTGCGGCTCCGCTCTGTACTTAAACTTTTAAAATAAATTTTCTAAGGCCTAGGACATGTGGTGAGCCCATGCTCATTCAGGGTCTCCGCTCTTGGGGACCATCTTGAAGTTATGCCATGAAGAAATGTGGAGGTTTCCGCCGGGCCTTTTTTACTTAGAATTTTCAAGAAACTTCCTAAGGTGCCTAAGCCACATGTAGGGACCGCGCATGTTTGGGGACTAGCCGCTGAGTTTTATTTGTAAGAAATGCCGAAGGACACTTGGAGGATTCCGCTCACTCGAATTCTCACTTGGAATTTTCAACGGCTAAAGAAGACTTTCTCGGATCTTAAACACATGGCGGCTTTCATTAAACCTCCAAATTTTTAACAGACTCTACCGAACTGAGACATGTGTTGAGCACACGCTTGTTTGGGGTCTCTACTTTTGGGGACCATCTTAAAATGTGCCATTGAGACGTGTGGCAGTTTGAAAAGTCAAAAGGTGGGGAGGCGGGCCATTGGAGGCAACTTGTATTTTTTACCTCTTATCGTCAAAAGATTAAAGTCATCAAAATGACCCACAAGCCCAATAGAGAATAGTCAAAATTTGTTTTGAAAGGTCAACGACAGCGGAGGTGCATACTTTGGGGAAATTTGGAAAATTTTCCTTTTATGAAAAAGGGGTTAAAGTGTAAAAGGAAGTGTGGTTCCATTGGGACCCACATCAGAAGCTAAAGGTAGAAGGGCAGGGCTACGGGGAAAATTTGGAAAATTTTCCTTTTTCCAAAAACAAGGTAAAATAGAAGAATCAAGTCATGGTTCCGTTGGGACCCACATTGGGACATGTGTCAATCCCATTTTTCAAAGGTGGAGGGGTGGAGCAAAATGAGAAATTTTGCATTTTTTCCCAAAAGTTGTAAAAGGTAAAAAGAACCCCTAGGCCCATCTTAACTCAGATCTCCCATGTGGACGGTCCAAATTCAAAAGGGAAATCAACCTGCAACTATGCATCTATATCTGATTTTTTCACCATTTTTTCTCCAAAGCTCTTGGGGATGTAAAATTTTATGGTTTTTTTATCATTTCTTAGTGTCTCCTACACGTCAAATGAAGAGGAGAATTAATTTGATATCTTGATTTCATGGGGAAGATCTAAAAACATCTTTTACCATTAAGATGTCATCGACTATTGGACTCGATCCGATTTTCCAATCTTTCCTTCCTGCACGTAAGAAACCAATTGATATCTTGATTTCATGGGGAAGATTTGAAAACATCTTTTACCATTAAGATGTGATCTCGACTATTGGATTTTATTTCATTTTCTAATATTTCTTTCCTTGGCGTGCAAGAAACCATATTTGACAGATTAGAGGAGGAAGTAGTTGGCGTGTGAGATAAAGAGTGATTTACCAGATGAAAGAATTGAATGCTAGAAATATTTGAAGAGATTTTCCCTCTAAGAATCTAAAAAAATTTCAAATCTGATTTTTGGAATCATGATCAAAATCATAACAAGAAATGGTGCTTTGAATGTTTTTTTTTTTTGGGGGAAAACTCTGTCATAGATTAAATGTTATAAATTGCATGAATTTGTCATGCAAATGGTTGGAGTGTTAGAGGTCAGGAGTTAATTCCTAAGAGAAAAGTTTGATAGAGCCCATCTTTCTGAGAAATCATCTGAGGAACTTGTTTATTTATTTTGTGTTAAATTTGATCATGTCAAGGTGGTTGCAAGTGTATAGCCATTGACAAGCTCTGAGATTGTTCTAGAAAATTTCCCCTGTTGATGCATTTAATCAAATTTGAGTTAATCTGTGTTTGATTTTGAGAAAAATTATGTCTGATCCATTTCTAAATGTCGAGGGAGAATCAATTTTGGTACCAATACCATTCTCGCACTCAATTTCGAGGACATTGTAATCGCAGCTTCATATTCGCACTCGGTAATCATTTCTTACATGCATTAAGTGCTAGTACATTGTTTCAACATCATCCCGTGTTTAGAATTGTAAGAAGTGTTCAAAGTTACAAGTTTTGTGTGTAATATTTCCAGATTTCTATAGTTATTTCACTAGGTTTCATTCATAAATCATGTAAATGAAGGTCATATCATTTCCATTTCCAGTTTCTAGTGTTGACATGACATATCGATGATCATATTTTTTAGTGCATTTACACAACTAAGGTGAAAATATTTAGTTACAACTCCATGTTGATCTGATTTTTTTATGAATACCAAGTTGTCTTAACCTTTATCAAGTGATATTTGTTACTAATATTTTCAAATATGGAAGGAAGAAGATATTTCTTCGCTAAGGATCCTACTAGGACATTATTTCTAGAGCTAGGAAAACAAAGTCAGAAGGAAGAAGAGCTTGGAGAGTTGTTGGAGATCAACAGTCAAGAAAAGAGATCTCCATTGATGAAAGTGATCAGCCTATCATTGAAGATTGCCATTCAAGTGCTTCTGAATTAGGTAGTCTTTTTGTGGAATTGAATTCTCCATCTAGAGAGGGGCCTTCATTTGAATTTGAAAAGTTTGCTTCTCATTTTGCCCCTATGTTTTCCAAATTTGATAGGGTTTTCCAAGAAACAAATCCTTTAGGGGATATCCATTTTGAAAGTTATACTCCTATGTTTCAAAGACCCCGTGTCCCTTATTAGTTTGATTCTCCTCCAAGGTCACCTCCTCAAAACAACATGGCCCATCCCCCACCCATACCTCCTTTTGTTGTAAATACCTTTGGTCCTATAAATTTTAGAGGGATGGCCGGTTATCCAAATGTAGTTCCCCAAGATGTAAGAAATAGAATGCCAAAGTTCCAAGGAAATAATGTTATAACTGGTGATCAGCACTTAAAGTTTTTTATCAACATGATGGAAGACTTTGACATTGAATTTTAAGATGTATATATCAAATCATTTATCCATACTTTGGAAGAAGATGCAAGGGACTGGTATAAATCCTTGCCAGATAATTCCACTGATTCTTGGATAGAAATGAATAATTCATTTAGACTACAATATGGTGACAAAACGGACCCTAGGTTTCTTTTGTCAGAATTTGAAAATATTAAGAAGAATCCTAATGAATCAATGCATGATTTCAACACTAGATTTAATAAGACATTGAGGATATTTCCTATAATTTTAAGGCCATGTGATGAATCTTTTCTTATAAAGTATTCAGATGCATTTGATAAGAAAGTTACTTACTATTTGAGGGAAAAAACCCTACCAATTTGAGGTAGGCCTTTACCATGGCTCTAAAAATTGAGAATAACATCAAAGAAATTGGAAAACCTCCTAAGAGGGAAGGCATGGAACTAGTTAACCCGGAAAGACCTCAAGCAAGTAAGGCTGCTAGTTTGGAGGAAGTTGTGAAAACTTTGGTAGGGGATGTCAAAGAAATCTCATAAAAATTAGCCCAGGTAGAGAAATGAATTGGGAAAAGTTCACAAGGTCATCATAAGCAACAAGGCCAAGACAAATTTGCAAATCATCCTAGAAATGAGTAGATATCTGATGACAGAGGCAAGGGACCAATGGGATCGACAAATAGACATCCCCAAGCTAGGGAAAATAGAATGGTACCCAATCCTTTGGCTGCCCGAGTTGATGTTGTTGAAGAAACATAGTATTTGATTAGTGTGACAGATGTTTCATGCCCCATGTAACACCTTATCAACTATTATATTCCTATTTTGCATTGTAAGCATTGACATGTGATTTTCATGAAAAATTTATGTTCCGGTATGTTTTAAATCTTCTTATCTAAATTGAATGAAAAACTGACATTCATTGATTAAGAGACTTAACAGACTGAACTTGTGTTTGTTGCAAATTCTTTACTATCTCGAAAGACTCGTGCCTGCATTTTTTTGTGTGTTATGCTCAGCTCTTCTTGATTGACCCTTGTAGGACGCCTAATGGCATTAGGGGAAACCTACTTTAGGATTTTGGAGAAAGAGAGAAAAATGTGCCTTATATTTATAAGGTTTATCCTAAAGAGATTGGGGACTCACGTAATTTACCTAACTCTTTCTACACCACTTTACATGGGATGACATCCTAACCTAAGTTGTTAACGCTAAATTAATATGAAAAGGGGAAATAACCTAAGGGATGCTAAGTTATTTCTAACCTATTGTTTTGGTTAATCTACATCCTAACATAAGGTGGCAATTTATTGTTTGGGGTTATATCTTAAGTTTATATATTTTAAACTAACCTAAGATCTAACCTAAACAATTCTATCTATCCTAAACTAATGGGTATGAGAGGGAACCTATGGGTCAGTTTTCAAGTGGTAGCTAAGAGGTGGTTCCTAAGCTTTTAATGCGATGGGATTTTGATTGATTTGGAATTAAGGCATGGTTTTACTACCAGTTTGGCATGGGCTAGTGAAATTTGGAGGAACCTACGTGGAAGCATCACTAAGTTTAGAAATGCATGTGGAATTTCAATGTGGTCTCGCCAACTTTGGATGGCGGTGGAAAGGAGAGATAGGCAGGAATATGCAATTAAATGTCATTAATTCACCTTGGTTCTGGCAAGCAAACCATCTTGGAAGGCATGTTGGCAGATTTTTGGGGTTGTTTTACTTTGCATGCTTCACGATTTTCACTCTGTATAGAGCTATCTGGTTTTTTCGAACTAGCAATTTGATTTGTACTTTGTGGCTATTTTTGAATTCTCTGACCTATTTTCAGTTCGAGGAATGTATAAGAGGCATTGTGGAAAAATATTATTGTTGTTTGATCTTTCTTGGAGAAGAAGGGGTGTTGGAAACTCGGTTGGAAGTCTTCTTCGAATCGGTAGAGGCACTATTAGGCATGATAGGCTCTACCCATTAAGATTTCTTGATTTCTTCTAAATGATTCATTAAAACAATTATGCTCACTTTGGTAATGTATTTTTCATGATGTGTCTAGTTATTTACTTACATGCATTCATGAAATCTATGTGGGTTTTGGAATGTGAATCCTTTTTGTTAATGGTAGTTTTGGGAACTTTCTATATCTTGGTTGTGAGAGTTTTTCATGTGAATTTTTATTGAATCTCTATGACTTGTACTTGAAGCTCGAAATTTGCATTTGAAGCTCTGTAGGTTATTTTCAAAGATTTGTTTTGGCATTTGAGACTAATGTTGAGTGAACTGGCTTGTTGCTTGTTTGGCTATGAATATCTATTTAGTCTTGTTTTTTGTGAGCTTGAAGTAGAGCTCCATAGTTGTTCTAAGCTTATATTGAAGCTTCGGGATTTGTTATGAGTTTTTATTGGGACCTTGTGTTTGTTTTGGATTGTGTTAGAGCTAAGTGTAGTTCTGAACCTTTGGTTTAATCTTCGTATTCAACAACTTTACTCGTATGTAGTTCTTACGAACACCGAATTTACTTGTCGTGAGGTTGATTTTTGTTCTATACTTGCATTCCGAATCTGGAATATTATTCTTATTTAAGGATTTGAGAACACTAGACTCATATTGGAGCATTGGTGATTTGGTTTCGATCTCGTATTTAGGGTTTTGTGTTTCTCTAAGGCTCGTTTTTGATCTTGTGTTTGTCTGAGCCGGTGTTAGAGCCTTGTAAAGTATAAACTTATGTTTGAAGCTCATAATCAACACTGTACATGTATTCCATGATTGTGTGTTCTAGATTTATGTTGGAATCAAAGTGATTACCTATAATGTGAGTTGGGTTTGGTTGGTATTTGGTTTTAAAATCTTTATTCTCTTTATTCGATAGGAGCTTGAGAGTTTAGTTTTGGTTTGAAGCCGATCTGGTAATATCCTTATAATCTCCTTCATGTCACTCCTTGAGTGTGATTGGTTTTTATGCTTCTATCCCTTTAGATTGTATAACCTTCTGAATCGGGACAGGAGAGAGAAATTAAAGTTTAACCTATCCTTCTTTGTTCGAGCTTAACGTGTGTCGTGTGGAAAGCTTGACTATTTTTAATATTATAACGGGACATGAATTATGTCATGTAATGGGTCTAGTTGGTCCTTTGATTGTGGTAACAGTCGAATAAAGTTTGATGTTATGGGAAGTAGTATTACTCTCTTTGGACCTTCTTAATTGGTTTATTGGGTTTTGTTGGAAGTTGAATTTAAAACTAGAATACTGAATCTTGTTTAAAGTATATATATGTATAATATCTCTGTTTGGATAATTTTGTATATCTTTTCTTGTTTGGGACATGAAATTCATACTTCTTGTATTGAGTTTTTAAGCCGTGTAATAACAATTCATTTCTTGAATTCATAATTCCTTTTACACTTGTATATCTTCTCTATTTGTAGACTCTTATTCCTTGAGGGGATCATAGAACGAACCTCCGGATTTAGGAAGAGAAATGAATATGAACCATGGGGATAGTATACAGTTAGGGACTGTACTGTGTATTTCTTTCTGAGATTTGAATTTGTACTTGAGCTTGGTGAATGGAAATAGGATAACCAGCTTGCTAGTTTTGATTGGAAAGATGCAGTGTGCATATCTTTAACTGGGCATTCGGTTTTGTGTTCTCTTTAGGGAACTAACTAGAGATTTTCTAAGTTTGTATTAGATAATGGATTTCATTTCATAGTATAAATGAAATGAAATATGGATTGGGTCCTTTGTGGTTTGAGATCCTTTATATGTTATTGTATAAGTTCATTGACCGAACTTCTCTTTTATTGATTCTCTTCTGAGATGGGAATTTTCTTGTGGATTGGTTAAGAGATTTATTTGATTTGAGTATAGCTTGGATTTTTGGAAAGATTGGCTATAGACCTTTTTGAATTATAAACTACTAATATACTGAAGTTAGTAAAACTTTCAGTTAGACTATTTTAATCTGCTTGGATTGAATTGGGATTCTTGTTTGGTTATTGCCTCTTTATTTAAGGACTCCTTATTTTTTCATCTTTGGACTGAGGCAATGATGTGTGTTCTAAACCTGATTCTTTCCTTCAGAGGAATTGTGTTTGAGATTTAGATATGTATTGATTCCCTTCTTTGATTATATGGAAAGATGAAGCATACTAATATGAGTTATGTAGTAACTAACCTCTTTGCTACTTGAAAAGATAAAAGTGTATTTCTATTTCTTATGGGCAAGACTTTTGACTATTTAAAGTAATTGATAGGATCAATTAAGTCTTGTGATATAATTCTGATGTTGCAAATTATATTGTGCTCTTTTCTTAAAAGTGAATTTTAGATTCTCTTAAATGTACCTCTTTCTAGATGTTATTACTTATGATTATTTGTATGATGTATATTGATTGTTTCATTAAAGTAGAGTTGTTTAATGAAACAATTAGTGGAATGCACTTTACTTTAATGCTTAGTGCTTATCATGTTCAGTTCATCGAACTGACCCATGCTAGAAATTTTGCAGATGGACATTGTAAGTGATAAAAGAAGACAAGAACTTTCATGATGTAGTGGCTTATTTAATTATGGATCTTATGTAAATATTTTCGATTCATTCTTGAGTTGTATTTAAAAAGAAAAGTTGTATTTTTTTTGAATGGAGGCTATTTGTTATACAATACGCCCGAAATGCATAGCCTTGTAAATGTATAAATTTATAATGATGAATTGAAAGTTGAGATTTACTTGTATTGGTTGTGTAAATTATCTTGTATTGTGAAGAAGATGGGAAACCTATCTTGATGATATTTTTCATATCTATTATATGCTTAATTTGGATAAAATCGATAAGTTAGATACAAGGAATTTGTTTAATTTTTGTTAATAAGATGCAGCTTGTTAAGTTGCATAAGATAACGATTTTTATCTAAAAAATTCTAACATAGTATTGGAATGTGTAATGAATATGCGGTAAAACTATAGAGATTGTGAAAGATAAGAAGGGTTTGACAAACCCTAACACTTAATCATGTAGAGGAAGACTCTTCCTCACTCAAAGGAATGTAATCTAAAGAATGGTGATATGATCGTAAATCATTAGACTTCATTTCCTATAAAGTCTACTATAGCTGAACCTATTTGGTTGCTACACCTTCTTTGAATGATTAAATTACATTTAATGGAACTTATGATATTGTTGTCTTATTTTGGTTAACTGCTTGTTAAGCCAAGTAAAATGAACATAGAAAGCAATCATAAGTTAAGGAATTTCTTTAATGACTAAATGAATCAAATTTAGAAAATAACTTATGGAGTGTTGGATTAGGGTTTAATAACTTGTTGTAATCGGTGTTATAATCCAAATTAATAATGTATTAATAACCTTGTTGGGGTATGTACATCATGATGAGGTAGTTTCTGTAGGATTTTGGCACATGCCAACTATAGGGTTGTACCTTCGAGAAGACAAGGGTCTTCTCGAGGATACAACGTGCAGTTGACATGTGGCAACACCCTTCTGCATTGATCATCTAGATCTACACACAAATAAGGACTTGAACTTAGTTTCTATCTAGGTCAAGTTAGTGGCATGTTTAGGATAAGTAGTAGCTTTCAATGGCTCAGGGTACCTTGGCACATCCGGTTGACTTAGGTCAATCGAGTATGCCCATATACCCTAAGCCATTGTGAGTGTCTTCCTATAATAAATTATGTTTCTAACCAGAGCTAGGGTTAAACCTTGGACAAGTGGAACGACGTGAGTCAGGAAAAAACATTCTTGATAACAGAGGAGTGAATTGAAGGATGTATTCTAAAATGATGAGTATGTCGTCTAGGAATAGTGACATAAATAGTATGTTGAAAATATTTAGCCAAAGTATCGCAAGCTATTGGTTGTGTTGTCCTATGTCACCTAGTTTAAAGCAATATGATATCGATGATTATTGGTAAAAATTATTCAGATATGTTCTTTAAACAGATCACTCAAGACCCGGTTTAGGGTAGGAAAACCAAGTATAAAAAGTATACGGTAAGTATTCAATACTTAAAATTTAACATAAATAGATCGGTAGATCACTGAGTTATGAAATAAATAGATCGATAGATCACCGAGTTATGAAATGAATAGATCGGTGGATCACCGAGTCATTTATATCTGAATATGGTTATCTGTTTGAGATTGATTGGCATGGAATGGGTGATTTAAAAATGCTTTAATTATAACAGATAACATTATGTAAAAAAATAAATTCCTTGTTTCTAAAGTCTTAAAATGGGAATGTTACACCCCATGCTCCATGTGAAGTAGATCAGCAAGTAGAAGAGGAAGTGATGATGATAACAATGATGAGGATGTATGCATGATGGAGTGCTCTATAAGCTTACAACAAGGAGAAACTTAAACTAAGGTAATAAGTGGTAGAACTATTGCTGATTTTTTGGGATTGCACTCACCAGGTACCTCTTCTTTCTCCCTCTCATACTTTAGAAATATATACTGTACAAGATTTTGAATTTCCCAATAATGACTTTGAATATTTAAGAGATTTAATGATAAAGAAGTATGATGGAGGAACCCCATCTGAGGAGGATAGGTAGTTATTGATGAACGTTGTTGTTTCTCAAGAAAAGGATTATAATACTAGTTGTAGAGTTGTCAAAGGAGTAGGGCCTCAAGCCAAACCTAAAACTACATTGCTTACTAGTATTCCTAAAGAGGTTCCTAAGAAAGATACACCTTCCAAAGTCCTTGCTATCCCAAACAAGATTCATACTTCTCCTCATGCCCAAACCATCAAAATTCTCGTGCCATCTGATGAGTTTTTCAACCTCCCTTCCAATGTTGCCTTGCCAAAGTATGTTCCATATGATGTTTCCCAAGTTTCGAGTCAAATCAAAGTTAGTGTTCTAATTGTTGAGCTGCTTAGGATTCCTAAGCACAAGAAGAGGGAATTTGAGTATTTGGGATTGAAAGAAGAGAAGAGTACTCTAAGCAGAAATGTAAACATTATGGAGACTCCTCCAATCATTGAAGAGCTAGAAACACCACCAAAGCATTGGAAGAACTAGGTGAACCACTTGAGGTTTATTTGGGAACATTCTTGGTAGAGTCTCAGCTAAATGTAGATCCATTCTTCACCACTCTAATCATTAAGGAAATATTTCTACACAATTTTATGTTTGATTCGGGAGCATCATCCAATGTTATGACTCTGGAAGTCATGAATGAAGTAGATATCAAAGTAACAGTAGAATATGGGAAGTGCACTGCCATGGATTCCAGAGAGGTGCCAGTGGTGGGATGTGTGAAAGGTTTGGTGGTATAACTTACGCCTTATCCGGATAGGAACTTGAAACTTGATGTTATTATTGTTGATTTCCCAATCAAGTGGGGTATGTTGTTGTCTAAAAAATGGGTTGCAAGTGTTGGTGGGAGTGTTCTAATGGATATTTCCTACGCCACCATCTTGATTGAGGGAAGCCTTGTCAAGTTGTATGGAGAAAAGAAGATGTTGCACCTCATTGAAGATCCCAACAATGCATCTTATGAAGTGTTGTACACAAGTGTTGATGCTGATAACTTTATTGGATTTGCGGATGGGAAAGAGAACAAAATGGATCAATGTAATATTCTTGAACAAGTAGGCTCTCCACGGAATTTTTTGTTTGATGGAGCTTGCTCCAAGTTTGAAATGGTGCTTTGGTGTATTTGATTTCTCTAAGCTCGAAGAGTTTGTTTTTTCTTTCAAACTTAACTTTGAGTGTACTAATAACATTGCTTTGAGGATGAAGCATTGTTGTTAGGTTTGATAATTTCTTGGAAATACTATGTTAAAGACATCATTGTTAAGGGAGATTCATAACTAATTGTTAAACAAATCAGAAAATTATATGCTACTAAAAATCAGAGAATGAAATAGTACAAGCATGTAGTCTGGGACTTGATTGAGATGTTTGATTCATTTAATATTTTGCATCATGATAAGAAGTTCAATGTTATGGTAGAAAATCTTACAAAGTATTGGGGTCTCGGTTTGATAATTGTGCAATGTCCCCATATTGTGAATATGATGTTGAAGTGTTAACAAGGCCATCTGTCCCTGAAAACATTAAACATTGGAAAATTTTTGATGATGATGCTTAGGTCAAAATATTTTTGTAGAACAAAGGGGAGTTTTTTTATCAATGTATTGATTGGGAGCCAATGGTGTGTGCAAGCAGAGGGTAAAGAAACTTTGTTTGGAAAAGACATCATCCAACTAAAAACTAATACCATTCCTAGAGGACTGGTTGCTCTTGAATCAAACTTTGATAATGCTGATTGCATTATTAACAGCATATAGCAGCCTCAAGGGATGTTGAGGAGCATGACCTTGGTATAAAGGAGAAACCAAGGAATATCTGGTTGGGAAGCAATCTGAACAAGGAGGAAAAAAAGTCCTATGTCCAATTGTTGGAGAGATATCAGGATTGTCTAGGTTGGTCTTATTTTGAACTAAAAGCATACACAAAGGATTTGTTTCAGCATGAAATTCCTTTGGAATCTAACACAAAACCATTCAAACTAAAGCAGAGGATGATTATTCCACTCCTATCTCTTAAAATGCAAGAAGAACTGAAGAAACTGAGGGATGGAGGGATTATTCAGCCAACAAGGTATTCTTCTTGGGTTACAAACTTAGTGCCAGTTATAAAAAAGAATGGTGATATCAAGCTCTGCGTGGATTTTAGAAACCACGAATAGAGCATCAATGAAGGATAATTATCCTTTACCAAACATGGAAAACATGCTGCAATTAGTGACTGGTTCTGAGATGCTTTCCACATTAGATGGTTTCTCTGGCTATAATCAAGTTGTTGTAAAGGAATAAGAAAGAATTTAGAATTTCTTTACCACTCCTTAGGAACATATGTCTATGTTAGAATGCCCTTTCGTCCGATGAATCTTTGGAGCAACCTTTCAAAGAGCAATGGATGTTGATTTTACTAGTTACATTAATGATTTTATTGTTGTTTACCAAGATTATGTGAATGTGTTTTCCAGAAAGAGAAGTGATCACTTGCAGCACTTGGATTTTTTTTTGATAAGATGCAGAGAGTATGACATTTCATTCAATCCAATGAAGTGCTTTTCAGAGTGCAAAAGGCCAAGTTGCTTGGTCACATTGTATCAAAGGATGCTGTCATGATTGATCCCGAGAGGGTAGAGGCCATTAACAAGGTCCCGATCCCAAGAACCAAGAATGGAATTCATTCCTTCTTTGGGAAAATAAACTTTATCAAAAGATTCATATCAAACTTTGTTGAGATTCCAATTACTTTCATGCTAAAGAAGGACCAAGTTACCAAATGGGAAGAGGCTATCATTCAGATTTCAATGGGATCAAAGAAGTATTAAAAATGCCCTTTTTTAGCATCTCTTGATTATAAGAAGCCTTTTCAAATGTTTTCTTTTGCTTGAGAGAATACTATTGTGTTTTTCTTGTTACAGAAGGATGATGAAGGAGCTGAGAGGACAATTGCCTTTTTTAGTTAGGCATTGCAAGGGGCTAAGTTGAAGTACACCATTATGGAGAAGCAAGCATTTTCCTTGGTAAAGCAAAAAAGGTTTTTAGTGTTAGGAATTAGTATTCACATGGTTTATTATAATTGGTTAGTATGTTTATATTGTTATAACAAATGTATAACAATATATTGTACGGGAATGTTATTGTTTTGTATACTTCCTATTTTATAGGAAGTTGTTCAACAACATTCATGGCTATATAATAGCCATTGTATTAGCATGAAATATAGAAAATATAATATTATTGTGTTATTTCCTGTGTAAATTTGTTGCTGCACTTTAATTTGGTACCAGAGCATTGCATTCCTTCAATGGAGAAATAATTGTCTACAGGGGCGGCTTTGTTTTGTTGTCCCAAATTATGTGAAAGAGTGAATAGATTGTTCAGTCAAATCATAGTTGTGGTCGAAGAATCTAAGAGGACACTCGTCATTGGACTGCTCCATGAACTATCTATAGCATCTCCTTCATGGCACATCTCGTATGTACATTGGAGGTTCCAATATTTTGCAAGTTCGTTGTCATTTCCTCTTTCAATTAGACAAGTTCATTACAATTACATATTCAGTTAGGTAGATTGCGTGTATTGTCAAGACGTCTCTCTCAGCAAGAAATCCGAAGTAAAACAACATCAAAGTTTGGCACAGATCTGTCATATTCGAATCTGCATCAAAGCGACCGTTCAACTCAATAGCTGTCAATAGATTGATCTGCGCAACTTTTTATCCAACTACTCATCGATCCTTTGGTTTTCGAACTAAGCAATCCTTGCAGAGATCTGGGAGTTGTATCACATACAAACTACAACTCGCTAATGGTTCTGTCTCGGTCAGATCTTATTTGGTGGACACTAAGACTCAGCTATCACCTGCAAGTGAATCAGATCCACGACTTTATATTGAATAGTATGAGATCGACGCACTTGACGGATTACACATGTAATACATGCAGTTCAACATTAAAATTCTGTATATGCATGTCAATTAGGCTATTTTGTCATAGTGAATCTAATAATAGCCTCCAGCTATATTAGAAAATTGAGTCATTATAGTTTAGTTTTTAGATTTTAATTGGTCATTGAGTCTTTTGTTTTTTGTTTTTAATAGTTATTTGAGTCAAATAAAAGTATTTTTAGTAGTTATTGTTGTATCATGTATTAGAGTCTTAAATCGTATAAGTTTTAATTCAATATATTTGGCCATGTTTTAATGTAGTTTTATTTGTGTTATTTTCAATATGTCATTTAACACACTTTCCGTAAGAGTTTGAAATAGGTCTTTTATTTCATGTCAAACGTTTTAGTCAAGAATTGTCCTGTTGTAATTGTAAGACATCAATGTGTATGTCAATGTTAATTCCATCATATATGTCTAGGTGAATATAGGTAGTCAATGTTAAATAGGTGATTTTAGGATTATTGTCTTGTCAAGTGTTAAAGTCGTGTCATTGTATTAAGTCCGAAAAATAATAAAAATTTCCTTACGAACGCATTTTTGGTGGAATCCGACATTCGGGTAAGGTGTGTAATTAATAAGCCTCAAAAGTGAAATCCGTTTATCTAGCAACTTGTCAACTGGAGGATGGAGGCACAGGAGGCTGGAGGTCATTCAGTGACCTCTTGTTAGTCACCAACGACGGGGCTGCGCAGAAGCTGTGGTGGCATATGTATGGTGTGAGTATTAGATTTTCAGTGTGGTTTTCATTTTCTCAGTGTGCTTCAGTTTGCAGTGTTCCTGTTTTGTGTGGCATTTGATGGATGTTGGAAAGAGAGTTGTGTTGGAGTGCAGATGACTGTCAGTGATCCTCTGACTGACTTGGTCCTTTGACTTCCGTACTTCGTTGGAAGATGGTCAGCTAGGAGAATACGTTCACTAGCATTAGTGACCATGTGCAGCAAGACCTAACTAGCAAGATCCATTCAGGAGTATGTTCTTCGATGCATTTTGCTTCTCAGTATCTATATGAGTGGAATTTCACATTGTGGGGGGGAATACATACCAATGTTCCATTCCCATTCTGCACCCAAAATGACTTAGTCAAGGAAAGCTTCCAGTGGCAGTGGCAATTTTCTATGCTATTCGAGATCGAGTGGCAGCGATCAATGACAGAGACTACAATTAAGAACATTACGATTCTTATAGGAAGTAATGTGAAATCTTTTCAGTATGTATTTTATTGTTCAGTTTGGTGAGTTGTGTTTCCTACATAATTCCCTGATGTATAAGCATAGTGGTGAACAGAGCACCGAGCAAGTCGGTTCATGGATCTTGAAAGGGTTTGTGGGAGAATCCAAAACCACCACGAGGTTGTGATTGATGAGGTTCTGTCACGTCAAGGTTTGTGGTAAGCTTTGTTTAAAACTATGGAAGGAGCGAGCCTTTCTTTTGGATCAAGGTCATGAGTCACAGAGTTGGACATGCCATAGGGGTGAGCATACATACTGCAGTTGAGTGTGTGGATGTTTTTCTACCATGTAAACACTAAGGGGGAATGTTAGGAATTAGTATTCACATGGTTTATTATAATTGGTTAGTATGTTTATATTGTTATAAGAAATGTATAACAATATATTCATGACTGAGAAGGTTATTGTTTTGTATACTTCCTATTTTATAGGAAGTTGTTCAACAACATTCTGGCTATATAATAGCCATTGTATTAGCATGAAATATAGAAAATTTAATATTATTTTGTGTTATTTCTGTGTAAATTTGTTTTTGCACTTTCATTTAGACCTTACATTTTGAGCTCTAAACTGTTGCTTGCTTATGTTCCCCACATCATGGTGAAAGATGTCTTATCAGAGATGGAGGTCTTAAGCAAAAGATGCAGATGGGTGAACAAGTTGTAAGAGTATGACATGGATATCCAAACCATGAAGTTGGTAAGAGGTTTGGGCTTAGCTAAACTTATGGCTGAGAGCAACTTGTAAACTATTGAGGTGAATGAAGTAGAAGAAGGAAGGGTGGATGTCCTTGAAAATTTTATGAGTTCTAAATGGTACAAATATATAATTTTTATCTTAGACATCTATACTACCCTGAGTATTTCAGTAAAAATTAGAAAAAAGCTCTTAATTTGGTTTCCCAAAAATATGCCATTACTGATTTTGGGTTAGCTTGGAAGAACCCTGAGGGAGTTCTCTTAAGGTGCATTACTAAAGATGAATCCCCCAAGATAATTTTTGATCTCCATGGAGGAGTTTGTGGGGGGAATTTTACATGAAGAGTCACATAACACAAGATCTTGAGGGCTGGTTATTGGTGGCCAAATATTTTCAAAGATACAACTTTTTTGGTTAGAAGATGTGAGAGTTGCCATCATTTTACGGAAGACTAAAATCTTCATTATCCCTTCCTTCGTAGCTTTGTATCAATTGAAGCCCCATTCAAGCAATGGGAATGGATTTCATTCTTTGAGATTTTAGACCCTTCAAGTACTAGCCATAAGTGCATTCATGTAGCCACCGATTACTTCACTAAGTGGGTGGAGGCAATCCCAACAAGAGAGTAACACACCAAATTATCATGGACTTCATGCTGAACCATATCATCCGTAGGTTTGGAGTGCCAGTTAAAGTTGTTGCTGACAATGCCATGAGATTTAAAACTAAACCTTTGGTGGTAATGTGGAAAGGATATGGGATCAATTTGACATATGCTTCAAACTATAACCCCAAGGCAATGGACAAGTGGATTCCATAAATAAAAATCTATTAAAGATCATTAGGAGAATGTTGGAGCTGAACAAAAGGAAATGGGGTGAGTAGTTGAAGTTTATTATTTGGGCTGATAGAATTACTGTTAAAAGAGCTACTAGAAAAATTCCATTTGAATTGGTGTATGGAACTCAAGCTCTGCTACCCCTGCACATGCAATTATCCTCATATCAGTTCATTCAACAACTGGAAGATCAAGAAGTTAGTCCATATGATGCTCGCACAAGATTGTTGAACTTGATGAAGAAAGGAGGGCATCCCATCAGTGGTATGTGAAGTTCAAAGAAATGTTGAAGAAGCTATTTGACAAAAAGGTGACACCCATAACTTTCAGAATTGGGGATATTGTGTTATTATGGGATAACATGCATGAAGATAAGGGCAAGCATGGTAAATTTTATGCATTGTGGATGGGCCCTTATTCCATTGACATTCGAATTGGTGAACATACCTTCTTCTTGAAAGACTTGGATGGGGAATTGATCAAATTACCTGTTAATGGCAGGCATTTGAAACATTTCCTTGATTGATTCCCTAGAATCAAGGTGAGCATCATTTTTATAGTGTATAGCTCATTGGTTGTTTTCTATCTTTGCATTTTTGCTCGTTCGGTCCTCACGACTGGTTTTTCCGGGTTTCTCGGTTTATTTCTAGGAGATGGTTCTAGTTTTCTACTCTGCAAGTTGACTCCTTTGCCCAATGGATGTTTTT
Organism: Taxus wallichiana var. yunnanensis; assembly: GCA_018340775.1. Classification (NCBI taxonomy): domain Eukaryota; kingdom Viridiplantae; phylum Streptophyta; class Pinopsida; order Cupressales; family Taxaceae; genus Taxus; species Taxus wallichiana. The sequence continues at coordinate 294,550,108 of CM031240.1, read as the reverse complement.
GGCACTTGGTCTATTATTTGGTTCTTATGGCACTCACAGGGAGTGCCCATCCCCGAGTTGGAGCCAATGTTGGTGCTCAAATTAGTCTCACCCCATTTGTCATTAAAATCCCTCAATTTGCAGCCTCTGTCACATTTTTTATCTCCCCATGTTGGTGCTTGAAGACTTTGTCCTCCATTTGATTGCCATGATCAGTTCCTTCCTTGGTCAAAGATCACTTAAAGATCTAGAATTTGTTTTTCGTTTCTCTGTCCATCTGAAGGTGTCTAAAAATTGGGCGTAAAACTCAAAGTTGTTCCTTTCCTTCCATTTTTCATGTTCTGTGTTGTTGTCCCTGTCATCTTTTTCCCAAATACCTAAAGAAATGTGAATGGATGTAGCTCAAAGGATCATGTTTGAACCTTATAACATTTCCAAATTCTCTGTCCTTGAAGAAAATTTCATCTCCGAGCTCAAATGGTGGTTTTCCTACATTTTTACAATTTGATGGGTGTGTTTTCCCGTCAAATTTACATCTCTGCATTAGTGGAAATGTGGCCCTTTTGGTTGGATGCAGCTCGGTGGGGCACTCTAAAAAATCTATGGCTTGCTTCATACCAAAACTTATCCATGTGGAGGAACAACACTCATTTGAAGACTCAACTTTTTGTTTGCCCTTGGAGTTGCGCCGAAGGGACATGTGGAGGATCCCACTACTTTCCTTGGACTTAGACAAATTTTTCATGTAGATGGTACAACTTTGGTGGGTCGTGGACACGTGGTGGGATGGCACTCATTTGAGGATCCACATCAGGGACCCACCTTAACAATTGTGACGAGAGGGACAGGTGGAGGCTTCCATCGGCTCCGCTCTATACTTCAAATTTTAAAGAAAGTTTTTAAGGCCGGGACATGTGGTGAGCCCACGCTTATTTAGGGTCTCCTCTCTTGGGGACCATCTTGAAGTTATGCCATGAAGACATGTGGAGGTTTCACCCAAGCCTTCCTTCACTTAGAATTTTCAAGCAACTTCCTAACGAGGCCTAAGACAGTGGGAGGGACATGCATGTTTAGGGATCAGCCCCTGAGTTTTATTTTGAAGAAACACCAAGAGGACACTTGGAGGCTTCCGCTCCTGTACCTTCTCACTTGGACTTTTTAATGGCCGAAGAAGACTATCTCAAATCTTAGACACATGGCACCTTCGCTGAACCTTCAATTTTTTAATGAGACTCTCTCTTGGAATGAGACACATGTTGAGCCCGTGCTTGTTTGGGGTCTCTACTTTTGGGGACCATCTTAAAATGCGCCATTGAGACGCAAGGTAGTTTGAAAAGTCAAAAGGCAAGGAGGTGGGCCATTGGAGGCAACTTGGATTTTTTGCCTCTTATTGTAAAAAATATTAAAGTCATCAAAATGACCCGCAAGCCTGATAGAGAACAGTCAAAATTTGTTTTGAAAGGTCAATGACGGAGGTGCAGACTTTTGGGGGAAATTTGGAAAATTTTCCTTTTATGAAAAAATAGATTAAAGTGTAAAAAGGAAGCACTGTTCCACTGTGACACACATCAAAAGCTAAAGGCAGAAGGGCGAGGCTGTGGGGAAAATTTAGAAAATTTTCCTTTTTCCAAAAAAAGGTAAAATAGTAAAATCAAGTTGCGGTTCTGCTAAGACCTACATTGGAACACGTGTCAAACCTGTTTTTCAAAGGCAGAGAGGGTGAGAAAATTGAGAAATTTTGCTTTTTTTTCCAAAAAGTTGTAAAAGGTAAAAATAACCCCAAGCCCATCTTAACTCGGATGTCCCATTTGACAAGTCCAAATTAAAAAGGGAAATCAACGACAACTATGCATCTATACGATTTTTTTCCATTTTTTCTCCAAGCTCCGGGGTTGTAATTTTTGCTTTTTTATCATTTCTTAGTGTCTCCTACATGTCAAATGAAGAGGATAATTAATTTGATATCTTGATTTGGTGGGAAGATCTAAAAACATCTTTTACCATTAAGATGTGATCTGACTATTAGACTTGATCTGATTTTCCAATCTTTCCTTCCTTGGCACGCAAGAAACCAGTTGATATCTCGATTTGGTGGGGAAGATCTGAAAACGTATTTTACCATTAAGATGTGATTTGACTATTGGATTCGATCTGATTTTCCAATCTTTCTTTCCTTGGCATGCAAGAAACCAGATTTGACAGATTAGAGGAGGAAGTAGTTGGTGCGTGAGATGAAGAGTGATTTACCAGATGAAAGAATTGAATGCTAGAAATATTTGAAGAGATTTTCCTCTGAGCACCTGAAAACTTTTTGCAAATCTGATTCTAGGAATCATGATCAAAATCATAACAAGCAATGGTGCTTTGAATGTTTTTTTTTATTTTGGGGGAAAACTCTATTGCAAATTAAATGTTATAAATTGCATGAATTTTTCATAAAAATGGTTGGAGTGTTAGAGGCAGGGAGTTAATTGCTAAGAGAAATGTTTGATAGAACCCATCTTTCTGAGAAATCATCTGAGGAACCTGTTTATTTATTTTGTGTTAAATTTGATCATGTCAAGGTGGTTGTAAGTGTGTAGCCATTGACAAGCTCTAAGACCTGCATTCTAGAAACTTTCCCTGTTGATGCATTTAATCAAATTTAAGTTTTTTTTTTGTTTGATTTTGATCAAAATTGTATGCCTTCATTTCTAAATGTCTGCAAATAGTTTTTCTTGTTCCCATTGCAATCTTACATTGAAATATTTGTGAATCACACAAGATCTTATCCTTGTGATAGTTTGGTGGAATTTACAATTTCATTTATCAGAAGATATTTCATTTGATAGTGAAATAAACAAATTTAAAATCACTTTACTCCTAGCATGATGATAAGATTTTTTGTTATCCTTTCAGGGTATCTTAGGCGTGATGAAACAAAGTTTGACAATGTTCAATTAATTTATTCGATTTGAGCCTTCATTTTGGATTTTTAAAGTTTGTGTGAAAATGTGTTGATTTGGGCCTCCATTGAAGCACACCTTTTGGTTAAAGGAACATTTTAGCTGTTCTGAAGCATTCTGTTGATCAATCCTTCCATTTTTTGTAAAATCTCTCAAATATCTGGTGAATCAAAGTCCACTCTGCCTCACCTCCCACCAAAATTCATTTAAAACCAACCAATCCTACCCATACTACCCCTGTTTTTCCTATGTGTGTAAAAATGCATAATTTCTATTAACAAAACATGCGAAGAAATCAGATTTTCATTGTCTTTATTAGCCTGAACCTTTCTTAGAAAATATCTCCATTATCTAGGGTGAAAACTCATGAGAGTTAGATTTTTTTGTATTGATCATGTTTTCTTCAAGATCTTCTTAATAACTTTGCAAAGAAGGACATCTCCATCTCCTCCACAAACAAAAGGCTACAAAAAGGGTCCTCTCACCCTAGTTGAAAGACACAACCATAAAGTAGTGAGGATAGATCAAATCCTCTTAAGAGTGCTACTCATTTCTCCACATCCGAGTGCCTTGAGAGAAAGTTGAATTTCTTCCCGATTACAAAACGACACACAACATGATCTACTTGTCTCTAAGCTTCTTATCAAATCGGTGATGATGCTCACACGAGAGGAGAATCAATTTGGGTACCAAAAAACCTAAAAATAAATATCAGAATGGGGATTTAGACTAACGCCAACGGCCACCTCAAGAGTGAACTTACGACCGAGTACTACACTACATCTCGGACTCCATTTATTTCTTGTGAGTGTGTCTAGAAATTGTGCCCTTTGATGCCCTTTTGCAAGTTGTACTTAATAGAGGGATGTATCTAGAATGTAGCAATGTATTAGAATGTGTGTAGATGGAATAGAATGAACTTCACATTCTTGTGTTGTGTATGTAGAGTATACAATCCCTTATCCCTTGAATGGATGCTATATGGATTCTTTATAGTTCTTTAGGTGCCTTTTGGATGCAATCTTAGGTGATGGTAGTAATTTTTTAGTGTTTTCTCCCTTATTTTGAACACATAACTATGCATTTATATGATAACCTTTTTTGAATTTCATGATTGAAAATTGGAAGCCTGACCCATAAGTGGAAAAGATGCCCAAAAGATAAAATAAACACAAAAGGAGTGAGTAAGGTGGAAAAGGGTCGGGCGCCAGGCGTTCGTGTCAAGCCATAAAAGCTAAATCAATAAAATCTTGACTGGGTTATAGGGTGTGTAAGGCCAAAGAGAAATAAAGAAATAAAGAAAAGAGGCCAAAGATAGTTGTCAACCACTAGTTTTCTCACTTAGGAATCATGTAAATTCTAACATTATTTTAGGACCTAGAAGTGTACCCAAGTGCATGATTTTGTGTCTACGATTACGTATGTAAAACAAGGGTTGAACCAAGAGGTTTTATCTTTTTATACATATAATGGATGGAACCAAACCAATTTTTTTATGGTGCATAAATGATGGTATCTCATATGAAAATAACTTGGGGCCATGTCATGTCCTATTCTTAGTAAAAACCAATAACCAAATTTTTTAAGTATTATTTCTATATTGAATGTAATGGAAAAATTAAGGATAACTCAATGGAGATTATTTATTGATACTAAGCCTTAATTAAACAAGAAATTCTATTCCTTATTAATTTACCACCCTTTTATAAATTCAAGGAGATATTATCACTATTTTATGAAGCTTTGTGTAGATAATAACAAATGTTTTTCATTTGAGGTTGTTAAACACATTCAAGTAGAAGATTTTTGTTGATCAAGGCTCAATTTTCAATATTTTCTCCCTTCTTCTCGTAAATATTAGACTTTTTCTATTATCAAAACTATTGGACATTTTAGAACCATTTTAGGCTCATCCTCTTACATATTTTAGTCATTTATCCTCATTTATATTAGCTTATCCTCTATACTTGCAAATTTAATGTGTCTCAAGCCTCTTTTACACGGTAAGAACTATATATATATATATATATATATATATATATATATATATATATATATATATATATATATATATATATATATTAGAAATAGTTTGTTTTGTCTTTTATATATTCCCTACACATTTTATTATCTCTTCTTATCTCTTGAAATTTGTCTTACCTTATGTTTGGATTTAATAAATGTGTCGAGAGAATAATAATTCATATGTTTAGTTTACTATGTTGTTTTAACAATATGAGGGATAAGATCCCTATTTCTCTTCTAGTGCATTGAATTTCACTTTTATTTTCCATTTACCCTAGATTATTATATTAGGTAGTGTTAGGAGTAGAGATTGGTGAAAACTATCTCTCTAAAGGTTTTATTCACTTTTGATAGTCTCAAACTTCGAATCATTCCTATGTTGTATTATAGGTAATCTCATCTCACAACATGGAAAATTTTAACCTCCAATCATTCTAACATGATTGGTGGGACAAAAAGACTTATTTTATTTGAAAATATCATGAAAATCCTTATTTTTACATCCTTTCTCAATATTTTAGTAATGATATTGACTTCATCTAATATTAGAATCACAAACCAATCACATCGTGAATCCTTTCATTCATGAAATCATTTTATTATTTACTGAACCATTTCCATCCATTTCCCTCTACATTCTAATATTTCTACATTTTAATGGTTCTTCACATAACTATTCATTCACTATTATAACCCTTATTCCCATTTCAACATGCAACAAAAATATAATATCCCTCCCCTATCCCCTACATTCATCCAATGATTCCCTAATCATCAAGAATGAGGATATGATTATGCACCATGTAAAAAATAATACATATGAATATCCTACTAAATTTGGATATTTTTAGTAATTAGATGGTGTGGGAACACCTTATTCCCTTCTCCTGCACCATAAGAGGTGATAAGCTCTTTTGAATCTTAGTTGCAGTGTTTCTAGGATTTAATTAGAAGATTTGAGGAAAGGAAAAATAGAGCTTAATATACCCCTTCCCTAGCTCCTATAAACTCATCCCAAAGCTCACAAATCTCACCATTTATCCTAATCCACTATTCCCCACCCTTAAAACCAGCCAAGGCTTTCTAGAAGAGACCTAATGGAGTAATATATGTTTAATAACCATTGTTAGTCTTGTTAACCTTTAAAATTACTAATATTACGTTGATATTACATTTAAATTTTGAGTTACATCTAATTTAAAGATGTAATAGCATAAAGATAAATTCCCACTACATTTGAAGAGGAAAATTAATGAACAAAGTTGTAATTGGCCCTGCTAGCACTTGATAGCTCACATCAAAGTTAAGTGTTATATGAAACCATGTTTTTATGGTGGAAAATTAGATATGATCACATCAAAGTGGCATAAATCTAATAAGTTATATGAAACCATGTTTTTATTGAGGAAAATTGATGAACTAAGTTGTAATCGACATAACCCTTTCTAGCACTTCATGGCTGAAATCAGTGTTACTACTAATCATGTTCACTTACAAGAATTGGTAGGAACCCAAATGTTAATGAATTTATCTCCATTTGAAGAAAAATATAAAAGGTCAAGGAGAAAAACACATAACCATGTTCATATTTGTTGGGCTTCAATCTTAAGGGTGTGTAGGGGCACATGGTATGGCCTAAGAAGAATTAGATCCAAAAAGTTAATCATGACATGGAGAGGCATGCTTTTGGCCTTTGGGGTGAACCCACACCTCGACACTGGGGGCCGATCCGAGGATCCAAAAAGTTAATCAGAGGAGTTTGTTAGAGCCTGACACTCAGATGCCTATTTATAGTGTAGGCCATTTATAAGCGCGCCCTTGAAAAGAAGAGAGACATAAGTGAGGTAGTGGAGCTCTATAGAATTACTACAAGAACTATGGGATGAAAATGGGTAAAGGATTCCAGTAAGGATGTAATGGGGAAATGGGGAATGAAATTTTTGTTTTGTGAGAATACATGTATGAATCCAGACATGGTGCATGACTATGGTCTGCCTCTCTATGATACTTTGTAGCAAGACTATGAATGAATATGATAAGGTTACCATCATGTTTACATTAAGATCTCCTTCTGTATTATCTGCATGTTTTTACTCTGCTTTTGATCTTGTATAATCATGGACCTTACTTGAATGATTAAGTATATTTGTGGATTTACAACTTCTTGGTTCTATTATTTCTGTTGCACACTTTGTTTCTATTATGACTGAAGGGGTGTAGAAGCCATCCTAAGCTCTATAGCTTCTTCATGTCTGTTAAATCACTAAGTCATAATCATGAACTATGCCTTCCACTAGACTCACATAAAAGAGAGACTCGGCTCCCTCTCACGCACCTCGGGTGAGCACCCAACACCCACTGGGTGATAGGCCGGACACGCATGAGGTTCCCTTGTTCTTAAGTGGGTGCAAAAATGACTACATCTTGGTTCCGCTTGAGACCTCTTTTTGAAGTTGTAGTGGAACATGGCATACATCATGATCTGTGCAAAAAGTGATGGTGGAGCACTTAACACTTGAAGGTGTTGAAGATTGGTTTAAAAGCACATGGAGGATGAATTCACTCAGAGATTTAGTACTGGATCTGGGTTTGATACGTGAAGATGGGTGGAAGACACTCTTTATCATGAGTTGTATGAAACCTTCTTCTGTTGTTTCCCAGTAGAGTTATTCGAATGGCTCTCACTTATACATCTAGATTGGGGTGGTATTATAAGTCACACCCTTGGACCCAAGAAACATATCAGAACTTGCAAGATGTTGATCTAACATGGACCCATGCTATAGATCATTGGTGGAAGGGAGTATTGACTAGCTACACTCTGGAATACGCCATTTCCACGTATTCCTGTCTAGAAGTTGTTGAGTTTGAGTTCTTACGAGAGCCCAGGGGATCATTTTTGTGTGTTATTCCCCTTGCGATCAAAATCTTGATGGTAACCATGGGTTTAGAGGCATTTCCTATGGCCGGCTAAACCACCCTAAGCACTAGGTGAGGAAGCTAGGTTGGGGAAGGATGGCTGATCTGATGACTGAACAAGAAAGGGAGGAGAGACGGCTCAAGTATAATGAAGCGCATGAAAAGGAGATCGATAGACAACATGGGATTACAAGTGGGTTATGGAGCTAGACATGGTGGAAAGGAGTTGAGGTTCACGCGGAGGATGTGGAACCCGAACAGTCTATGGTACCCCATCTTGGTAAGCATGGGAGAGAAAACCTTGTGGCTTCTGATGAGAGTCCATCACGTAGAGAAAGAAGAGTCGTTGGGCATGCATCTGACCCCACCTAGTGACCAAACCTTGGCGCTTGGTTTGTTTGAATGAGGGAAAAGTATAGTTGATCCATTTGATATCAAGTGGAAGAAACCGATCGTGCCTAGAAGATACAACTTCTCATTTGGGACTTCTATGGCTTCACACACTATTCCAGTATTTGGTGGAATGTTTGGACAAGGCACGTATATAGCTGGTTTTGGAAGTGCGTTAGGAAGTGGTGGAGGAAATATGACTGGGAGTGGTACTAGTTCACAAACTATTGGTGTGTAATTTAGTGGGATGATGGGAGCATTCAGCATGACAAACACAGCCCGTACCTAACACAAGAGGATCTGGAGGTGGAAGTGGTGGAGCTAGTGGCTCAGGATCTAGTGGATCCGATGGAGGAGGAACACATAGAGGAAACCAAGGGACTGGATCGGGAGGGCAAGGGCCTCAGCCACCTCCTCAAGTCTTTTTGAGATGTCTCTACACTTACCATATTACAGTGGGATAGAAGATGCCATGGAGCATGTGCATAAGTGTGAGCTGCTATGGCACGTGAAGGGAATCATGACCAGGATCGAAAGGCCAAAGGCTAGTCAATTTGTGATGACCTTGCAAGGATGCGTGCATAGTTGGTATAGAAAGTATGACCCTCATCAAACTATTGTGGATTATACCACACTGAGAAATGCATTCTTGGTGGAATTCCACATACCTGAGTTTGAACAAAGAGCATTAGCTCTCTCAAAGAAATCAACAAGGCATGGCAGAGAGCATGTGGGAATATGATGCACATTTTAAAACTCTATTGTCTAAACTATCTTATGATATCCACCCTTCACAACATGCTCAGTGGTTTTTCAGAGGATTGATCACACCCTTTAGGAGGGCTTTATCTCATAAAACATTCATGGACCCACGCACGAAGTGTTGGAAGCTACTTTACACACTGAGGTAGTTGGTAGTGTTGACACTGGTGTTAGCCCATTTCTGGAGGCTCAGATTGCTGCCATGGCTAAGCAATTGGAGAAATTATCTACCAACATAGTTCCAAAGATTCATGGAGGGATGTGGTGCATGGATTGTAATGTAGAAGGGCACACAAAGGATAATGGTGGGATATGTACTTGGAAGGTGGTGTGTGTTGTAGCAGTAAACTGTGAAATATGTCACAAGGACCATGATGCAAGTAGGTGCCCCTTTTTACAGCACGTGATCCACAAAAATGTGTCTTGTTATTGCAAGATATGTACCTCAACCACACATGACACCAAGGATTATAGATTGATTGACCAGATTCATGAGGTAATTGATCTTGGTGTGTGCCAGACTGGCATTGCCAGTAGTTCCAAAGGAGATGACCATGGGTATGGAGAGCGCGGGGATGGAGGTGCACGTGGAAGAGGGTTTCATGGGGATTTCATGGTCATGGTAACATGGAGGAAGAAGTGAGTTCCCATGTGGGACGTGTTTTAATTGTGGAGCCACAAACCATTATAAGCGTGAATGTCCAGATCTTCTACAATGCTCCTGGTGTGGAAAAAACATAAGTATGAAGAGTGCCCAGAGTTATACGAACATATGAGTCAAAGCAATACCGGAAGGATAAGGGCACTGCCATGGTGAGTATTAAGAAGGCTGACGATGCAATGGCTTCCGTGAGTAATACGTGAATCAGAACTAGAGCCTGTTATGGTAACAACAAGGGTGGAGTCCACGTGCAAAGGAGGCACCTAGGCAGAGACCTCTAGTTTTGAGAGAAGAAGTAGTACATGGAAGTATCCAAACCCAGCTCACCAAAAAGAAGTCTACCAGAAACCATGGACGTAATTCAAAGTTTACAAGGGGAGATCCAATGCTTAAAAGAAAACTAGAAAAGATGAGCAAAGGAGACCAGTAGAAGCACCAAGGGATGACTTGGATGAGGTTAAGGAGGTGTGTAAACTACTGAGGTAGGAGAATATTATTCCCCTGCTAGGGGCATGGTTGAGGGAAAAGGTGCCGCGCGCTGGGGAGAACACGAAAGGTAGATCCTACATGCAAACCTCCCACCTCACAGCCTTGATTATGACAAAGAGATTACCTTGAATGTAGTAGTGGATGGATGGTTGCTTAGCAACATCCTCATTGACATAAAGCGCGGAGGTTAATGTTCTCACTCTGGATGCCTAGCATCAAATGGGAAGACCTACATTACAACCATCTTCAAATGTGTCTGTATATGGAAAATAAGACAAAGGCAATGCCCATAGGTGTCTTGAAGGATGTGACCATTACCATTCAGGGACTAGGTTCACTAGGGATTTTGAAGTCTTGGCGCTTGCCGAGGCAGATAATTTCCTAGCTCTACTTGGGCACCCATGGTGTTATAAGAATAATGTAGATCTTCGGTTTAACAAGGGGTACATAAGATTTGAAAACAAGGAAGAGAGGGTAGTTATACCACTGGTTGATGGGAAGTCCACCCCCTATATTGAACCCCTTGGAGAGGAGGTCCTGGATAGAATATATGTGCGCTCCATAAGAGATCCAGAGACCATCCACCCTACAGAAGGAGTCATCCAGTTTGATGATGCTCAATCTATCAGTGATACTACCAGTATAGCATGTGATAATTGGGCGCATGGGACTTATGAATTGATTGGGTGACATCTGAAAGGATCAGTAACCAAGGTAACACATGACATATATAGTTCGGTGCCTAGGAGGAAAGGTAATAACCAAGTATTCTGGGGATGCATACCCTGAGGTCTTTTTAAGAGAAATGGAAGCTCAATGGAGGGAGGATGAGTGATGAAGTATGCTAGGTTATGTTTTGATAGGCAACAAAGAAGATGGTGGGCCGTGCATAGTGAAAACTTGTTGGAGTGGCGTGAAGTTAGAATTGTGCTCACTGTCTGATTCGAAAAGCAACATACCCACCACTATCAAGGATTACAATGGCAATGGACCCACCTCTTCCCACATCCAGGCATGTGAGAGGGTCTGGGGAGAAGGCACGGAAGCTTTACCACCCTCCCTTTGGGTGCACAAGCTGTATTCAACACTACAAGGTTTCACGCACGTGCTTGGTACATCCATTCTGAAACACGCCACCAAATGGGAAATTGGCAAGAGTTAGTGGCTGACTGGTTCACACATTCGAGTACCAAAGTACCAAGCAACCAAGTTGATGAGGCATTGTAGACTATCAAGCACCTCACTCTGGGGGATTGCACCATGGTGGAAGATAGATTAGTAAACTTACTTGGTGGACCTAGCTTAGAAGCATGGTTCAAGAGGAGGAACCAAAAGACATACAATTTGAGCACGCGTGTGCGAAAAGGAGAAAGGAAAGATGGTATACGTTGTTGATGGAGAGGAGATGGAAAGCCTGAATGTTGACCATTCGGTTGGGGTGCATGAAGTAGTTGACAGTGTGGATGCATGTGTGCGCGTACCATGAACCACTCAAAACCAAGAAAGTTAACATCGGCTCGAAGAGGAGCCCAAGGAAGCTATCATTGGGGACTACTGGTCAGACAAGGAAGTATCAAAGATCATCGATCTCTTGCATGAATTTGAGGATTTATTCCCACGTGGATACCATGAGTTGAAAGGCATCCACCATTCATTGGGGGAAATGAGGATAAAGTTGAAAGATGGTGTGCACCCGGTCAGGAAGAGGCCTTACAGGATGAATCCCAACATGCGTAAGGGTTAAAGAAGAGCTAGACAAAATGATAGCATCCGGTATCATTGAGGTTGTGGAGGAATCATAATGGATAAGTCCAATGGTGATTAGCATAAAGAAGGATGGGTGGATTAGGATATGTGTGGATTATAGAGAATTGAACACTGTTTGCATCATAGATCCTTTTCCCACCCCCTTTACTGAAGAGATTTTGGAAGGAGTTGTTGGGCGTGAGGTCTATTCCTTTATGGATGGATTCTCGGGATATCACCAAGTAAGGATTGCCAAGGAAGACCAAGAAAAGACAACTTTCACCACCGAGTGGGGAAGCTTTTTACATACATGGTCATGCCCTTTGGGCTGAAGAATGCACCCACTGTATTTTTCGCATAGTGGTACAAGCATTTAAGGACTTCATCCACAAGTTCCTTCAAGTATATTTGGATGATTGGACAAAGTGTATGGATTGGTCAGGGACCATTGTGATAACTTGAGGTTGATGTTTGAAAGATGTGGTAGTTGAGGATCTCCCTCAACATCAAGAAATGTATCTTTGCAACTCCTTTTGGAACATTTTTGGGGCATATCATATGCAAAGAGGGCTTACTGGTGGATCCCATGAAAGTTGCAGTTATTGTGGGGTTAGGGGAGCCTACCAGCCAAAGCGCCATGTGTGGATTTCTTAGACACACTGGGTACTATAGAAAGTTCATTAAGGGATATGCCAAGATTGCCATGCCTTTGGAAATATTGCTCAGACACAAGAGTGCCTTTCAGTGGGGAGAGGCGCAACAGAGGGCATTTGACACTCTAAAAGAAAGGCTTATCACCACACCTATTCTACGATTCCCATCCTGGGATAAACCTTTCCATGTCCACGTGGATGCCTCTAGTACAACAATGGGAGCCATCCTTGCTCAACCAGGAGAGGGGATTGTTGATCATCCCTTGTGTTTTGCAAGTAGGAAGTTGACACAAGCATAATAGAATTATACAACGACCGAGCGAGGCATTGTCAATGATCTATGCTCCACAAATTTAGACAATATCTGTGAGCAACTCCCTTCATATTCTACACTGACCATATGGCCTTGAAGTATCTAGTAAACAAAGCAGTGTTGTAAGGGCGCATATGTCATTGGGTACTTTTATTTTAGGAATTTGAATTCAAAGTGGTGGTAAAACCGGGAAAGAAAAATTGTGGGCTAGATCATTTATCAAGGATTGATTCGGGAGAGGATGCGCAAAGTATCGAGGAAACCATGTCAGATGCACAACTATTCAGGTTGTGGTGCATGCCCTCATAACTAGAAGACATTGTTGTTTTTCTCAAGGAAGGTGTGCACCAAAGGGATGAATGCTCTGGAAAGGAAAAGGTTAGCCATACACGCCACACCCTTCATGTTGATCAATGGGGATTTGTATAAGATGGGCATGCGATGAGGTTTTACGCGTGTGTATTAGAACATGAACACGTAGCTATAATAGAAGAAGCCCATGGTGGGATTGCTAGAGGACACTATGCAGGAATGCAACCACGCGCAAGATCCTAGTCACTGGACTAGTGGGAGATGATTCACTAGGATTGTATTGAGTTTTGCAAGGCCTGTGACCACTACCAAGCACCTTGGAAAACCTGGAAAAAGGGATGAGATGCCCTTGCACCCCATCACCAGTGTGGAACCTTTTGAAAAGTGGGCAATAGATTTTGTCAAACCAATCTCACCAGCTACGTGAAGGACTAACTCATGGTATATCATTACCTGTACTGATTATCTGACAAGGTGGGAAAGGCCGCACCCACTAAGGATTGCACCGCAGCCATGGCTGCTAGATTTTTGTGGGAGAACATTATCAGTAGGTATGGGTGCCCATTAAGTTTAACAAGTGATAGGGGCACTCACTTCTTAAATGAAACAATCAGGATTCTATTGGTAGAATTCATGGTAGCCCATCACAAGACTACCCCTTATCACCCTCAGGAAAATGGGACTACATGGAGGCATTTAACAAAATCCTTAGTCACACATTGACTAAGATATGTGATGTGGGTAGGTAGGATTGGGATGACAAGGTATCAAGTAGTCTTTGGGCATACAGAACAATGTATAAAAGGTTGAACAAGGCCACACCATTTCAATTGGTGTTCGCATGGAAGTAGTTTTTCCAGTAGAATTCATGTTACCATCTCTACGTATAGCACGTAGGAGGGTTGGATGATGAACAAGTGCTGGAAGAAAGAATTGATGAATTGATAAAGTTGGATGAAAGGTGCTCACTAGCAAGATGGAGCCAAACAACTGAAAAAGCTAAGCAAAAGGCATGGCATGACCGCCACATTAAAACAAATAGTTTGAGGTTGGCCAGATGGTATTGCTATATGATTCTAAATTTCTACGCCATCCTGGAAAGTTGAAGGTGCATTGGTTGGGTCCTTATGTAATTTCATACATCCTTGATTTGGGCACGTGCATGCTTACAAGTGCTGGATGGAACAAAATTACCTGGACACTTCAATGGGAGTAGGCTGAAGCCCTACTATAAATAATGCTTCTTGGTGTTTGTAAATAAGGTAGTTTTCCAGTTAGTTTAGAATTTCCTTTTATGCTTTTCCTTTCTTGTTTTTCCCTTTCACGTTGTTGTCTTGTTTTGCGCCTTGGGCGCCGGTAACCTTATTAATTTTTGACTTATGAATGCGCAGAGGACCGCGCATCGATTTAGTGTGGGGTGAGGTGATAAAGAGAGGCATGAAGTTATTCTACCAGGAGGATTGGGTTGGTAGACCATTGAATGGCCCGTTGAAAAGATGCATTAGGAGAAAAGAAGGCAGATGGGTGGCAAAATAAGGTTACATTGGAAATCCACGATACAAAGGAGAAAAAGTACAAAAACATGAGGTAGGTGAAAGAAAGAATCATGAGGATGGAAGAGGTGCCTTTGGCACTGGTAACATGCATGCAAGAGTCTTCTATCAAGATGGATTGTCTGCGCACTAGAAGGTTGGAAAAGTTTTCGCAAGGATTGGGCGTGGGTGAAAAAATTTTCACGCAAGGATTGGATACATAAGAAAAGTGCTGAAGTCGGGTTTGTTTGAAAATGCCACATTAAATATTGTCATACGGTGGTAGGTAGCCTAGACTTTAATGCATAAAAGTGGGAAAAGCTATAAATACAAGGATGGAGTTCATTATTTTACTTTGTGAAAACAAGGAGAATGATTTTCTTTCAAGAGCTAGGGTTCGAGAGACTAACTCGTGCAAAGGAAAATCTCAAAAACTCATGCGCAATCGGTTTGTTAGATCTACAAACCAGAGTAGAAGTGATTCATGGGTGTGGGGAACATTGTGAAAGAGCACCGTGATCGAAGGAGGAAAATCAGAAATTAGGGTTTGTGCTCTAGGGCACGGGGTGCGAAGAAAACTCTCAGACAACTCAAAAGTAACTAGGGAATGAAAGAAAAGGGTAAAATGATGGCCACAAAACCAGTTGATAAACCTGCAGTACAATCCAAGAAGGGAAAGAGTAAGGGAAAAGGGAAGAAGAAAGAAGAAGAAATCCCCTTGGATACCAATGAAGAATGGTACTCGGAAATGCAATACCCGGATGGGGTTTTGCTGGGGCAAGAGTGGGAGTCCCACATAAGACATAGATGACCATGATCGATTACAATCACCGGTCAAGTATAATCGCAAAGGAAATGGCACTGGAGCTAGTGCCCCACAAACAAATGAACACCTGATGGGATGCCAATCTACAAGTGATGTAGTCAAGGTGAAAATGGAGAAGGCAAGGCTTCTCCAGCTTTATGAGTTACCATATTTCAGGAAGCCCGAGCAGCTTGTACCAATGGTTGATGATGCACGTGCATGAAGATTTCTTCTGCTTCGCAAGGTGCAAAATGTGCATAACTCCCCAGTTAATCTCACACTTTATATGCCTAAGTCTGTAAAGGGGACGCGATCATAGATGACCTCCAGGATGAGGAGGCAATTAAAGAAACCATTGCATCCCAGGATTATAAGAAGGGATCAAGGTACTACGATGTCATGGATATCAAGTGATCCGGTGATGAAAATGGCCACGCACCTCATTTCCAAGCTGAATGGACAAGAGAGGTGGACCCAGGTGAGCAAGCCCTAGTTGAATGTCTATGTAGGAAGGTCACGGAGGGCACTATATACAATATCTCCCTAGTACATAGCAGATGAGATCATAAGCAAGTGGAGAATGGAGGAAAGATATTATTTGGGAACATTCTATTAACCATTGTGTTCTCAGAGATTAGGGGTGCTAGATGCATCTGATAAGTTTGTATGGGAGTACCCCGATGAAGACCCTTTCCCGTGGATAGGTTCCAGAAGTATACTTGTGAGTCAATGATAGGGGTGCACAAGGCACTTGGATAAATGGTATACGCGCCTCAGAATGCATTCGGGGTGGAATGGTAGATCCTGAACAACTCCCCATGGTAATGAAGGAGAAGCAGAGTTCGTGGTATACCAACACTTCTACATTGGTAGATTCATCTTGGTGGATGGCAAGTTGGAGTCCCTGGTGCAAACTCCCCTTCTCATTTACTACCCAATTTTTCCAGGTGGGAGTGAATAGGTATAAGGAGTCAAAGAAATTAAAACTTGACCTGTCCACCCTTGACAGTGAACACAGAGAGATGAGAAAGAAGTTGGTCTACCCGGGAAGCACATGTATGTTGAAAGGTACGTGTCACAGATGTACACATCGTAAGGCCATTGACCTTACCCATTGCTGAGAGCACTGCTGCTAGAATCTACCTACGCATAAGGCCAAAGTTTGAGAAGGGCATACGTAGAGAATGAAATATCCATCCCGGATGACCCCATGGGAAGGAAGAAGCCAGTGCCAAAGCAAGGAGAAAGAAGAAGAAGAAGAAGAAAAAAGAGTGGTGGAGAGGTAGAACATAGATACTGCAGGGCCGAGTACCTACGTCTGAAGAAGAGGAGAATGGTGGTCAAGGAGAAGACCCTGAGCCTGCGAAGCCACCATCCCCTGAAGAACCTTTAGATGAAGAAAAGACAACATCCCCGACTCCAGAATTTTTTCTGCAAGGGAAGAAGAACAAGGATGGAGGAACAAGGGTCTAAAGATACAGATGACCCAAATGCCTATATAGGTGAAAAGGATGATGATGGAGGGGAAGAGTTGGAGGTGGATCAAGAGCCGATTGATGTCCATGATTTAGAGGGAGAGGAAGCAGAGGATACAAATGATGCCTTCATCTTTGTAAGGAGGAAGGGCACCCAAAGGGAGGAAGGTGCATGGAGTGAAGAGAGGAGCGAAGGGGCTAGTACCAAGGAGCCAGATATGCCCAAGCTCACTCAAGAGGAGGTGAATGAGAAGGCAACAAGGGAGGCAGAGAAGATAATCAATACCCTGGTCGAAGAGGAGTTGGAGCGCAGCACGTGGAGCTAGTGCTCGGTGAATTCAAAGAAGAGCAGAGGGAGAAGAGTGTGGGTAGCACAAAAGGCCCAACTCTTTTGGTAACTATTCCCAAGGGCGTGCGCATGGGAAGTAAATGCGTGGAAGGGGGAAGAACAATGATGGGTTACATTGATGACCCCAACAAAGTTTTTTGCACGTGCATTTCCAAAGTACCATGCCCACCAAGGAGCTCACCGCCATGGAATCCTTTGACCCTGAGGGTGGATACCCGTGAATGAGGAAGATGCTATCATGGGCATTCGACTCCCACCTCGATGAGCCTGAGTTCGAGATTAACCAAGGAGTGGTATTAAAGTTGTCCGAAGGAAAGGGGGACAACCCCATTATAAAACACAACAACTATCAGATGAGCAAGTGTGTAATGCACTCAACAAAGTCTCCATGGAAATCGAGGCTAGGCTCTTCGGTAGGAATGACAGGGTTAGAGTCTTGGAGGACCTGTTGGAGAAGAGGAAGGAAGAAGTAGTGAAGCTGATGAAGGATCTCAGCCTTGAGAAATTAATCAGCGCTCAACTACAGAGGGAGCTTCAAGAAGAGAAGGCTAAAGTGCATGAAGTTTCCAAGAAGGTGGAACTCATCTCCCAAGCAATTATCACGAAGCACCTGACCTTAGCCCTCCCGCAAAAGTATAGATCCTCCCTGGAATGCCTAGAGGACTTGACTCGGATCCTCACCATGGAAAGGCAAGCCTTTGGCCTTGGAGTCGGTAGAGGAGGTAGTTGTGCACTTGGAGAAGGAAGACAAGTTGAAGGTCATCGCACTCGTGGCTGAATACAACAAGGTGCTTGCTGATGTAAGAATAGCTACACAAACCATGGGGTCACCTACGACCACTGCGTGGATCAAGACAAAGTGACAAGCATATTGCTTGCAATGACGAGGCCGAGCTGAAGGAATTAGAGAAAAGAATAAGGGCAATAGAGCCGAGTGAGAAAGGATCATAGCCAAAGTGGAAAAGAAATCAAAGCCATTGAGAACCGGTGAGTCTCAATCAAAACCTAGCTAAAAGAGCTCTACAAGGTCATCACGAGGAAGATGGATGCCCTAGAAGATCACGCTAAAGAACTGGAGACTATGGTGGAAACCATTACCACACAAGGGGAAGGGTTAACCTTCGACGAGGTGAGCACCTTGGTTGGTGACATCTGCACTAAAGCAGCAGGAGGAAGTCAATGCTTGGAGTACACTGGAGGCCGACCTACAAC
This sequence comes from Taxus wallichiana var. yunnanensis, assembly GCA_018340775.1. Taxonomy (NCBI): domain Eukaryota; kingdom Viridiplantae; phylum Streptophyta; class Pinopsida; order Cupressales; family Taxaceae; genus Taxus; species Taxus wallichiana. The sequence continues at coordinate 294,531,541 of CM031240.1, read as the reverse complement.
AAAATTTTCCCTTCTTCTTCTTTAGGAAATTTTCCCCTATTCTTTCTCTCCCCATTTCTTTATTCTTTCCCCCATTCTTTTCCAAGGCAAGGCCTTGCATTCTTTTTGTACTACATTCTTTGAGAAGGTTCCCGAGGGTGGAGAATAGGTGAAGTGTGGGGTAATGTTGGGCCCCTAATATAGCTTCCAAATCTTAAGGGCACGTAGGCGCGCATGGCCGAAGGAAGCAAGCGCAAGTGAAGGCGTGCAAGGTAGTATTCAAAAGGCTTCTTGAGAACCCAGGGTGCGTGCGCCACGTGAAGAACAATTCAGACTTAGCCACTTTTGGCCTTTTGGGTAGAACACATGAAGAATGTGTTCCATTTGGATAAGGTTCCAACCTGGCGACAAGGTGTCCTGGAAGGAATATACCTTATGATAGAAAGATCCAAAAAGTTAATCATGACATGGAGAGGCATGCACCTGGGGTGACCCACACCTTGACACTTGGGGCCAGATCTGAGGCTGGAGAGGAGTTTGTTAGAGCTCAGATGCCTATTTATATACGCACCCTTGGCAAAGAAAGAGACATAAGTGAGGTAAGCAGAGCTCTGTAGAATTACTGCATGAGAACTAAGGGATGAAAATGGGTAAAGGATTCTAGTAAGGATGTAATGGGGAAATGGGGAATGAAATTTTTGTTTTGTGAGAATACATGTATGAATCCAGACATGGCACATGACTATGGTCTGCCTCTCTGTGATACTTTGTAGCAAGACTATGAATGAATATGATAAGGTTACCATCATGTTTACGTTAAAGATCTCCTTCTGTATTATCTGCATGTTTTTACTCTGCTTTTGATCTTGTATAATCATGGACCTTACTTGAATGATTAAGTATATTTGTGGATTTACAACTTCTTGGTTCTATTATTCCTATTGTGCGCTTTGTTTCCATTATGACTGAAGGGGTGTAGAAGTTGTCTCCTGAGCTCTATAGCTTCTTCATGTTTGTTAAATCACTAAGTCAGAATCATGAACTATGCCTTCCACTAGACTCACATAAGTGGCCTTTCTATTTTTCTTTGAGGATTTATCCCACATTTAGTAGGGAGTTAAGAGCATTATCCTTTGTATACAATTGTGATTTGTATTCATAGTGGAGGAAAAGATCTGTTGTGACATAAATATTAGTAAAGTGGTGAAATCATCTAAGGAATGAAGGAACAATGGAGGATATTTGAGATTGATACACTTTTAAAGATCTTGTGGGATTGTATTTGCAAAGAGCATTTAGAAATTGGCTAAAGGAAAATAAATGCTAAAAATATGGAAGCACGTATTTTCACCACATGGTGAAGTCCCATAAAGTTATTCTTAATTGATTATCAAAGAAAGGAAGATTAAAAATTTAATAGTTGCATGGATGAGTGTCATGTGCTACACATATGTGCTTCTAGACTCGTAGAGATAAATGATAGATGGAAAAAAAAATTAGTGAAAAATCATGGATGGGTGTCATGTGGCACACATTTGGAAACTATAATCTATGATTAATAACAACTAAATTTTAAAAAAACCTTCCAGAATCTAGGGACATAAATGATTTCCACATGGCACAATTTGATTAACCTACAAAGTTTGAATCTAGTAAGTGGTTAAAATAGTAGATCTTGTAAGGCCCCTAGAGCATTCCACATGGCATTGTGTAGGCCATTTGAAAATTGACAAGTGGAATACACTATCCCAAGATTATAGTTGATTTTTGAATGGATGTAACCTATGAAGAATAAAAAGGGACAATCCAATTGGCTACATATTTTTCTATAGGACACTTAATTAATCCAAATGAGTTTTGTTGTGGCACTTACAGGATACTTATTTGGGGCCTTGATGTGTCTTATTCTTGGGAATAATTAGTGAAATAAAGTTGTATCCAATATTTTTATATTGAATACAAAGGGGCAATAAGGAAAAGTTTGGTGGAGATTATTTCTTGAGCCTAATGCCTTAAATAAACATTCATTCCCATTCCTTATAAATGCAACACCTATTTGTAATTTCAAGAAGATATTTTCAGTATTTTGTTGAGATTTTGGTGGATAATCATCAATTTTTGTCATTTTAATATTTCAACTACATTTAGGTGGGATATTTTTGGTATTTGAGGACCATTTTTATATCTCTTTTTCCATTATTATATAAATAACATAGTCTATTTTATCACCAAAACTATTGTCTATTTTGGGAAATATCTACGATTTTAGGCTCTTCATCTTACAACTTTTAGTCATTTATTGTTATTTCTTTGTCATAGAATTAATTTTATAAAATATATTTTGTCTAAATCCTTTTGAAGTCAATAAAAACTATGTTTATTGAGTAATGGTTAGGTTGTGATTTATATCTATCCTACTCCTATCTCTCATTATCTTTTACAAATTTTCTTACCTTATTGTGCAATTTCTACCCCAACCCACAAACTAGAGTGCACATGTGCAAGTTCATATATTTTCAGTGTGTCTTGATGAAAAAAATTTCCTCACACCAAAATATCACACAAGTTATGTCTTTTACACTAACATGAGGTGTGAGAGAAGACTAATCATCTTTTTTTTTGGATCTGTCATGATGGATTCACAAAAAATTATAGATAGCTCACTCAAGAAAAGAAATACAACATAAGATAGATATAAATGCTCAAGATTACACATGATAATAATAGGAAATGGAATGGTAGATAGTTGGATCACTATGTAATCACTCATATTCCAATCATAATGTTAATAATAATACACATAGTTAATATCTAACTACTATAGAATATCACCAATAAATAACAATACGAATACATAACACCACACTACTCCAAAACACAAAACAAAAATATAGATACAAGACTTTTATTTATACTAATGGGGAATTTACCCTAATTATATTAACCATTAATTATATTTTATACCATTTATAACTTACATGAAACATCCTATATAATTATATGTTTGGTGTATAATACCAAGAATCTTCCATGTCTCAATGGTGCACGTAATGTGCCCCACGTTGATATTTTCTAAAGTTTTCACCTTCAAACCTTTCTCAAAACAATTTTAGTGTCTTCAAAACATCTCTAGTGTGACCTGATTTCCATACGATGCATCGTTAATAATATGGTTCTCTCTCAAAGACCCATAAATATTTAAACACAAATACTTCCCAAAGAGTATAATTATTCTACAAGTTTTGATGCCACTCCAAGATGTCTCATGTGCCGAGTAGATTAATAATTTATATATATTCCATGTTTTCCACATGTGTACAACATGCCCTACATATTTTATTCCCAATTTCTTTACTTTTTTAAGCTCTCATGCACGTTGGCTACAAGTGCTCTCGTACTCTCAATGTATATGTTATTTGTCGAGACCCTTCTCATATCTATGTGTCCGTTGAACCAAAATTTATGCACCCTAACCAAATTTGACAAATAATTCTTTCCTTCACCAAAATGTGTACTTAGTGAAAATATATACTTAATCAAAGTGTTGGCACAAAATTAATCCAAACTAGTTAGGTTTCCCATCCTCAAGTAACCCTTTTTATGCCTCCTCGGAAGTATTAAGCACCTCCTTATATAATTTCTCTTAAAATTCCTAATATCTATTTAACATGACATATATTATGTAATTTAATCCATTCATGTGCATGATTAAACCCTCTAGTGCCTTAGTATCCTTTACGGGATCCTTAATCTTATCTTTCATCATGTTGAATTTTCCACCGACCTCTTTTCTTACTTCTTTAAGATAAATTTCCTCCTTAAGTGTTTTATTTGGGAACTTAATGAGGAAAAATATGAAATTTTATTTCCTCACACTTGTTTCCTTCTCTAATTCCTCCCCCTCCTTTAATAGCTTAGTCCCACTAGGTTTTTCCTAATTAGCATACACATGTATGCCCAAGTCATTTTGCTTCTACTTTTCGGGATGTATGTATGCTTTAATAATGATATTCTACCATGTGAATATTGAATATATTTAATTTTTAGAGGTGCTCTTATTATTTAAATTTTTATCTAATTTATTGCATTCCTTCAATTTTTCTTCATAGAGGGAGTTAGCCTTCTTGATCCGAAATTTATCATCTTGTTTATCTAACACAAGACCATCATATTTTATACACTTCAAGATAAATTTAATGAAAATATCCAAAAATTTAAACCCACCTAGATGTTAATTATCACACCATCATCAAAATTTAGGTTATTTTTATGGATTCAACAATATAACTTTAGGTTTATTGATTCTTCAAATGTTTTTTTCACTCTATTTCTTCCTACTTTCCCTCTTCAATCTCAGTCCTCTTCTCAAGTTTATTCATAAGGCTCAAGTATTTTGTGCTAGTGTATATAAAATCATCAGATTCTATATTATGACCTTAGAATCTATTTTTATCGGCATGTCACCTGCCTATGTATCACTAAAATGGAAGGGGTTAATATAAGATATCACGAATCCATTTCTCTCTTTTGGAGGGGTTTTGTGCATGTTGACCATTAGAACCTTGAAGTTATTTTTATCTATATACACATAAATGGCTAAAGATGCCTCCCTCCGATTCCTTATTTTCGTGTTTTGTGGTTCTATGGTCTCTAAGTGGCAAACATTTTAACCTTCGTTTTATTTCGATAACATGCATGTACGAGTCATTGTCTTATCTTCGTCATCCTATTATTTTTGTTATTTTTACTTTCCTTCTACTTTTTATTTATACTATCCACTTTCCTTTGTTCTCATTTCATTATTCTCTTCATTTTTATCTTCCTTTTCATCTAAGTTAATTAATTTGGGGTGTTTTCCTAGAGGTGATATTTTCTCATTGGTATTTTATGAGACTAGTTCCTTATGCATTTCATGGCTTTGCACATGGGGTTATCTTAAATATTTTCCACCCTAGGCGAGATTTAATTTTCCTTCTCTTCATCATTCCCCTTACTTATTTTTGTACTCTCATTTTTCAATTTCCTTCATATAATTTATTTTATGGTCTCATGTGGGTTTTTGTTCCTCTCCAATGATCGGGATAGATTCAACGTTACTTGTTCCATATATATATTTTATGGCAACTAAGTCTTTATATTGTCTACTACCATTTGTTTACCTAGGCACATGTAGGTTCCTACACCTTCACATGTGCTATGAATTTTTCAACTCCTCTATGTTTTTAAAGGTTCTATGTTAGAGTCCTCGTCTTTTTCTTTCCCTAAGATTAGTGGCAAAGTATGTAGTAACTTCATCTTTTTATTTGTAAATTTATTCTTTATGATCCCCTTATTTAGAGTTTGTAATATCTCATCCTCTTTGGCACACTACTCTACACCCTCAACTTTTTTCCTGGGCTTTAATAAGTAGAAAACATGCAAGTTTCCTTGTCAACCACAATTACATTTTATGGTTCAATGTCACATATGTTTGACTTCTACCTTTCCACATAAGAATTATTACAAGGGTAAACATAATTGTTTCACAATAAGTGAATGTCTACATCAATGCCCTCTATATAAATGTTCACCTTTGTATCATTTTTTTATTAAATCAATGAATTAGTTTGATGTGAACCCATAAGGGAGTTTCAAATATGAGGATAATCTTTTATTTTTCATCGGGATGTGCACAAATGAATAATGTTACATGATAAAATATTAGGCATAATCCTTCAATAAATATGGAATGAGTCTTGGGATGTACTTCTCATCTTAAAATAATTCCTTTTAAGTTCCTTAACTAGTTATCTAAATTATTTTTATATGTATTTATCATCATGAAACGGAAAGCATATTATTATATTTCTTGATAGGGGACTTGTTCTCCACTAGGAAGTCCCACTTTACTTTTCCATCACCCTCCAACAAATCAATATCATTGAAAAAACATACGGTGGGGATTTGTTGGTGAAATAATTTTTCGCAAGATAAACTAGTGGTTTTACCAATGGTCACGGGGCTAGGACCCTTATTTTTAGGTATGGGGAGGTTGGAATTTAATAAATGAAAGGAATAAATGAAACTATGGGTTACCCTTAAACCAGGATCACACATGAATACTCCACTAAAGCTATGGAAAACCACTTATATAGTGTACAAGGGGAAATTTTATTAGGAAGTAGGAAAATAGAGGGAAGGGGTTAAGATTTTCTATAGGAAATTACATATTAATGCCAATATTAACTAGAGTATGTCCCCATTTAATAGGAATAAATCAACCGTGTGAGAAATATAAAGACTAATAAATCGAGACACAAAGTTATATGGACTCATTACTCAAAGACACAAAGTTCCTTATTTATTGTACAAGATTATAATACTTGCAAAGTTGGAAATTAGAAAGAGTAGAAGAACATAAGAAAGGGCATAGAAAAATGTATCTTATTGCTTCTAGAGGTAGTGATAAAAATAAAAACAACTATAAATAACCGACAACTACTAACCCTTTGGAATGGAGAAGCCACCCTAATTAATAGCTTTACAAAATATATTTTCATCTCCCCCAACATGACTTTTCACAATCCCATCACTTGTGACCTTTTATATTCCTATAGGAATAAAAATAAGTCTCTTTCTTATTAATAAAAGAGAATTTTTACAATTTCAAATTAAAAGGTCACTTAAGTGAATAAGACAAAAATTCAAAAATTACATTCCCAATGAAGAATTAGAACATAAAGAGAGGGAAGAAGAGAGAGGAGAAGAAAGTGATCAATCTGAAGATGAAGAAACCTCCAATGATGAAGATCCTTCTCCGAAAAATTATGAGGAAATGTTCTTTGAATTAACTCCCCAACATTCACTTCTTTGCTAAAATGAGCTATTACGAGTTTCATCTTCTCTATTTGTGGAATATAAAAATAACCCAAAGCAATGATCTAAGTCTTGAGAATTCCACCTAAGGTCTTGAATTGGTTGAACAAAAATTGATGATCACTTGCAGTATTAGAGATTGATCCTATAATTTCCACGAGTGATTCAAAAGTATCTCCATTGAAAGAGAAGGGATCACTTACATATTTCTTGACCAAATATTGGAAAGAGTTAAGGATATATTCCAAGGATTATTTTTCACTTAATGGAGGTGACCTAAGAATTTGCACACTATTCCCGACACTTTCAAAGATCTTAGATCCATTCTCTCCAAAAGACTCGAGTTTTTAGATAACATCATTTATCATATAATAAATAACATTCATTGTGTGATACCATATGGGAGATAAATTTTCATAGATAGATGTGAATACATTTTTTATCACTAAGGAGCAAGACAACTCATCTCAAAAACGAATGGGAACAAAATATCCCAAAGTGGGCCTTTTCTTTCTCAATCTCATCCTTGGTAATTTCCCCTTGAAAATAGAGGAAAAATAAATTTTGAATAAGGAGAGGACCTCATAAATAATTACCTTTCCTTTTACTGAGAATCCTCTCCACCCATTTGTCATTAGATCTCCCTTGCATGGTTTACCCTTGAGCTCTCTTGAAAAATTTAGGATCAAAAATTTTGATGGGAGAGATGGACTTTGGTAGAGGAAGTGGTACCATATTTGATTCTAGAAATTTTTGGAGGTGACAAGGACTGAGAGGGGGGGTGAATCAGTCCCCAATAAAACATTTTTCACACTTGTGCTTCAAACCCTAACCACACATGCTCATATACAACACATCAAAGAATACAACCTTTTCAATGAAGTAAAATCAATGCAAATAAAATAATAAGATCTCAAAGACACATATATTTATTAATCAAATCAGATCCACAAACTTATATTGATGCTCAAATCAGATCACAAGAGTAGTATCTTCAACAATGAATCACAAGATACAACGAAGTGCTCTCAATACAATCAACAATGTCTCAAGACCACATATGAAGAAGTAAAACTATGAGAAGGTATTAAATTTCAATATAAGATCTGAAAACACCTCAAAAACCTATAAATAACATCAACATGCTATGAAGATAACATCCAAACTCAAGCACCCAATTTTTCCTCCTTCTCCAACTCACTCTCAAAGAAACAACACAAATTTTACCGTTTCTCAAATTCTCATCATGAAAAATCAACTAGAACATGTCCTAGAATTATATTCCAAGTTTTTGGGCTAGGCCCAAATGGTTTTTCTTTTGATAAAAAAATTCTTCAAATGAAGATAAAAGGGTTTCAAAAATCTAGAACAATTGTACCAGAAACTCCATTTTAAAGCCTTTCCTTGATTATAACTCAAAGGAGGTAGGTCCATCATGATATTTTATAACTATACATTCTTATAAAATTCAAGAAAATAAATCCCAATAGTAACATTTGACTGTAGTAGGTCGGCCTAACAAAACTTCTTCATCCATGCACCAAAAATATCAATAACCCTTGCATTTGAATGACAAAAATCTCCTAATTCTAAAACTATTTTTGTTCAAGATCCAAAAATAATAAAACATGTTTAAAATAAAATTTAAACATCATATATTTTTTGTAATTTATCTAATCCAATAAAATTATTTTGTTTACTGGGCCCAAAGCTCTTTGTACTTCTCAAAACAGTTTTTTCAAGCACCATTCAACACCCCTGGAAACTTCATCGACCACCAAATTACTTATAAGCAAACAAAAATTCCATGTTACCACTCAAAATAAATTTAATAACCTTTATAAATATTATAATAAAGTTATAATTCATGAAACATCCACCACTTGAACCACAACTACATTTGTCTTCACCAAATTAACATGCCAAAAACTCTTTTTGCAAAGGTTTTCTCATAAAATAAATTATACAGGCATTCAAGACCTAAAAATGGAGTCATTGGATTCCTAATTCATCCTTTTCACATTACATGTGATAATAAACATTAATTAATCCATATCATGCTTCAAATAACCTCAAACTTTCACTAGAACAAATCATGTCCTGAACTATCAAATTATTACTGAAATAATGGCCTAGAAATCCTATAAAATGACCTCATAAAGAGGAAATACATATTAAATTGTAAATATATATGAATATAATTTATAAAACAATTTGAATTATCTCAAAATTCAATCTGTAGCTCAAGTTATGACCATTTTACTGGACCCTGCTATTTGAGATCCCAAAACTACCCTTTGACTAGTCAACTTGTTTGGACCTCAAAACATCATGAAACTACATGAAAATGTCCTAAAACATACATGGAAATCAATAAAAAAATCGAAAAAATCATGCACCATCAATTTTTCATAGTACTCCTTTGGTCCATCTTGTCCTAAAACCTTCTTCTCTAGAAACTACTATTTATAAGAGGGACCCACATACCATCATTACTTCAACCATGCATTTATGGAAATCCTGAGGATTCCTCTACACCATAAAATCATAAATTTTTCACTTGTAATAAACATTGGTTCAAAACACTTCACTTTCTTCAAACTGCTCGTAGCTAGGGTTTAACTAGTATTTTAGACCTCTTAACCTTCTTAACATTCGTTCATAAAAACGTGACTATAAAATAACCTCATTATTTTTTTGAAACCTTCTAAAATCACCTTAGAATAATTCCTGAAATCCACAAGGTCCCATTCAAAGCTCACAATTCACAACGAGCATTTGAAGTTCAAATTCAAGCTTGATTTTTACCTATTCTTGACCCTATCTCACAAAATCAGTCATATCTGGAAAACTACACAACATGGGCACTTGATATTTTTTGATAACATAATCACCATCCCTCTAAAATATTAAATCATCAAAATGTAAATTTCATGACTCATTCTCTATAGTCATTAAGACTTACCTGTGCTTGCATATTAGACACTCATAGTAACAACTAGGGCCAATTGAAATAATGTAATAAATAAACATGAAACCTCTGAAAATGACCCAAAAATACCTAATTTTTCATGATATACTTGATAACATGCATCCATGAGCTCAAATGGATCCAATATACAATATCACACCTCCAAGCCTCTGTGTTTGCTCCCAATGAGCACTGTAACAAGGTTAACCACCTAAACTTGTACTATGCCACTACTTTGAGCACTCAAACACCCTCAAATCATGCTATAAATCATGTCAACATGCTTCCCAAGCATCCAAGAAGCTCACACTTCCAAGATACACCTCCTAGGCACCTGTATAGGCTTGCTAGAGAAAGCACACCTCACTAAATCCCACTATAACCGATGAAAAATATGATTCATCATGTTAGCTCCATGAAAAAAATATGAAAATCATCATACAACATTAAATTTGTCATTAATGTGGTTTTTCATCAATGACAACACCTATTAGGATACCATGCCAACAATCTCCCCCTTTGTCATTGATGGAAAACACCCTGAACTTTTCCCCTTTTTACATTAATGACAAAGTAATACCTGTAGCTTACCTTCTTCACCATATTTAGATTCATACCTTCAATATTTGGTTGGAAACGTCAACCAAATGTCTCAATTTACTTCATTTTCTTGGTTTTTCTCAAAAAACAAAAAATTGTCTTCATTTAGGCATGCAAGAAACAAGCTCCCCACTTTGGAAAGATAACTTCAAATATCTGAAAAACATTAGTACACCATGAAAGATATAATATATCACCTTGCTAGTGGCATAAAGAATAATTTCCAACCTCCTAGACATACAAAAACACAAATTTTCTCCTTCAACCCGATTTTTCCCTTCTTAAGAATATTGTAGTAGCTAGAGTCTAGAAGTGAGTCATATTCATCTCTACATCATGCCAAAAATGTCATAAGGATCACGATTCATTATTACTCAAAATTCTAGATAAAATTTCTTATTTCTTAGGCCTAAACATGCATATAAGGAATCTTCATACTATTCTTTGATGTTACAATCTTGAACATCCTTTTTAGAGCAATTTAGGCAAGTTTCAAGATCCTACAGTAGGGCCAAAAAGCATTGACTCAAGAACAATGCACTCCCCTAGCCTTAATGTTTCAACTTCAAGCTTCTAAGCACAAAAATGGGAGACTTACCTTCTTATCATGACATGAAATCATGTTTGTAACTTTCTCTCTGAGTCCTAAACTCCTTATTCGAGTCTTCTAGAGTCATATTTAGCTGAGATAAGACAATTTAATCTAGATGAGAAAATCACTTTCAAATCATACCTTATATATCCTTGAAACCACCTATATAACCATCTTAGAAGCTCATCCAAGGTCTCATTAACTTTTGTATGCCCATATGCATCTCAATCACTTGTAACATCACCTTCAAACACTGTAGAGGAAAATCCAAACTCGTAGCACTTTGTAAGATTATATTTTTACCTAAGAAAGTTCTTTTTATTAGTTTGAATACTTGATCAACCACTTCATGAATGTTCCCCTATCCTGGGTGGGATTATGCACACTTTTACCCAATAAAGATGATTCATATTGCTTTTTATAACCTCGTGCTTTGAGAAAGATTGTACTCTGCTCATACGCTATGGAGTATTTCAAAAACCAACTATATAAATTTCTTACATCTTATAGCCCCTAAAGATGGTCAATTTTGACTGAGAGTAATCCATCTTCTGACATACTAAGTAATTAATTGATGTTATTTTCATCTTCAAGCTTCAAGATGACTGTCACATTGCTTCACTCAGTATTTGAACTTGTTATACACCCTATACAGTTACAACATTCTTCTTAACAGTATCAAACCATTTTAGAGGGAAATGTGTCTTATCAATCTTTCAATGTTATAGAGGAAACCTTCTAAACCATGGATTTCATATTGAAATTGGTCTAACTCTTTTTGAATACTGAGTTAGACTACTCAAACACTCAAACACCTTCCTCGAAGCCACTTTAGGATATCTCAAAGCTCTTCAACTTTGTAAAGCTTGTCGTTTGAGGTCTTCATGATCAAAACCTTACATACATGACCTCTAGTCTTCATCACAAGATTCAGTGCACTGTAGCTTACCATTCTACTCCTTCATTCAGCTTTCAACGCCATTTCATAGTCTGTAGCATTTCATTTGAGAGATATTCAACCTCAACCTTGCCTTGAACTTCATTCTCAAATTTTTTTATGTAACGAGGTTCATAATATGTCTTCTACAGACCTTGAATTTGATCCTTGAGATGATTCTTACAAAAATAAGACATCTTTACATCCTTCATAAATGACTCTACCACCATGAAAACCTTATAGTATATTGAAGAATTGTATTGTCATGATTTTCTATATAATTGCCTTTTAGCTACAAAATCTCACTTAGATCTATATTCTTGAGTGTATACCCAAATCACTCATGTCTTACATATGGAATTGATCTTTGAGACATTGAATTATGACATAGAAACCTTCACTATATATCATGAAAGATCTTTTTATATAATTTTCAAAACATAGATGACAGTCACACCCCTAACATGTTTAAATAGCGAAGAGATAGAGTACGGTGACTATGCACCAATATTGTGAAGTGAATTCATACACAATATACTGAAATTGCATAACAAACTCTCCTTATACTAATTACAACATCTTGAGTACATGACCTAGTTATGAAGAAACCAAGAGGTAGGATTTTGACAGTCAAACCCTCGGCAGAGTGCATCAAGAACAAACATTCTAACTCTGTGATGCATAGTTGGAAATGTGTACATTCCTGAAGCTCCAAATTTTTACCTCCTCTAGCCTCATGTGTCTAGATGATTAGTGAAAAAATTCAGACCAAAATACCATCATTTGGCCACTCAAAAGTGATTTTCCATGCATATTGCTTCAAGGTGAGTGTGTAAACTCGGTCAAGAACAATGAACTATTATTTTTGACCAAATTACTCTTATCTTCCTCAAAATAGCATCAGCACCTTACAAAAACTACTTGATTTTACTAAGCACCATATTCAATGGTATTTCATCATGAATAGTCACTTTACATACAATGGTGTTATCCATATTGCTTACAAATAGTGCACTCATTACCATACCATTGTCACTTTCAACCTTTTTGGGTGAAATTTGGTCAAGTTGGAACATGATAACCATAAATCATCCTTTAAGAGAACTTAGATTCCAATACCCACTCAAATAACTCATGATACAGACCCAATATGCCTAAGAACGTGACATAGACTAGGCACACATGATGACAAGACATAACATTCCACGATTATATATGTTAGACACTTTCTTCAATGCAATGACACAACTTGTGACATCTTACATATGAAAGACACTATAACACAAATGACAAGACCACTTAAAACTTACCACAGAATAATTGCACACCTTTATAACTCATTACCGGACCACATAAGCCCAACACATACCAATACAAGTGAAAAATCCTAATAATGTTTCATGAAGACACTTGACACCACCGAGACACCTTTACCAACTATTTCTCATCAGGGAATCTTAGATACATGGGATAATAACTCATGATAGATCATAAGAAATCAAAATTAGCTCAGAAAACTTGACACAAGCCTTGAAGGTTTTGGCAAAAATGTAGACTCACATGAACTTGATGATTCTCTTTAATTTGACTCGAGACATGATTACATACATCTTAGAGATTGGTGATTTGACTCATGACCTCCTAAATTATATTCATATATACACAAACCTCTTATAAATCTTTCATGTACTTATATATCTACTTAACATAGATATCATTGTTCTAACATGATATCATGAAACATACATGACACTATCATAATCCACTTGATACACTAGACCGAGACCTAGACATCTACAACTTGAACAACCATATACAAATAGTAAGATCATGCCATATGACTTGAAGAGACATACCTCAAAACCATGGAGAAGACACAAAAAAATGATCAAGATAGATCCCCCTCACTTCAATTCTTCTTTTACACCTATATACCTCTAATAAGCCTAATAGAAGCATATGTTACCATGGAGGAGCTTGATGAGAGACCTAAGTAGGTCTCAAACCCTCTTCTTACACTTTTACTTGATTCCTTCTTTTTCGATTCAAATTTTTCCATGAAATATCTCTCCTTTTGCTCAATCACATCCTTGGAACCCTCTTTAGGAATTTGACTAGTCTCATCCTTCCTTTTGTATGTTTGACCTTGTGGCTTAGGTTTTGAGACTCTTTCTTTAACTGACCTATATTACAAAAGGTTCCAATGTGCCCTATCTTGTGGCATCTAAAACATTTCACTTTCCTTCCTTTGCATTCATAAGCCCTATGACCATATCCATTACAAGCATATCAATACCCCTTGAATGTTCTTACATACCTCTTTGTGTTTAATGGCTCATTTTTGCAATATTTTACAAGATTTCCTTTTTCTTGGCATTTATAGCATTCGGCTCCATACTTTTGACCTACCTTTTTCTATTTCTTGTCTTGGCATTATTCTTCCTTTTATTTTTACAATGTTCCTTTCCTTTACAATCAACCTTATTTTCCACCTTAGGACTGCAATGACTAGCCCATATGCCCATAATTACCACATTTATAATAATTTCCAAGAAAAAAACCATACTTATACGCACTTGGCTTCCCGATAGGTGATCTTCTTAGAAGTGGAAACCTTTATCTCTCTTCCTTTCTTGGTTGTTTGCTTTCATTTGATCCTTGACTTGATTCTTCTTCATTCTTCTTGGATGAATCCTAATTGAATCCTAGGCCTATCCTATCACCATAGGCCTTTTGATTTTCCAACATCTTACTTAGATTTTGAACTCCTTGAAAGGATAATAATTTTCTTTTCATGGTGCCTAAATATTTCTTCAAATCCTCTATTTCTTTCCTCTTGATCTTCATCTCAATTTGTGCTTCCTCAATTTGATTTGTTATAACCTTGACTATTTATTCTTTTTGAGATACATTTTTGATACACTCTTCTCTCTTAATCTTGAGATCATTTTGGGCCTGCTAAAGTTGACATTTTATAAGCTTACTTGATTCTTCATGATTTGCAACTATTTTTATAATATTATCGTATTCTCACCTACCCATTTCCTTATCATGAAGGTATTAATTTGAATTATCTCCAAATCTGTAGGTGCCATGTTGTCACCAAAGATCTTCACCGTAGCTTGTTAGTATACTTTAAAGGGTGTGTTCTCGATACCAATTGTTGGAGGTGACAAGGAATGAGAGGGGGGGTGAATCATTCCCCAATAAAACATTTTTCACACTTGTGCTTCAAACCCTAACAACACATGCTCATATACAACACATCAAAGCATACAAAATTTTCAACGAAGTGAAATCAATGTAAAGAACATAATAATATATCAAAGACACATGTATTTATCAATCAAATTAGATCCAAAAACTTATATTTATGCTCAAATCAGACCACAATAGTAACATCTTCAAAAATGAGTCACAAGATACAACAAAGTGTTTTCAATACAATCAATAATGTCTCAAAACCATATATGAAGAAGTAAAATTATGAAAAGGTCTTAAACTTCAATATAATATCTGAAAAAACCTCATAAAGCTGTAAATAAAATAACATAATAATGCTATGAAGATAGCATCCAAACTCAATCACCCAAACTTTCCCTCCTTCTCCAACTTTCTCTCAAAGAAACAACAAGATTTTTCCTTTGCTCAAAATATCCTCACGAGAAATCAACCAGTAGTTGTCCTAGAATTATATTATAGGTGTTTTTGGCTATGCCCAAAGGGTTTTTCTTTGTAGAAAAATGGTTCTTCAAAAGAAGATAAAAGGGGTTTCAATAAGCTATAACAATTGTACCCAAAAACTTCTTTTTATAGCTTTTCCTTGATTAGAACTCTAAGGAGGTTATTATTTCGTGATATTTTTAACCTATACATTTCTATAAAATTCAATAATATGCATCCCAATAGTAAAATTGACCCAATTAGGTCGCCCTAACAAAACCACTTCATCCATGCAACAAAAATATCACAAATCCTTGCATTGGGATGACAAAAATGTCCTAATCCCAAAACTCTTTTTGGTAAATCTATAAAAATCATCAGACTTGTTTAAAATAAAATTTAAACATCATATATGGTTGTAGTTTATCTCATACAATCAATTTATTTCGTTTATTTTGGGCCCAGAGCTCTTTGTACTTCTCAAAGCAGCTTGTTTCTGCACCCTTCAAACCACTCCCCGGAAACTTAATTTGATCACCAAATCACTTATACTCAAAAAAAACATGCAATGTAACCATGAAAAATAAATTAAAGAAACATTATAACACTTATAATAAATTTATAAGTTATGAAACATCAACCACTTCAAACCACAACTACATTTTTCTTCACGAAATCAACTGTCAAAAATATTTTTACAACAGATTAGCTCATAAAATAAATTCTACATAAATTCCATACCTAAAAAAAGATTAATTGGATTCAAAATACATCCCTCTTCACATTACATGTGATAATAATTATCACAAAATCCATATCATGCTTCAAATAACCTCAAACTTCCGTGAAAATAGATCATGTCTGAACTACTAAAAACCTTCTTTCGAAAGAATTCCTGGAGATCTTTTCAAATGACCTCATCATGAGGAAATAAATATATAACTTGAAATATATCTGAATATATTTTACAACTAAACTAGAATCTTCTTATTCAACTTTTAGCTCAAGTTCTAACAATTCTACTAGACCCTGCTATTTGAGACCCCAAAACTACCCTTTAACTAGTCAACCTATATGGACCTCAAGAAATCATGAAAATGCATAAAAATATCCTGAAACATCCATGTACATAAATAAAAACTCCCAAAAATCATACACCATCAATTTTTCATACTACTCCTTTGGACCATCTTGTCATAAAACCTTCTTCTATAGAAACTACTATTTATAAGTGGGGCCCACATACCATCACGACCTAAACAATACATTTATGGAAATCCTTAGGATTCCTCTACAACATAAAACCATCATTATTGCACTTGTAATAAAAACTAGCTCACAACACTTCACTTTCTTCAAATTGCTCCTAGCTATGGTTTAACTAGGGTTTTAGACCTCTTTACCTTCTTAACATTCGTTCATAAAAAAATGAAAATAAAATGACCTAATTATTTTTGTTAAACCTTATAAAATCACATTATAATCATCCCTAAAAGCCACAAGGTCCCATGAAAATCATACAATTTGCGACGAGCATCCGAAGTTCAAATTTAATCTTGCTTTTACATGTTCTTGACCCTATCTCACAAAATCAGTC
Organism: Taxus wallichiana var. yunnanensis; assembly: GCA_018340775.1. NCBI lineage: Eukaryota > Viridiplantae > Streptophyta > Pinopsida > Cupressales > Taxaceae > Taxus > Taxus wallichiana. The sequence goes on along the minus strand of CM031240.1, from coordinate 294,514,347 downwards.
ATATCTTGAGAAATAAACAACATGGGAACATAAAAGTTTTCTCAGAGAATAATAACTCATCCCTATAACATCTTCAATCATCGTAATGTCAATTCCATTTTCAATATCTCCAAACATTAAGACTTACCTATGCTTGCATGCTAGATCCTCATAGTAACAACTAGGGCCAACCAGTGAAATAATCTAATAGCTGAACATAAAACCTCTCAAAATTACCCAAAAATGCCTTATTTTTCATGATACACCTGATAACATGCATCCATTTGCTCAAATGGATCAAATCCACATTGTCACACCTTCAAGATATTATGCGCTGCTCCTAATGAGCACTGTAACAAGGTGAACCACCTGTACATCCACTAGGCCACTACCTTTTGTAAGTGGTCAAGAACCCTAAAATCATGTTATACATCATGTAAATTTTTTTCCCAAGCATCCAAGAATCTCACACTTCCAAGATATGACTTTGTCATCACCAATCCGGCACTATGATAATTCTTCACGGGAACTCCTCGTCTTTATGATTATTTACTAATGCATGCCTTTAGTTTGGTGGATGTAATCTGGAAACAAAACAACAACCGAACACAATAATACCATCGACTATGATAAGATGGAATGATGACAAATCTGAAATATCAAAGTAAATATTAACATGAAATTGTTACAATCTCACCCATGAGGTACTTCAACAAGACTATGGGAGAAACTTTACAATTACACCTCTCGATGGCTTCTTCAACACACCTTTAAGCGATGGCTTCCTTTGCACACTTTCTCACTACTTCTTTCTATGCTAAATGAGGGGGTAGCCTCTCTATTTATAGAACTTCCAGGCTTATCCATCTTATCTCTAAGATAGGATAAAGAAATACACTGACGAATCATATTCCATACCTTAACTCTTATCTGTACATGTAGGCTTATCTGTTAAGATAAGATAAACCTTATCATTTTACATGGGTTCCACATTTTTAGACTTTTTACAAATAAAATACACAAAATATTTATGACCTCACTCCTTGTCTTTATTACCAATATAATATTTCTAATTCCTAATCATGTAGACCCTACTTCTCTAATTACCCAAACTTTGACATTTTAACATTACCGGACCACTTACGACAAATATTTACTTTTTACAACATTCCTATTGTACTTTGACTATTACCGTACTCCACATTATTGGCGGCACCGTACTGACGGCGCCGTTATCTTCTATCGGACGCTACTACTAATTACACTTAACAACATCCTATTCCTAATACATACATTAATGAAATAGAAATTATGGAGGAAAATTTTAGTGTCGACATCTTCCCCCTTCCTAGCTTCTACTCCATCCTCGGAGTAGACTATTCTGGTGCTTGGAAAATATTCAACTTGTCATGGTTGACCCATTTCATAATGGGAGTGCCATCCAATTCCTCCAATCAGTACGTACCATTTTAGTGCACAAACTGCTATTTTGTAGGGCCCCATCCATTTTGGAAGAAATTTTCTCTGTCTTCTTTTTTTGTATCTGGAATCATATACTAGGACCAAGTCATTCACATGAAATGGAGACCATCGGATCTTTTGATCAAAGTATTCCTTCTGCTTCATTTTCTTCTTATGGCTTGTATCCTTTGCTATTTCCCTCATTTCCTCTAGCAAATGAAGATGTACCAACCTTTCTTTTACTGAATCACTTTCATCCATCCTTTCATTTTTCATAACTCTCACAGTGGGAATATCAAACTCAATAGGAAGAACTGGATCAATGCCATAAGCCAATTGAAATGGGGAGTATCTTGTTGCTGACTTTGATGTTGCCCTATATGCCCACAATGTTGCATGAATCCTTTTATCCCATTTATGTACCTGCAAGGCTGCATCTTTTGCTAGAATTTGACATAACACAAAATTTGTTCGTTCCACCTATCCATTTGTGCTTGGCTTGTATGTTGTTGCCTTCCTGTGCTTAATAGAAAACTTATTGACTAGGGCTTCTACCACCTCATTAATGAAGTGGCTTCCTTGATCTATTACAATTTCTAATGGACAACCAAATCTGGTGACAATGCGTTCATATATGAACCTTGCCACTTCATCCATGGAAGTTGTTTTCAATGGCCTAGCTTCAACCCACTTGGTTAAATAATCTGTGGCAACTACAATATACTTATTTTGACGTGATGTAGTTGGAAGTGGACCTACAATGTCTATTCCCCATTTTTCAAAGGGACCAAGGGGAAGAATAGGACATAATGGAGCTGATGAAGTCTTACAGTTACCATGTGTTTGATAAATATCACATGTCTTACAATAATTATAACAATCTTTAAAAAGAGTGGGCCAGTGATAACCCGCATCTAAAATCCTTCTTCTTTGTAAGTTGTCCAGAGAAGTGCCCTCCACATGTACCATTGTGGAATTCTTCTAGCAGCTCCTTTCCTTGATCACGTCCAACCTGTCCTCTTGATGTCCATCAAGTCCTATTGAAATAATTCTCCATGCAGAATAGAATATGGACGACTGGCTTGAGTAATCTTTCTCTTAGTCTTTGCATTGGCACCATCAGGAAACTTGAATTCATTCAGATAATTCCAAATATCTATGTATTCACTAGGGATTGTGTCAAGGGAGAACAATGCTGCATCGGGAAAATCATCATCATCACAAGATGATCCTAAACCATCATAGGCTCGAGAGAGTGCATCTGCATTGACATGCTTCTTTCCTGGCCTATCTATAATATCAAATTCAAATTCTTGTAGCAAAATTATCCATCTTGCTATCCTCCCTGATGGGTTAGGCTTATTGACAATATATTTCAGAGCCTGATGATCCGTTACAACTATAAATTTCTGCCCTAGCAAGTAATTTCTAAACTTCTTTATAGCAAAAATGATAGCCAGAGCCTCTTTTTCAGTTACAGTATAGTTTACCTCAGCACTGCTCATTTGTCTGCTCCCAAAGTAAATTGGATGTTCATTCCCATTTTCATCCTTTTGGCTCAAAGTACTACCTAGTGCTGCATCTGAGGCATCAGTGTACACAATGAATGGCTTGCTCCAATCTGGATTCTTCAAAACAGGTGAAGACACCAGGGCTTCCTTCAGTTGTCCAAAAGCTTCATGCGCCTTGTTTCCTGGTTCATAAGCAACATCCTTCTTCAAGAACTGGGTTAGTGGCTGTGTAATCTTTGAGAAATTCTTGATGAACCTTCTATAGTAACCCACATGGCCTAAAAATGATCTCAACTTACTTCTATTCATAGGAAATGGTAAATCTTTGATTTTTGAAACTTTATCAGGATCAGTACCAATACCATCTCTGGATACAACATGCCCTAACAAAATGCCTTTAGAACATCCAAAGACACACTTTGTAGGGTTTAGTGAGGCTTGTGCTTCATCTAACCTTTGAAATGCTGTCTCCATCTAGTGCAGGTGGTCCAACTTGCTCCCATAGATGCAAAAATCATCCAGAAATACTCTGATGAAGGTCCCAATGTAGGGTTCGAACACCCTATTCATCAAACACTGGAATGTTGCTGGAGCATTACACAACCCAAAAGGCATAACTCTATAAGAAAACATTCCCCAAGGAGTGGTGAACATGGTCTTCAGCTGATCTTTCTCTGCTATACGAACTTGGTTGTAGCCGCTATATCCATCAACAAAACTATAACACTCCTAGCCGCCTACTTCGTCCAAGATCGATCTCGAAAATGGAAGAGGGTAATGATCCTTCTTTGTTGCCTTATTGAGCTTCCTGTAATCAACACAAATGCATAGCTTCCCATTCTTTTTTATTGAGATCACAATGGGAGAAACCCATTCGAATTCACCACAACAAATATGAATCTGGATCAAGCAACTTATCTATTTCTTCTTTTGACCTTGGAAAAATTAGGATTCATTCTATATGGCATTTGCTTTATGGGCTTAGCACCATCTACCAGCTCAATACAATGTTCTACCCAACTTACTTGACGGAGTTCCTTGTAACAAAATTGAATAGGTGTATGTACCTTGAAAGAGCTAGAGGTAGGATTCCTTCTCACTCTCCATCACAGCATCACCAATCTTTATTTGTTGGAGACGATCATCAACTTATTCTTCAAATAATTTTATGGGGTCATGAGTTGGTGTGACTGGAAGGATATCCATGACTGAAACATCCACCTTGCTTTCTTCATCTTCGGTGTCCACTTCACTGGTACTAGAGTAATCAGAGGATGTCCAATCATTAGTTTCATCACTTGATTCCACTGAGTCTACGCCTTATGATGTCGAGGGATCACATTTATCTTCACCCTCTCTCTACCACGTCCAAGTTTCATGAAACCTTCATTCCGGTAGTTTCTTGCATGAACTCTCCTTAACCATGGTCTTCCCAATAGCATTGGGTATGCAACAGTTACCATTTTTCATCACCGAAAGTCTACCACACATACCACACCCATAATGAGATATTGCCACATTTGAAACTACACCTTCTGGTTTAGTTTTTCCTTTATTTAATGACCTTAACATAAGTGTTGAAGGGCGATCAATTTTTAAACCCAACATATTCATTATAGACTCGGTCATTACATTAACTGTAGCACCTCCATCAACTAAGACATCATGAATTGAAATACCATTACATAATACCTCAGCTTGTGGAGCATAGGGATCCGCCTCTGCCTCCAAAACAGGGACCTCAACCTCCTTCCTTCATCGAGCATTGAGTCCACTTCGCAACTCCCGCCTCTTCTCAGAAGACATAGCCAAGAGTTGACCATATGTAATATTTGCAGGCCTTTTGGACAGATCTTCCAAGATGGAGTATGGTCCTTGCCCCCTGTGAAATCGAGAAAATCCCGCACACCCAACTTTCTTCTCCTATGTTTCTTACTAGTTTCTCCTTTCATCTTCTTAGGATCATTTCCATCTTGATTATCTTTTTCTTTCTTTCTTTTTGTTACAAACACATCTACTTCATTATTTCTACTCTTATCTACTACATCAAGAGAATTCACAGGTGATTTTCCTTTATCATTATCTCTTGTACTGGATGTAGAAGCTCTATCTCAGACAATTATACTTATAATGACCCTTTTTATAACAACCATAACAAACAACTTCAGAAATATTTCTTTTTGGACCTCTATCTCCTCCTTGAGAACTAAATTCCTTTCCTTGAAGAAGATTAATAGTTAACTGGCCCATCTTCCTAAGCGAGATCTTCATACTCATCAGTAGATGTACTAAGAGAAATATTTGTGCTCACCGGCAGTGGTTGTGGATTCGGACCAAAGGTGCTGGTGTAGGCTCTACTTTAACAACAATTTCTTTGGGCTCCTCTTCCATGCTTTCTTCTTGCCTTCTTGCAATCTCCTTTGCTTGTTCAATGGTAGCCGTGGCGGTCATACTTCACTCGTTGTCGATCTCGGCTTCATCCCAAGAATGAAGTGCTTACAGAGGAGATTATCCACGCCATTCATCAACCCATCCGCTAGTCCTTCCTTCCCGGATCCGGGCATCGAGCTTCCTCCTTAGCTCTAGAACACGAGCATGATAATCCCTTATCTTCTCCTTCTCTCCTTGGGATAGCTTTTTGATCTCGATCATGAGATCTGCATATTTTTGTTGTTCACCAAATTCTTCAAGAAAACTTTTAGTTAATAAATCCCATGAATTTTTCACATTATCACCTAGTGTTTCAAACCACCTAAGTGCTGAACCATCCAAAAAGGTAGGAAAAAATTCAATCCATTGTTCCCTTCTTATAAGGCCATTACAAATACAAGATCGTTTAAACTCTTGAATGAAAGAAGAAGCATCTTCATTAGATTGAGCTGAAAAAGAGGAATCTTTCCCATTTTCAAAAGTAACCACACCGTGAAATACCAACCCACAAGTACAATTAACAAGACTTATGTGCACAAATAATTGGAATCACTATACTAGAAAGTGACTTTACACCTTTCTACAAGTAAAATAGAAATGACCACGGTAAACTATGTTAAAACTTGACTTACTACGGTAAAACTCGACTTTACTTGTGGTAAACACTATTCACGATAAAAGTGAAGTTATGCGGTAAATACTATTCACGGTAAAAAGTGACTTTATCGGTAATTACTATTCCCAGCAAAAAGGACTTTACCGTGGTAACTACTATTCATGGCAAAAATGACTTTAACATGGTAACTACTATTCACGGTAAAAATAACTTTTCCATGGTAACTACTATGCACAAAGAAAAACAAGGTTACCCTCCAATTAATTTTTGCCTAAGTGGGAATATCTCTCCGTAAAATCCACCAACGAGGAATGGTCCTACAACGGAACCAAAATGTCATCACCAATCCTAAGCACTATGATAATTTTTCACCGGGAACTCCTCATGCTATGATTATTTACTAATGCACTGACCTTTAGTTTGGTGGATGTAACTGGAAACAAAACAACAACCGAACACAAGAATACCATCGACTATGATAAGACGGAATGATGACAAATCTGAAATATCAAAGTAAATATTAACATGAAATTGTTACAATCTCACCCATGAGGTACTTCAACAAGACTATGGGAGAAACTTTACAATTACACCTCTTGATGGCTTCTTCAACACACCTTTAACTGATGGCTTCCTTTGCACACTTCCTACAATATTTCTCACTACTTCTTTCTATGCTAAATGAGGGGGGTAGCCTCTCTATTTATAGAACTTCCAGGCTTATCCATCTTATCTCTAAGATAGGATAAGAAATACACTCGACGAATCATATTCCATACCTTAATTCTTATCTCGTACATGTAGGCTTATCTGTTAAGATAAGATAAACCTTATCATTTTACATGGGTTCCACATTTTTAGACCTTTTACAAATAAAATACACAAAATATTTATGACCTCACTCCTTGTCTTTATTACCAATATAATATTTCTAATTCCTAATCATATAGACCCTACTTCTCTAATTACCCAAACTTTGACATTTTAACATTACCGAACCACTTACGACAAATATTTACTTTTTACAACATTCCTATTGTACTTTGGTATTACCATACTCCACATTATTGGCGGCACCGTACTAACGGCACTTTGTTATCTTCTATCGAACGCTACTACTAATTACACTTAACAACATCCTATTCCTAATACATACATTAATGAAATAGAAATTATGGAGGAAAATTTTAGTGTCGACAACTCCTGCAGCACTGTATAGGCTTGCTAGAGCAAGCACACCTCACTGAATCCCTTTGTAGTAGCTGAAAACATCTCGAACCATCATGTTAGCTCCATGAACAACAACATAACATCATCATACAACATTTACTTTTTCATTAATGTGGTTTTGCATCAATGAAAACACCTATTACGACACCTTTCTAATAGAAATGATTATACATAGGTAGTGAGGGTTCTCACATGTTACTTTAATTTCTCTACAATTTTTTTGTTTTCTTTATTTTTGGAAAGTAAGTAAGTGTAGACACAAAACCATGCGCATATTAATATTTTAATGTGTCATCAAGTATGCTTTTATATGCAAGGATCTTAATTAAGAAAACTATTCATTGGTGACACAATCCTTTGTCCATCCATTTGTTCTAATTGTTTCTATTGTCTTAGTCTCTCACATATGTCATTTATGTAGCTAGTTCTTATCGGGTCACATGGATCCCTTTCTATCTATCATTATTTATCCTAAGACACCAAGGCCCATTCTAGACACTAGTGATCGGTGTGCTCCTGTCCATTCTCGCTTCTAATGTCCATTTTTTTATTTTCACTTATTTTGACATTTGTGGTTGGCCTTTCTAGTTTTATAATCCTTATCCTGAGCGCATAGTCAGAATTTTGTGTCACAAGTGTCAAAATTAAAATAAGAGATTCATATATACATACAACATACACACTATTATTCTAGCTGGAAATTCTAAGGGGCAATATCATCTACATACTATCACTAGCATTACAAGGGACTGCATGTTTGGGTTGTATACACTACATAGGAAGGGGAAGTTCTCAATTCCATATCACACATTTTGATCTTATCTAGCCATACTGCCATATTTGTTTCTTTGGTGCAAGGGAAACCTAGGAATACTATTTTACACATAAGCACAAATAACTACATGGAGTATGGAATCCAAAGTGCAACACTTGGTCATAATTTCACTCATCATCATTCCAATCCAATGTGTTTGTGATCTTGTATCTTGGTAGCTAGGGTTTTTCTTACAGTTATAGGTACCCTCAGCAATCAAATAGTTAATGTCAAGTGATTGATAAAAATGGAATTGAAATCCCAAAGCAACAAAGAAGAAATCAGATTTTGAGCTTTATGCGGTCACTCGTGCCGGAAAAATCACCAATTCCAAGTCACTTTTCTAGCACCAGGCTCCCGTGTCCAACATCATTTTTTAGGTTCTAGGATTTGTAGAGAGAATTTGCAACATTTTTTCAATCTAGTTCAACACTTTACATTGCCTAAACCAGTTCCAAATTGCGTAGGACTCAGTTAAGTCATCTATCTCTCACATTTACTTATAATCTTGCATTTGTTAGAGTGCTTAGCATCTCGTATATTTACTATATTTTACTATATCATTTACTTTGCAATTAGATTTAATTAATTTTTATTAAATCATTTGGTGAATCCACTCTTCTTCTAACTTCTATCCCTCATCTCCCAAGCATAATATGGTTGATACATTCCTATAACCCTTTTTGATGATACTACTGCAAAATTTGAATTTTGTGACCTTTATCACAATACTCAATGTGATTATTACATTCTTCAAAAACTTGTTTCTTTCAAAAATACTTTTCCTATGGGTCATGATCCCCCTAAAATTCTCATAGTCTCCACTAACCAAACATTTATCTCATGTTCTTCCTCATATTCTATAGTCACCCATGTTCTTTGCACCATCGTCTCCCCCTCTTATACCACACGATAGTATTAATGTACATTTTGTGCTTGATCATATTGTTTCTTGTGATGATATAGATATAAATAATTATACTTTTAATTTTGGAAATTTAAAAGTACATGATACTTCTTCTCTTAGTAGTCAAGATGAATGTAAAGTTATATATCCTACCCTTCCTTCTTCTAAAAGTGCTTCTAATGAATGCAATGATAAATCTGATATTAGTGTAGGCACCAAAATTCTACACCCCTACCCTAGGTTCATTAAAAATAATAGATGACCCATTTGCAACATTCCACGACATTAAAATAATCCATTGGCCCCTTTAATTAATTTAATATACTCACCCTCCCAACATCCCTAAAGTCTAAATTAATTAATTAAATAAATAAAAAACCTTGCACCTCACCATGCTAACTTGGACATATCACTAACTACAATCAACTAATTAACTAGTTTACTAACCTTTCGAAAATATAGCTAGACCACCCCTAATTTATCCCTAACCACCACTCCTTACATAACTAACCATAACTAAGACAACTTTCTAAAAAAGCTCTCACCCTCACCCTAACCAATTTAGTTTAGCTTGAAGTCCCTTCCCACTTCAAAATCTTCCAAAATCCAGATTGAAATGGAAGGAAAATCAGTTATTTTGGACACATAACTAATATTTCCCATAATCGATGGTAATTTGCCCGATCATTGGCGATCTATATAAGTGTGTTTTCTTCCTTCATTTGGGGGAAGAATTTTGGTGTGTTACGGGTAAAATTTTCTCTTTTCCGGACATCACAGAGATCAATTATCTTCCACAAGGATTCATTATTGTCACACTTTGCTCTAGAATCATCAATTTGATCATTACATTGTTTGTTTTTATCATTAGAGCATCCTCAAGAGTTTGATTTTCATTTTGTCACTTGAACAAGGTAACCATCATCATTTTTGTCTGTTTTGATCATTAATATCAGGTAATATTATTTGTATTACATTTAACATGTTGTATATGCTCTGAAAATCTACTTTAGATCATAGTTTAAATTGAATTTGTCTCTGTTTTCTATAAACTATGAAAATTTACAACAATTGCCAGTAATTTGCCCAATCGTCGGTGATTCATGTGTAATAGTTTATTCTCGCATATTTTTCAAAATATGTCTAACCTTTATTTCTATTTTTTCTTTTGTTTTCTAACTTCTTGGCCAACATGGTGATTTCAGATGGATTTAGGAGGTAATAATTACCCTACTACTGATATTGGTGCTTTTCATGTTATCTGTCATTCTCTTACTAGGGAGCAAGATGAGTTATTTCATAATCTAGATATTTGTGAAATTAATTTCGCACCCTTTGGCCGTAGATAGTATTTTTTCATATCAACCCAAAGTGTATCCATGAGGAAATTGAAACATTTTTAGATGTGTATTATGAATCTCAAAGGATCCATGAAGACTTTGCACAATATGAGCACAAGTACGAGGTTTGTTTATACCTATCAGAAGACTACCATACTGCACCTGAATTTGATATTGATAGTCACATTAGCATCCCTGATACTGACACCACATTATCCCATCTCTACGAAACTCTGGAGGAAGTATCTAATTTCTTTACGGAGGACTTCATTTTTGTACCTAAATTTTACTTCACTGAAGAGGAAGGTCTAGTTGATTATGTAGGGTCTAATTTATTTGAGAACTTGAATACTGATCAAGAATATGATCTACGGATCTAGGCACGTCCATTATCTTGTTATGTATATGTCCACCTAAATAAGTGACATAGATAGTCATATTTTCACTTTTATCATATTGTATCACAATCTTGTTATCAATAAAATACTTAATTTTTCTTGAGCAAGTTGATATCCTTCAAAGGAAGTCATTAGGATTTCTAGGAAATAGTCATTTCTAGATAACCTACCCTTTTATCTTTCTAACATTATTTGTTTTAAGTGTGTTGATCTATAGGTTTGATTATAGGAAAAGAATCCTTGATTTCACTTTCTTTCACGATGCACAATATAACAAAATCCACACCACGGGTACCTCAAAAACCCCACCATAATGAGGTTGAGTCAAATTATTATCGCTTGATACATCAAGAAAAACAAATGTAAAAGCTGTGTAAGACATTCTGGCATGCTTGGTGGGACCCTTGTCCCTTTTAACTGCTTCATTTAATCATTAATTTGATCACTATATTCATCGACTTCCAATCACCAATAATTGGCTCAATCACCGATGATTAGCCCAATTTCTAGTGATTCCCCTATGTTATTTTCTTATTATCTTGTAATATGTTTGTTATTTCTTGTTTTCTATTTTCTAGCTTCTGCTAATCTGATTGCATAGTTCTTTTCCTGGGAGTTTTACTTTCTGGAATTGCTAAACACGTGCTTTGGAAAAATTGCTAAAATTTGAAAAAATAAAAATAAAATAGGAGCTCTCTCATGGTAACTTCTAAAAGACCATATTTTTACTTTCTATTTTACATTCTTGTTCATTGGTCCTCATTGAAATCAATATTTCATTTTGGAGTTTTAAAATAAACTCTTTCATACTTCTTGATCATCTAATTCTAATTAGGGAAGTAAATTCATTGCATTTCACTTCTCCTCCCTCACACACAACCAAATCACTTTAAAATAAAAAAATAAATGCATTCAAACAAATTCCACTTGGGTAAAACTGATTAGGATTTCATCACCTAACAAAGAAGACGAATCATTTTTCGGTGGAGTCTAAACTCCTATTTGTCAGTATATATTGGCTCAGTAGCTGACTCCCTTATTGCAGCAGGACCATGAAGTGAGGAGGTGGGCCCCAATACCACATTGTACCGATAGTAGTACATAGTTGGGCCTCACATACCTTTAGGTATATCGAGGACTCCACCCTTAACATACCTAAAAATATCTATAGCTTACCATTTCCTAGGACCCTTGTTAACCATCTTACACATTTCACTTTTTCTATAATTAATCAAGATTAATACAAAACAACATTTTTCATGCTTGTGCTTATTGTTTGTAAATCAACCCATCTAGTTAATTTTTATTTCCTAGGTGTTTGTGTGTTTTCTTATCATGGTATTTACTAGACAACAACTTCACAACCATACCTCTGAAGACATGTCTACTCCACCCCCTACATTCCAACAACATGCCCCATTTTACACCACAACACTTTCAACACCAATACAACAACAAATCCCTTATTATCAAATGAACACATCCAATCCCTTTCTGACACATAAAAACTTGGAATGAATCAGGAGTCAACTATAAAAATGAAATAGAACAACAATCTTTCCATTCTCTACAAAGCACTACCATGGCCAAATTCCTCATACACTAGAATAAGAACATCCATTCTCTCCTAGAGCATCCGAGCCTCCTTTCTACAATAGAGGAGACCCTATTTTTGAAGAAATGCTAGACTCAAATCCCATTTCTCTCAATGCTTATTTGGCAGCAATAAATGTCCAAATGCAACCATTCACACCCCAATCTGTTCCATACACTCACAACCCTTCATCTGTCATTGCATAACTCATTGATCAAAACCAAGACCCTGTTGTCCAACAGTTATATCCATACACTTCAAATCAACTTGAAACACTAAACAATAGTCAACCCCATATCTCTACCATCTCTACTAACCCCTTTGAAACATCGAATGAAAAATATTTCACCAATCAACCGAAGCACCTAACATCTCCTCAACTCCTGTTTATGACCTTCACATGATCTCGTCACAAAATACATTTTCTCAAAAACCCACATCTTCATTGAGTCCTTATATAGGATCCACATCTCCTCTAAGTAGTACCACTTCTTCCTCATCCACTCCTCCAACCTCCTCATAGGTATAAACACCTCCATTGGGTCATGTCGTCCCTTCTATATTTATGACTTATCAACATGTTACTACTCCTATCTAGAACATCACTGTGTTCATTCCCACAACCACGCCACTGGTCAATACTAGTGCCATTTCTAGTACACATCTTATTTCACAATACATACCACAACTTTCACAACCATTGATTTCCATGCCACAATCAACACATCAAAAAACATTCCACAATACAGTATCCCACAACAAAGCATTCCACAATAGGCACCATCCTCTGCCACCTCTACTATGTACTCCCAACAAACACCCATATATTCATAGCCACTCACGTATATGACAATGCCATTGCAATATTAGTATATTCAAACTTCACAGCCTATAGCTTCCCAACAAATCTTCTCATCCTATCAAAACATCCCACAACAAAACATCCCTTATCATCATAACATCCCTCAACAAAATGTTCCTTATCAACATAATGTATCACAACAAAACATTCCTCAATATGGAGTCCCTCAACAAAACACACCTCAAAAAAACATTCCACAATACCATATCCCTCAACAAAACAACTCATATCAGCACAATGCTTCGTATCAACAAAACACTCTCTACCAAAAAAATCCCTCAGCAAAACCAAGCACACTCATCCTATTTCCAACCTAGCTCATCCTCACAACAACAAATACAATCGATTCTCTCTAGACCCTTTTAAGCTACATATCTAATCTTGAAGTTGCTTCATCCTCATCTAAGAATACACTCTCCTATGATCAAATTTGCAATGAGCCCATTCACCCATCAGTACCATTCAAACCATATCCACCTCACTGGGAACTTCCTAAACTTGTCAAATTTTACAAAGAAAGAATATCCCCAACAACACATCCGTGCCTTTTGTCACACATGTTATTTAATAGCTCATGATCAAGATTTGATGTTGAGGACCTTCCCCATGTCCCTTGTTGGTCCTACCTTAAAATCGTATACAAAAACATTCCACAACATTCCCTATTTTCCTTCGCACAACTTGCACAACTTTTCCTAGACCACTTTTCTATCAACATAGCTCGTAAAGTCACCATCAATGACTATATGTCATTAGAAAATTTGAAGATGATTCCATCATGGATCTCTTTGCCCATTGGAGGGACATCACCAATAAATTTTCATTCACATTACCACAAACAAAGTTAATAGAGGTCTTTAGTCTTGCATGCACTAAACACATCTCATCCACATTACAAATCTAGTCATTTCAAAATTTTGATGAAGCTTTTACCATGGCTCATAAACTGGAATTACGAGCTCTAGAAGATGGATGGGTAAAGATTTGTCCCAAGAAACCAAAATTTGAATTCCCACCTAAATCACCATCCAACAATGACAATTCAAAAACATCTACTAATGCCATCATAGTCAAATCTTCTCCCAAGGAAAAACCTATCGTTAAGCGTCCCCATCAACAATGTAACTACACAACTATAGGAGAGACTTATAGCACAATTTTTGACAAACTACTTGCTTCCAACATGATATCTCTCCCTCCCATTCAACCTATCAACATATCATTATCCAAGCCCATTTGGTACTAAGATGATGACTATTGTAAGTACCATAGGTCAATGGTCATGACATCGAAATATGTCATACATTCTCGTAATGTGCTCCAAGATTTAATCGACAAAGGTGACCTTCATTTGGACAATCCAAACGCACCTCCAAATCAAAACCTCGACATATTTAAGCAACCTTTTCCGAACCATCCTTTGTCTTCGACCAACCAAAAATGAATGTTGTCCATATCATTAATGTAATAATGAAAATTGAGCCTATTCCTTAGTCCACCCTCACACCTAATGAAACAAAATCCACAGAATCAACACCAGTAACCGATGAGCCTAAAATTATGACTACTGAGCCTCCTTCTATTGAAACCATCACTCAAACCCTTCCTACATTATTTCCACTTAATGAATCAACACCAAAATCCAAAAACTCAAAGTTGTTGAACCACCACTTGTTACTAAAACCATCCCTATGCTCTCATCACACACCACCACCGAACCTATACCCACATCCTCTAGTACAACTATACCTACACCTACATCTAGCTTTACAAATATAGCTATGATACCTCTTGAAACGTTCTTAGCACAACCTCCTTTGCCTAAGATAGCCATAGGTGGTGGTCTCCCTAATCCATAAAAACAAACAATCCAAAACCTATAGATCATCTAGACTACATTAATCACATCATCTAGACTCCTCTTCCTTCACTAGCATCAACTTCATCGAATACACCTAGTTCATCCAAAACCTCAAAGGGGCCTAACAAACAAGGTGTTATTCAGGTATTTAAAAGTCCTTATTATGATGAAATATATCATTTTTATGGTCCTTCACCTTTTTACCACTTTCTCCCATGAAGGGTGTCCCAAATTTTGAGACTCTCTTGTCATGCCGAGAACAACACCTATGAGACCTTCCAAACTAGACACTATTCAAGAATTTGAGGGTCCTTCTTATGTTGCTTTGGATCAAAAATCCCTACATTGTCCTCACTCCCTCATAATGGTTTATCACCCTATTATTACAAGGGAAAAGCCCATCTACCAAACTCCCACAGTGAGTCCATACTCTACATCTATCATTCTATAAAGGGTGCCCACATAAACCCTCACCCTCCATCTTCTACATAGTCATGTTATTCTCCAAAATCATCACCCACACAGGATCCTCATCCTTCATCTTCTATTGTAATAGCTAGAAAGCCTTTGCAGCCAACAAATAAACAACCTATTGTTAAACAACCTATCTCACCTCCTCCTGGGAAGGATGAAATCTCAACCTTATTACCATCCACGTTCGGACCTAAAGGGCATTACAACACAATCTTGGATGACTTATTACAAAATTCACTCATCACATTACCACCCCCAAGCCATCAGACCATCATGGATGGAAACATGCCTAGTATGACTTAAATTATTTTTTTAATTACCATAGAACACAAGGCAACTCCATAGAAGATTGTAAAGCCTTTCATTAGAAAGTTTAGAATATTGGAATTTCATTCTTCCTTCCTTCTCAGTTAGGTGTGACATCAACATGAACATCGACATCACTAGAAGAGTCCATCCCTAAAACATTAATTCACCAAGTCGATGTCGTCCAAATCACCACTCACTTGCAGGAATACGACAAAGGATCTTCGAGTCTAAGAAAGATAGGGCTTCGTCACCGTAATACATCCACCTCTTGAGCTATTGGCTCCACCTAATAAGCCTAAGGTGTCCATTTCCTTAGCTCCTAAAGAATCCAATCAAACATTGTCATTGAAAGCCAAAATTTCTATACAAACAGAACTACCACCTTCTACACTGCAATTCAAATAGTGGTCGTCAAATAATTACATCAGTCTCCTTTCGGGATGTCACTTTACGAGCTTGTTTAAATGTCACCTAGTCATAAACATGCCATGATAGATGCCCTTCAATCTATCACTATACCAACTAATGACTTGATCCCATTTACAAACTTCGTAGTGCCTCTTAAAGAATCTACCTCCATATCATTTGAAATATTTGAAATTCCTTCTCTCAAACCTGAAGACCATGACTTACCACTCTTCATCATTGCTCAAATCAATGATATCTCCATAAATATCATATCTTCCCTTGCTTTTAACCAACTCATGTTTCCCAACATCGTTTTCACACAAACGATGGTTCTTTTACGATTCTTTAACGAAACTATCACACCCACACTAGGCATCAAAACCTTACCATAACTCTTCTACATTATCAAAGGAGAATTCCAATATAATATGTTGTTAGGATGCCCCTGGATACATACCATGTGTTTTGTTCCTTCCACCTTCCATCGATGTCTCAAATATTAACATGAAGGATGAACCTATATTATTCCCACCGATCCAAATCCATTTGTTGATTTCTATATGATGTATCGTCCATACAAAGTCCTTGTGTAAAAATCTACACCTGAATCATCTAACCAAGCATCTACCATTACATTTATCCCCTCTTCCAGATTACGGATGATTCTTTTCTTTGTGAGTCCATAAAATTTCTTACGCTTGGGAAATATTGTCTCCTCATGCTCAATTCTATCCCTTCTCCCAAAACATATGGTCACCTCGGAAAGCAACCAATGAATGACCCAAATATAGGAGATGTGATTTCTATGGTCCAACATATCTCAAAACATGTCTCATTTATGAGGGAATTGATAATCCTCCATCCTACATCATAATTACACACCACATTATGCCATCCACATCAAAATTTGAATCTCTAGATAATCCAAAATTCACACGCATGTATCTTCATTGTTGTGTGGGGAGAGGTTTTGGCCTCAGACACTATGAACAAGGAACTGATGATCAACCCATTATATGTTCCCTTAAAGCTCATGAGAGGAGTGGACTAGGATCATTTTCTTACAAAAATCCATACCCTCCGATACACCAACTCTTTTCAACAAATAAACTATCGATGTTAACTTAGGAACCCCATAGGATCCCTATGTTGTTGAGGTCATCGGTCTTTGAGTCTACAAGAATTGAAGGATTTCACAATGTTCTTAAGAAAATATCATCAAGCTTTCACATGGAAATTAAGTGATATTCCTGGGATTGACCCTAATATTTTCATACACAACATAGTCACATAACCTAATGCTAAGCTAGTTAAATAAAAACTTCATAAAATGCATCCTCATATGGCTCTCCTTGTTAAAGAAGAGATACAATGCTTTTATCTACTAACTTTATCATACCCATTGATTATCCATAATGGGTTTCCAAGCGTCATCCCTATAACAAAAGCCTTAGGAAAATACGTGTCTACACGGACTTTAGAGATCTCATTCTTGCTTGTCCAAAGGATGAATTCCCTCTTCTAAACATAGATTAGCTTGTTGACCTAACAGTTGGCCATGAAATGCTTTCCCTTATGGATGGATTTTCTAGCTATAACCAAATTTGTATTGCTATCGAGGATCAACATAAGACTATGTTTATCACCCCTTGGGGAAAATTTTTTATTCTTGTGTCATGCCTTTCAAGTATTAAGAATGTAGGGGCCATTACATTAATGAGCCATGACATATATTTTCCATGATCTCATCCACAAAATCATCGAAGACTACATTGATGATATCTTAGGAAAATATAAATCATGAAAAGATAACTTAGATGTCCTTGAATCCATATTTTCTCATCTCATCTAGTTCCATCTTCATCTTAATCTTACGGAATGTGTTTTTGGTTTCCTCATTGGAAATATTTTGGGGTTCATCATATCCATATGAGGTATTGAGGTTGATCCAAAGAAAAGTTAGAGAAATTCTTGAAATGCCTCATCCATTCAATCTTAAGCAAGCATGTGTAACCTTCGGGGTAAATAGAAGTCCATTTGACATTTCATATTACAACTCTCTAATTGTTGCCACCATTTCACCATATTCTTCCCAAAGATATAGAATTTTATCGAATTTTGATTACAAAAATCCTTTGAAAGAATCAAATGATACTTATTGTCACCGCATATTCTTACTCCACTGCATGAAGGGGAACCTTTTTTCCTTTACATATCCACTTCATAGCATGCTCTAGGAGCAATGCTCACCCACCATGATAATCATGTTCACAAACAAGATGTATATTACATTATCGGTACACTCCATGAATATGAAACACACTACACTGAAACAAAAAATCTATGTTGTGTGCTATATTTTTCCACCTCTAAACTTCAACATTACCTCCTTAATCATAAGACATACGTCGTCACCATTTTTAATCTACTCAAATCCATGCATGCTAAACCTTATCACAATGATCACATAATTTGATGGCTTATGCTCATGACTAAATTCCATCTCAAAATCATATCTCGAAATCTATCAAATTTCAGGCCATTGCAGATCATCTCGTTGATGCACCCCTCCCAGATAATCAAAAACCTCATGAATTTTTTCCTAATGAATCCATCAATAGTATCGATGGATCTAATAATGGTGAATTTTATTTTATACTTGTTAAAATTACCCTCTTCTTTGAAGGTGTTAAGTGCCAAGAAGGAGGAGGATAAGGAGTTGTCATTATACCACCCTGGAACATTCCACTTTCGCTATCATTTAAACTTAACCCGAATGCATTAATAACATGGACAAATAGAAAGTGTTAATCATGGGTATGAATACCGCCATTCTCATAGGAGTCCACATCCTAGAAATCTATGGAGATTATTAACTTGTCATCAATTAAGTCAAGGGAGAATATCAATGTAAAAATGAGAGCATTCAAAAATATAAAGTTATCATCAACTTTCTCCTTGGAGCATTCAATCATTACACCATCCCAGCCATCTTGTGATCTTACAATATATTTTCAGACACCATGGCATCCCTCGAGTCCCTTTTCCCTTTTGAAACAAAAAAATTGAAAGATGACACTAAAATGTTCATAGTAATTTAATTCTTAGATCATCCTTCACATCAAAATGAGATACCTTCCATCAATACCATTAACAATAATCGAATGGACCTATGGTACACATAGATATATGAATATCTCTCATAATGTAAAATCCCATCAAATTTGTCACAATCTACCAACTGATCCTTTCTTCAACATGCTACCCTTTTTGTTATTATAAGATGTATCCTTTATAAGGGCAGTTTCAATGGTATATTATTACGTTGTCTCAAATCACATGAATCAATTAAAGCAATTGAATAGGTCCATGATGGCATTTTTGGTGGTCCTTCATGGTAATGCTATCGCTAAATGCATCATATGACTAGGATATTCTTGGTCTAATATCGCTAAATACTATTGTGCATACATAAAAAGTGTGTCAAATGTCAACTCCATTCATCTCTTATTCATGTCCATAGTCAAGCATTCACTGCCTCGCTCGGTCAGAATTATTGCCTTTCTCTCAATGGATATTGAACCTCATTTGTGAAATCAATAAAAAATCATCTCAACAACATCATTCTATAATCCCAAAGAATTGAATACTTCACTAAGTGGGTTGAAGCTATTCTTTTGACCTCAAAAAAATCTGGACCTATCATCAACTTCATATATCAACATATTATATGTTGTTTTGACATCTCGAACAAGATTATCACGAGATAAGGGGAAATACTTTTAAAATAAGGAATTTAAACAACTCTATAGAACATTTAACATCATACTTAGTTTTTCATCACCATACTATCCTCAAGCAAATGGACAGTTAGGGATTCTAACTAAACACTTAACAAGATTCTCATAAAAACAATAGATGATGGGTAGGAATTAACATCTCCATATATTGTTTTCTCTTTGGGCTTATCGAACAAACATCCACACCCTACTCACTTATCTATGGCTCTAAATCCATTGTGCCTCTTGAAATTAAATTTCCGTCACTTCCTATATCTCTCAAATATTTTATCCCAGATGATGAATATCGCCAAGACCACTTAACACAGTTAGAATTGTTAAGTGAGAAACATCTAGCATCCCTTGAATATCATCAAGTTTATCAACAATGTATTAGCAGAGCATATAATAAGCATTTGAAACAACATGAGTTTAAAATTGGTGATCTTGTACTAAAAAAATTCAAAATGTTACTACATTAGAATGGAGTAAATGTGTGAAGTTTTCCCCTAATTGGATTGGTCCCTATGTATCACACACAAGTATTGGTGAGGGAATATTTTCTCACTTCTCTTGATGGGGAACCTAAGTCAGAACCCTTAAATTCTTTGCACTTGCGGACTTTCTACGATAAATGATTGATCATCATGATGCCATTTTAATCAAATCCTATCCTTTTATCATTAAATAACAACTTCCTTCACACAAATTCCTCAAAATCACTACACCTATTTATCAAGTATTATAACCTGGGGCATGTGGGTGTAGGTCAGATATACATCTATCCCCTCCTCAAAAAATGGTTTATTAGGTTTTTTCCTCGACTTAACAAAATAAAATAAACTCATTGGGTGCTTAAATAGATTGATCCCTCGAAGGACAACTATTTATAAAATATAAATTATCAAAAAGTAGACTGCTCTCTCGAAAGACAACTACTTATCAAAATCGTGGACCGATCCCACAAAGGACAACCATTTGAAACAAAAAATTCAAAAAAGTAAGAAAAAATTAGACCATACCCTTGAAGGATGCCTACTCATCTAAGGCTTCTCGCTTTAACGAGGCTTAAAAAATGAAACAAAATCAAGAGCATCCAAGAAATATTCCCGCATTGATCATTTTTTTTATCATAAGTAAACTTCCTGCATTGATCCATATGTTTTAAAAAAAATTACAAAAGTTGAGGCAACAATTCTGTATAAACCCATTAAAGAGGAGAATATTTTTTCCCCATAACGATATACACCTGCAAGGCCTCATTCATCCATTATCATAGCAAAAATACCTTTCACCCAAGTCCATTATGATTTGCATGAACTATCCATTGATGGTCTTATTTAACATCTTGAAAGGCTACTAGTGCAAAGTATTATGTTAAACTGTTGTGTTTGCATATCATATTTATAGTAGGGTATTCTTTCCACTTTTAAATAATTTTCTTATTTGATTTAAACTTGTCACATTTTCAAAACACATTTAATCAAAACATTATAAATCCATTTATCAACATTAAAGGACAAAAAACACAATACTAAAGGCAATATCATCATCATCATAATCATCATCACATTTAAAATGTATTATATACAAATGTCTACATAATAAAAATAACATCATGGGCTTCTATGATCCTACAAACACCAGTATAAGAAATACCATGATCATCATATATATATATATATATATATATATATATCAAATTCTCATAATGATCACATCATATAAATAAAATGGGATTCTATGAGCCTATGGCATCATATATAATGATGTAGTCAAATCAACACCTCCTAATATTTTAATGCCACCACCCTCTCCTCTAGGAGTAGTTGTACCTCCAAATCCTTCATCATCATCCTCGGCCTCACGAGGTAGGTCTCGGCCCCACTGGACCTAGCCCTTTCTTAGCTAAGTAGTCTGCATATAAAATTACATGAGGGTAGTTCTTAATGATCATCTCAATGTAATAATCTCTCTCCACCCACACAATATCATAATCTCATCATAAAACCATGTTAGGATGAGGTGCTACAAAACTCCCCTTTTTCTACCCTATCAAGCCATCACTAATAACTCTGCACCATAAATAGAGGGCCTGTGATCCCCAAGGCCTTTTTCAATGTATCTCTCTATCCCTTGTACTTGTTTATATCAGAAGAGACCTATACAATTTTTGCCTATAAGCCATCACACTGAACTATCGACCATCCCTCTCTGTGATAAGTCTATCTTGAACTCCTACTAGGTCATCTTGCTCCCTACGATCGGTATCCCTCTCCATCTCCACTATGGATTTCTCTTTCATCACTACTGTAATAGCTGCAGCAATAGTATCATTACCCTCACCTCTCTCCTCTTCTACCTCCTATGTTCCTCATATCCCTCAAGCACCCACTCACCGACTATCTAAGAAGCCCTCTCTACTACCCTCACCCTCTCAAAATTCCTCAACAATCTATCTCACCATGTAGAAAAATCAGGAGTCACCCCTGCATTATAGATTAGAATCATTTTTCCATCCACATCCAGGCCCATGGCACCTTGTTTCTCATCAATTACTACAAGCCTCACTACAACATCTGTGGGATCTCGGTGTCCCCATCCTCTCTCTCGTACAAAAATGGATCTGCAGGTATACTCTAAACAAAACAAAACTATCTCCTAACTTGAATAAAACATAATAAACTCATCTTCCCCATTCAAGTGAGCTTGAATCTAGATATCCTACTATAAACACAATAAATCTTGAGGGAACTCAGGCCAATCATGAAAATCCACATATGGCCTCCAAATCACATCACCCAATTGAATTTTTGATATAAAGTCCCTATAATAAGTATGCCCCTTGGCCTTCCTAGCCCCACCAAGAATCTGACTCTACCTCATGAAAGTTGGGTACCTCACATTAATAACACTAGGAAACCCCAATGGATGAGAAATAGAAATATACTCATGTGCCCAACCTTTGTATTAAAAATATGACATCAATCCCATAACTCTCTAAAATTTTGAGCAAGTAAAGTAGGAGTCCACTCAAAAACTTTACGATTGCTCCATCATCTCTCGCAACTACCCTTTTCATCATCGAAGGGAACCTACCACCACCTAAATCTAGCAAGGAAAAGCATGAAATACCCAACATCATCATGGTCATCCGTAGATAACCCACTCTCCTAGCATCATATACTTCCTGGTAATCAAAAGCTCCTAATGAGTATCTAATATCATGGGAATCTCCTCAATAGAACCTCTATATAATGTCACCCTCTTCTCCTCTGAAATACAATAGATGGTCTACCCCCTAATTGGTAGTCTCATGATTTGATGAACATCCTTGAGGGTAATAATGATCTCCCTTGTTGGTAGCTAAAAATTTTGGTGGAAGGGTTCAACCTCTCTAACAAAGCCCGATATAAAATTGTGGCACCTATGAATCCACCTGTAAAACCTCATACCACCAAATCCCACTTCCTCTAAATTCTCCCAATCATCATCATCTAAATATTCTATGAACTCATCTAACATCAAAGGAATACGGTCCCAGATAGTCAACTTTTCATTAACGTGGAAAATGCAAACACATGAAACAAAAAGCGTCAAAACCTTCACAATAAAATTGAAAAACAAAATCATCCTCCAAACATAAACATCAACATTTAACATATATCAGCCTTCAAAAACAAATCCTAAATAAAAACTTTCATTAAAAATCTCTATTTCTATTCAAAAATACAAACAATTTTTCAAATAGGTGAATCACCAACGATTCACGTCAATCACTTGCTGATTGGATGAATTGTCAACGATCCTTGATAAATAAAATAATGGAATCCTCATGCCCTAATATGGTCTTGAATTATCAAAATCACAAAAAAATTACAAAATTGAAAACAAAAGCGGGGTAAATTCTTACCTTGGTTACCATGGCTTCGATTTTGACTCGATGATGCCATCTCCATGCTCCTTCATCACAAAAACACGTCTTTCACAGCCTTTGACATAGTTTCTTTTCTTTGTACAATTGTAAATGTGACAAAACAAAATAACTTTAGGTTATTTAAACACCTTTTCATGTGATGCAATCGCCGATGATTGACCTAATCGCTGAAAATTTACCTATTTTGGGAATTTTTGTCTACATTTCCTAAAACCGTATAATGTTTCACCCTGATGCACCAATGTGCCATGTCTTTGAAAATTCTAGCCTTCAAAACTTTTGACCAAACCAACATAATAAAAAAAATTGAGATTTTCTATTCGTTTATGGGAGATGAGCCCTTTGGCCCCCATCACTTAGTTTTCCCGCTCAAATAACTTTACTTGGCAAGAGTCATACATCCCACAGTGTTGATCCCTTTGGCTATCTTTTCAATTAATTCACCAATGCCCTACTTTGATCCCCCTCTAATTGGGGAAATCCTTTAAAAAAACACACTAGTGTTCACCGTATTGCATTATAGTAGAATTACCGATGACAACACAACATTTCTTGTAGTTTTTATCTAACGATCTACCTAAAATCACCAAAAAAAGGGGGTAAATCTAGATACCAAAATTCTACACTCCTTTTCCTAGGTTCATTTACAATCATAGATGACCCATTTGCGACATTCTATGACATTAAAATCATCCATTGGCCCCTTTAATTAATTTAATATACTCACCCTCCCCACATTCCTAAAGTATAAATTAATTAATTAAATAAATAAATTAAATAAACAACCTTGCACCTCACCCTCACACCTCACCATGCTAACTTGGACACCTCACTAGCTACAATCAACTAATTAACTAGTTTACTAACCTTCCAAAAATATAACTAGACCACCCTAATTTATCCCTGACCACCTCTCCCCACATAACTAACCATAACTAAGACAACTTTCTAAAAATATCTCACCCTCATCCTAACCAATTTAGTTTAGCTCGAATTCCCTCCCCATCTCTTATCCTAACCACTTGAAATCCTCAAAAATCTAGTTTGAAATGGAAGGAAAATCACTCATTTTGGACACCTAACTAATATTTCCCACAATCACCGGTGATTTTCCCGATCGTCGATGATCTATATGTGTGTTTACTACCCTCCTTTGGGGGAAATTTTGGTGTGTTACACGTAAATTTTTCTCATTTCCAGACATCTCGGAGATTAATTATCTTCCACAAGGATTCATCGGTGTCACACTACTCGAGAATCATCAATTTTATCGTCACATTCTCTGGTTTCATCATGAGAGCATCCTCGGGCATTTGATTTTCATTTTGTCACTCATGCAAGGTAACCATCATTATTTTTGTCTGTTTTGATCATTAATATTAGGTAATAGTATTTTTACTACTTTGAACATGTCGTATATGCTCTGAAAATTTGCTTTATATATTTTTTTAAATTTAATTTGTCTCTATTTCCTATAAACTGTGAAAATTTATAGTAATTTCTAGCAATTTGCCCAATCACTTTGGAGATTCCTTTGTAATAGTTTATTCTTGCATATTTTTCATAATCTGTCTAACCTTTCTTAATTTTTTTATCTGTTGTTTTCTAACTTCTTGCCCAATATGGTGATTTCAGATGGATTTATGAGGTAATAATTACCCTACTGCTAATATTGGTGCTTTTGCTTTTATCTGTCATTCTCTTTATTGGGAGTAGTATGAGTTGCTTCATGATCTAGAGCTTTGTGCAATTCAATTCGCACCCTTTGAATGTCTAGAGTCTACTTTTGCATCAACCCAACGTATCCATGAGGAAGCGAAGAATTTTGGGATGTGTATTACAAGGATCGAAGGATCCATGAAGACCTTACACAATACGAGCATAACTACGAGGTTGGTTTAGACCTATCAGAAGACTACCATACTACACCTTAATTTTATACTAACAGTCACATTAGCATCTTTGATATTGACACCACACTATCCCATCTCTAAGACACTCTAGAGGAAGTATCTAATTTATTTATGGAGGACTTCATTTATGTAGCCAAATATTACTTCACTGAAGAGGAAGGTCTAGTTAACTTTGTAGTGTATAATTTCTCTAAGAACATGAATACGGATCAAGAATCTGATCTTTGGCTCTATGCATGCTGCCATTATCTTGTTATGTATATGTCCACCTAAATAAATGACACAGATAGTCATATTTTGACTTTTATCATATTGTATCACAATCTTGTTATCAATAAAAGACTTAATTGTTTCTTGAGTAGGTTAATATCCTTTAAAGGAATTCATTGGGCTTTTTCGAGGACTAGCATTTTCTAGATAACCTATCGTTTTATCTTTCTAACATTATTTGGTTTAAGTGCATTGATCTATAGGTTTGGTTACATCAAAAGAAGCCTTTATTTCACTTTATTTCACAGTGCACAATATAACACAATCCACACCACGGGTATCTCATAAAGCCTACCATACTGAGGTTGAGTTAGGTTATTACCCCTTGAGATATCAAGAAAAACAAAGGTAAAAATTATGCTTGACAATTATTACTCCTACTTCTTCTATCTATGTCGATGATAGTCTTGATGAAATACTTTCTTGTCAAAATATGATTTATTGTAATGACAATTATGTTTCTAATCATGAACATTTTAGTGATAATTTTACTTCTCTTAAGACTGTTAAATGTGAATTTTCTACTCCTCTTTCTTTTGCTTCTGAAGTTATTACTCATGATTATTATACTCCTACCCCTAGTACATCTCTTCTTTTGTCTATTGATCCTACATCTAGCATTCTCATAAAGCCTCCATGTTCTCCTCCTCCTTGTCCACCTCCTTCTCCTCCCACTAGTAAACCTCTCTATGTATCTCCTAAGTCTACATATAGCATTCCCATAGAGTGTCAATGTTCCTCTCCTCCACTTCCACCTCCTTCTCCTCCTTTGAATGTCCCTATGATCACTCAAAATGGAAAGATCCAACCTCTCAATATTCCTCTCACTTCACCCACCATTCCTTCACATGATATTCTATCCCTCATGCATGTTTTTGGAAATTTTCAATCTCAAGTTCATGCACTCACCCTTAAAATTAAAGCCTATTATGTTTCCATTGACATAATTCTTTGCATCGAAACCCTATTCCTATAATGATTCACAATTCTTCTTTTCCAAAGGACTTCATCATGCCTAAATTCTCATGTTTTGATGGACACGACAATCTGATTTACATCTCAAGAATTATCGTTCATCCATGTCTTCTTATTCTAATGATATCTTGTTACTTAAAGCATTTCATCATATCCTTGTGAATTATTCTCTCTAATGGTATACCCATTTTCCTTATGGATCTATTAGTACTTATTGTGATATGGAGGATGCTTTTTTAGGAAATTTATTTCTCACAATGGTCCTCAATTCACATATTAACATTTGTCTCTATTGCATCAAGGAAAGAAAGAATGAATTGTAGATTATATTTTATGCTTCAATTTTGCATGCATCAGTTATTATTTCAGCCCATTGATTTAGAAATGTAATTTATCTTTTGTCATGGTTTAATTCTGTAAATTGAAACAAAAATATTATATGATACATGTGAATCATTTACTCTCTTATGCTACAAAGTTATTGATTTAGAAAAATATTTAATTTTTGCACATATTATAAAACCCCCTACCTACTACTTCATCATCTACTACTTCTTCTCCTCTTCCATCCATTAATCTCCCTCCATGGTCCCCATCTCCACCTCCACATAAGTTTCTTCCTTCCCCTTCACCGCATCGGCATTCCCCTAAGTATTCTTCATCTCCTACTTGTGAGCCATTATATTTCCCACATAATGAAAAACCGCATGATGTTCGATGAACTTCACTTGATAATCGGCTCATCCGTTTACTTTCTATGCAACATCATCTGCCTCCTCACTTACAGCATCAGTGGGACCACCATTTCTACAATATTCACCACATCAATGGCCATCATGATATTAGATTTTATGCTCTCCATGAAAAATTGCAACAATTAGAGGAAAAAGGTGTCATTACCTTTAGCTTTCATTTTGCACTCTCTTTCTCCTATTTCGAATAAGTGTGCTTCCACTCTTATTCACTTGTCTCCTTCACCTTTGTCTAAAGTACTCATTCGCCCACCTCCCAAGGTCATCATCCATATGCATCCTCCATCTAATCCACCTATGGCCACATCATCTCATTCCACACACATTACTATAGTTCCTCATTTGCTTCATAAGCCCCATGATTATGCACTTCCTACTACCAAACCTTCTATTCTTTGTTCCATTCCATCTAGCATCCAATTTTGCACTTATTCTCACGTTTTTGTTTCTTCACATGATCCATATATGCCTTACAAGAATCTTAATCTCTAGTAGATGACATCTAATTTCAATTTAATTACCCTATGACATACTCTCGTGTTACGGTTCACACTTGACTGTTGACGGAATACTACATCAGTGAACCTCACTACATTTAACTTTTCACAATCTATGCTTTATGATCGATCTTTCTAGCACACCTTCTCGGATAATTTCTTGATGATGCACTCTTGTTTTATGGTTTAGTATTAACTACTAAGGGTATTTTATAAATGAACCTCATTTCATACATATCATCTAGGGGGCATGTTGTTCCTATCACATTCACACATTACATACCATTCCATCACACTCATACATTGTATTTACATATCTTGGTTACACGTAATATTTCTTGCTTATAATACTTACATGATGTGCTTTACTCACTATATGCTATTTATATACTCAATATGTCATTATATTTGTCATATAGACATGCACGTTCACTTGGTCTTTTAGAGTGAATGCATATCTCTTACAGATTTTCACATGCTACAATGATGCTCAACACTGTACCTTTTACTAGTCCCACCAAGGTTCCTAGGGGCATCTACATTTCCTACTCTCACACATTACATGTGCTATTATTTCATCATTTACTACTTATACTTTCTAACACATTACTTTCCATTGATACATACATGCCTTGACATACTTTTTATCTTTCTAACACGCTAATAGGTGTTTCATGTGTAGCATTTTCCTTCTTGGACTATATGCCATAATGGTTTTCTCAAACACTTTGCTTGCCACTATTTTTCATTATATGTTATTGTTTATGGGATATGCCCTATGTCTTGTTTGATCATTTCTTGTATGCTTTTGGCTGCTTCAGCCTTGATTTTCTTGTGAAATTGTGAGCGATTTCCCATGTGTGAAAATTGCTTTTTACAATCCACTTTACTTATACACTTGCTTGCTTACATTGTATTCTATTGCATGTTTGAAAATTTTAATACTAACACATGTTACTAACCACTTTTTTTCCATGTGCATTGGTTTCTACTATGCACACTCCCTACCTCCTACAGTATCGACTTGAGAAAAACATCAAGTCCTCTCTTTTGGGCCGCATTCTCCTACCAATGTCACATGCACCCCAAATGAGGGGGGATACATTAGGTGAACAAATCACCCCAATAGTATCTCGAGCTACAATACATACCTGCACAATACAAAGACAACAAAGAAACAAAGTTAAAGAACCACCCAAAACTTGACTTAGGTCCTTAGCACAACACCGACACCAACATCAAACATCAGGACAATAGCACTGGGAACCTATTTCTTCCCTAGGCACTAATTTCCTACAGTAATACACAATCATCTTATCATATTAGCATAGTGTACAAAAGCCTTAAGAGAATTTCTAAAGTTACAAGCACAATCCTTTAGTTATAAGATGCATGCAATATCCTACAATCTATTTCAATAAGAATAATCAATATAATCAGAACTAATTTAGGATATCGGGACTAATCGGGGACATAACATCTCGAAGTGGTGCTTATTAGGCAGAGTCATGGATGGAGAATAACACTAGACCTCTCTCCCAAAAAAATTCTCTTTAGCATGAGATCACCCAAAAACTCGCTCTTGGTGTGAGATCACCCAAAAAAATCACACTTTGAGTGAGATCACCCAAAAAAAAAAATTATCAAGCATGATATTGCACAAAAAAATATCTCTACACAACATTTCAGGACACTTTACTATCCTTTTACACTCTTTTACATTAGGTGCACACTTTCATACACTTTTACATACTTATGCATCATTCCACATTTCACTACTCTTATAAATGACTTTGACTACTCTTTTTCTCTTCTTTTATAGGTCCATCCTTACAAGAAGCAACAACTAAAAGCTACAATAATAGGATAAATGCATACGCTTAACCCCTAGGTTCGAGTTTCCATTCCTAGTTTCCATAGTTCACTTGGCATCATTTCACACTTCACTTGTCAACTCAACATGTATTTTGTTGCACACTCTACATGGTTATCAGGTACGCATATGTTATCTACTTTATGTTATCGAGTATTCACTAAACAACATAAAGTGGGGAAAATATAGACACAAAATCACGCACTTGGGTAAATTTCTAGGTCCTAAAAGCATGCTAGCATTTACATGATTCCTAAGTGAGAAAACTAGTGGTTGATAACTATCTTTGGCCTCTTTACTTTGTTTCTTGTTTTCTCTTTGGTTTTATACACCCTACAACCAAGTCAAGATTTCACTAATTTATCTTTTATAGCTTCATACATTAGTGCCTAGCCAAGATCGAAGCACTTAGGCACCCTTGTCCCCTATGGGTGCCCCTAACCATTTTCCACCTTACTATCTCTCAAGTTAGCGGGATAATTTTAGTGGTGAATATTCATAATATGGCGAATATTCCATTTTAAAAAAATTTTGAAAAGGTGAATTTTCTAAAGACAAAGTCGCTGACTTGTTCACCTAAAAATTATAGTTTAATTTTTTAAGGGTTGGCTTCACCTACCCTTGAAGCTATCCCCTATATAATCCTATATTATTCGCCAGGTAGAACACTATTAGCTCACTCATACCACCCAGGGCATATGTATTATCGGTATAGTAAAGTAAACATGCGACATGGAGGGTAGAGAGTTTGCAGATGCATGAAAAAGAGTTTGTTGACACGTGATAGGGAGAGTTTTTTAATGCACGATAGGGAGATTTTGTTAACGCGCGATAGGAGTGTGGAGGAAGTAGACACATGACAGAGAGTTTTTTGATGCGCGACACAGAGATTTTTTTGTTGCGCAACTAGATGTGGAGGCTACAGATGTGCGATAGAGATTTGAGACAGAGACACACCTTCTATCCCACCACTTAAAAATTAGGTGAAATTTTTTTTGTCAGACCCCTAAAAAATTTTCCTTCCCGTGAAACTGGTTCCGAGGATATTTGCCAGGTATTTTCCACCTCTGATTTCTAAGAGGTCTCTTAAAATGAAACCTATCTATTAGGGTCTCTTTCATATTTTTGGCATCTTTTTCACTTGTGGGTCATTTTTCTAGTTGTCAATTATGAAATTCAAACAAGGGAATCATATAAATACATATTCATGTGTTCAAAACAAGGGACTAAGAACTATGCATTACTACCATCACCTAAGATTGCATCCAAAAGAAACCTAAAGCAGTCTAAATAATCCATCTAACATCTATTCAAGGGACAAGGGACTACATACTCTGCATACATAGCCTAGGAAGGGGAAGTTCATTATACTCCATCCACACACATTCTACTACATTACTACATTATAGCTACATCATGCTA
Organism: Taxus wallichiana var. yunnanensis; assembly: GCA_018340775.1. Lineage (NCBI taxonomy): Eukaryota > Viridiplantae > Streptophyta > Pinopsida > Cupressales > Taxaceae > Taxus > Taxus wallichiana. The sequence goes on along the minus strand of CM031240.1, from coordinate 294,482,735 downwards.
TCAAGTGCAACTTACACAAGGGTGTTCAAGGACACAATTTCTACACACACTCATAAGAACTACATGGATTCGAGATGTGGTGAAATGATTACTTGTAAGGTCGGTCTTGGTATGATGTAGTAGGTCAATCTGAATCTCCATTCCATATAGTTATTTTTAGGTTTGATTTGGTTTCTGGACTTATACGGTGAAGATTCTCTTTTACAAGCTACATGTATCATTAGAATTCAAAGAGTGACTATCAGGTGATCAATAGGAAACAACTACGATACTCTTGAAACACAATGAAAATCATATTCTGACCATTTGTGTAGTCACGGGTGCCCAAAGTAGTAGTCTCCAATGACTAGGTGCCCTTTCCTAGTGTGGGCACCCATGTCCGACTTTGTTCGTGAGTTGCAAAATTTATACTAAGCATTTACAACACTCTACCCAACTTATTCAACACTTTTCCCAGTCCAGATCAATTCTAGATTAAGCGTAAATCAGCTAAGTATCTTCATCTATCTCTTGTTCTTAGGGTTTCATATTTACATCTTAGTTTGCTTTTGTCATTTCGTATTTATTTCAATAAGTGACTCTGCAATACTTAGATTTAATTAATAAAAATTAAATTAAACTACTGATATCCATTTGGGTGTCAAATTTAAAATCAAAATAATATCTTCCACATATCACTATCTAGTTGGTCTTCATAGTTTCATTTTATAAATCTCTATGGCTATAATAAGATGTAATACTTTAACCACCAACTAGCTTCAAAACCTACGGAGTTAATCAATTTGTGTCACATGATAGTCATTGGTATCTAGGGTCTCTAGAAGGTTTATTTTCTTTATGTATCATTTGTGATAGACTATGGTTTCAAGATATGTGTCATGTGGCACCCATCTATTCTCCCTCACTCGTAAACATGTTCTCCTCTATTATTTATCTATGCTAACTTTGGAGTCATATATATTTTTCACATAGAACTCATCCATGCACCTACATACATTATTAACTCTTCCTTTAATTGAGAATTCCTAGGGCATAACTTCATGGGATTACACCACATGGTGAAATTTTTGCTTTCAAATTCCAAGCATATCCTTGAATTAAAAAAATTAATTTTCCTTAAAAATGTAACTCAAAGATATATCAACATGTTTCTCAATCTCATAAACCTTCCACATTTCCTTCAATCCATAGTCAATTTTTCATATTTTCTAAAAAGTATAATTTCAAATAATTTATAATTACTACAAATTGAATTATTTAATATAAATTATGCTACAATTACTATTTTATCTAGTCTATTTTTGGGGGTGTAAGTCTATGTTATTCGAAATGGTCCATAAAATTTAAGTCATGCAAATCCCTTACTCCACTATGCATATGAAGTGCCTTTGTATATAAAGGCTTGCAATCTTTCTTCAATGCAAAATGTGGGATAAATCCTGAAAGAAAATGTGAATCATGCTATGGAATTTTTTCCAAATGGTTATAAATAAAATATATATGGAAAATAAATCTCTTATAAGGATTCAATATGTCCAAGGATAACTATGAACAATGCAAATCTCTTCATAATCTTGTGCTAACTAGAAAATATCAAGGAGAAACTGTTAAATTGTTAATGCAAGAGATAAAATAGGGTATATGTGTTGATTAGTTATCAAAATGAATCATGAGGCTCATTTTAGAAATATGACTCCTTGTGTTTAAGATAACCATGGTTATGACACATGGGAGTCACTTTTAAGTTATAAAATAAATCCATTACATTCCATCAGTTTAGTGTAACAATTCCAATTATATTTGGAATTCATTTTGAAAACCATATGAATATATGACATTAGAGAATGGTTATGGTAGAACAACATCCATTATATACAAATGAGAAATACATTATTGGCTTATATAATCTTTGCAATACATGACTAGTAGATCCTAGACTAGTGTGTTTTTATATTGAGGGGGATGATTTAATAGATGATTGATAACACAAATATGAAAATTTTAACACAATATTCAAAATAAAAATAAATAAAAATATTTGAAAATTTAAAAAAATAAAAATCCTATAAAATCTAATATTTAAAAAATATAAAAACCAAGACCTAAGCATGACTTGATTTGCTAATTTTGGATCGACCCTAAAATAAATAGTTATTATGATGGAGGATTAATGTTTTCTCATATGTACTTAAGGTTTAAACACTTAGAAACATATGGTATATTTATATTATTAGTCAATAAACATTAATGCATAAATAAGAATATACTCTCATTAGTAATTTGTAAGATCGACATGGAAATGTAGTGCCCATCAATTGTATTCTCTATTTTCATGCTAACTCATTGTATTATTCATATCGATACATTAGAAACATTACTATTATGATTATTATTTTGGATATTTATATGTTTTTTTCATCCTAAATAACTATTTTAGATATTTTTGTCATATCAACAGGGTGTTGTGTGTGGCATAAGAAGCTAATTCAATATTTTTATTGTTCTTTCTGATTAAGTTGTGATGTTATGAATAATGTGGATTTGATATTTACATGGATTTTATATTGGATATATTGTGGGTGATTATTGTAATTTCTCATATCACATTTGATGGATGGATGTTTGCGTAACTAATTGGATTAGTTAGCATATGATTGATTTGGATTATTTGACATGTGTATTATTGTTTTATTTATATTTTGGTGTTGGTCGGGTATGATGTTTTAAATTGAGTTTGTATGATACAAGTTATTCCACAAGAGAATTTGGGATTCATAGGATTCACCTCTAGGTGACCTAATAGGCCATATGGGATGAGTTTATCCTTTTTCCCTTTGTTTCATTGTTTTGTGGATTTAGGATGGAAACGTGAAAATTAACCCTTCACATGTGTTATTTAAATTATTTGGTAACTTTTCTCCACATAAATTAGTTTGGTTTAATCCCTCTTAATTTACTAGTTTATAGTTGTTATTTTGTTAACTAATTACTTCCCACTTTTTTGGGATGTCTTGAAGTATTTTATTCTTGATTAAATGGGTTTAGAGTTACCTAATCATGGATTAGGTGGACCTACCACTCCTCTTAAAGGCCACCTCTACCCCAAAACTCGAATTGTTTGAAGAAGTGGCCTTTTGGAGAGTGTAAGGTAAGTTAAGGGCTATAGTTTCCTAGAAAAAATCCCCAAGTACCATGCCTATGGGTGGGTGAGATATTTTCAAGGATCATAAGACTCATTTCCCCCCTTTGACCTCTTTTCAACCACCAACATTTTATTGAGATTTGAAGTGCAAGTTTTTGTGGAGATTTGACATGACTGTATTGGAATTTCAATTCTCATTTATTATTTTATTAGTGCATGTTAATGGTACTTGGATGACATGGATTCTTAAGTAGATGGGTGACACATATCACCATCCCATTGAAACTATATTTTGATTTGAAGACTCTTCTCCTATATTATCCTCCATTTGTTTTTATGGTTGAGGGGTTATTTTGATCATTTTTTCTTTTTGGAGCTATCTTGGAGAGAAAGAGAATTTGGGGATTGTGGATTGGAAGGATTGTGCTTGGAGTAATTTTTCTCTTGTGAGATATTCCTTAGACCCTTGAATGTTTTCTATTTTTTTAAGGAATTTGTTTCTTTTTTACATTCGGTGTTGAAATAGTTTGGTTGCAATATGTTATGGTTTTATTATTTGATTTTATCCATCCACCCCTGTTAGGAGTGGATTTTGGAGTTATAAGGGTAAGAGGGAAGAATCCCTCTTACTTTCCTACAAGAATTTATAGGAAATACTTATTGGGATTATTTTCAAACTCCCTTCATTTGGTATGAAGTAGGATATCATTCCCATATGTCTTGGGAACCATCTCTTATCCTTGCTAAGGAAACCTCAAAGGTTTGAAAAACCTTGGAAAGGAGGAGGCAAGGATAAATAAGGTATATTGGAGGGGTATAGATATTTGGAGGATTTGGGATATTTTTGGAAATTTGTGGACACACTTGGATATTTGTTTGATTATGATAAAAATGGGTAATCTAACTTCTCTTCCCAAATTTGTTAGAAGTATGGAGCTTTTTGTGCGTTTGTATTATTTTTGACTCTATGGTTTCTTGAATATTTTTTTGGTCTCTTTCCCCTTATCCCACATGTTCTCACTTGGAGGAATGTTTCTCCTCTCTCCCATGGGATTGGATGGAGGATAACATGTTATCCTTTGTTGGAAGAGGCATGCAATGATTCCATTTGGTTAGGAGGTCAACCAAGTCATCTTCTTTTGGTCTGGATGATTTCTAGTTGGAGATGGAGCTTGGTTATGGAGATTTTTGGGAATTTGTTTCTTGTGTTGAAGAATGGATGTTTCAATAGAAATTTTGGCATTTTTTCCCACTTTGTGAGAGTATTTTCCTATTGTATTTTAAGAATTATTTATTATCTTGACATTGTAAGTGTAGAAAAATGTAAATTATTATTACATTGGAGTCGAAATTTTTTATTATACTTGTAAATATTTTGTTGGAAAGAATAAATTTATATTTTTTTCTAAAAGAAGTTCTTCGTGTTAGGAAAATGTGAAGATATATAATGCAAAATGTATATATAGATCCATAAAAATAAATAGCCAAGGATTATAGTTTATGTTTGAACATTAAATTATGATGGATTGCATAACATAATGAAATATATAACACATTAATTACATGAATATGAAATAAAATGAACACAAGAAATAAAATATAAGTGGGAAAACTTATCGAGTAAAATACTCATTTGAAAATCACTTATCAATATTGAGTAAAATATGTTCTAGCCATCACTCCCACTATTTAAAGTAATTACACCTTCAAGAAGGAATTATAAATTGTCACATACAATCACTCATGAGTAAATATGAATCTTCACACATTCACATCATGTATTATCATTATTTCTCACACAAGCATATTGCATCAATATGTTAGAATTCATAATAAATCTCAAATAATAACACCTTGCTTTATATCAAGGAGAGTGACCCATTGGGTTACTCTTATTTTAAATTTAAATCATGTGTTGAACCATTATGGGAATCTACATAAGCTTTTGGCATGTTTCTAATCAAGAAGTTTATCACTTAATATTACAATCCCAACACTACCCTTAATGCTAAGTAGAGATACATGTCAAATTGCATTTTTATATAAAAGGACTTACAATCCATAAATCATCACATAAATATTTAGGATAGCATGTAAATATATAAAACTTGTTCCAAATAACACATGCTAAGTCACCTTTTGTACAAAAATAATTACAATCCATAAATCATTTAAGTGATTTATGTTAGCATGCAATAAAGTCTTAGTTTTGTGGATTTTTTTAACTCTACAAAGACGTTACTTCAATGCCACGGTTCACCATTGCAAGTATTCCATGGAATTAAACAAGTTGTAAACCAAATACAAGTATTATGTGGGTTTTAGAAAGATGTGGTATGTTTCTTAGTGTTCCATGGACTTTAAGAATGTGCAACACAAGGTAAGTGTTCCAAGGGTTTTATAAAATTGTAGTACACTAGAACAATAAAAAATTATCAAGATAAATTCATTACATATGAAGTCTTACATAGTATTAAAGATTTAAAAAATTCTCATGTCTAATTATTTTTTAGCTATTACAAGTAAACTTTACATAAAGTGATAATTTACTCAAACAAATTGGAAATAGTATAGGGAGTTTAGTACTTACCACAATCGGGATGATAATAGGTGGCATTGAAAAAACCATGCCAAACATGTGCATTCCTCTTTATTTATAGCTCAAGGGAAAATATTAAAGGATAAATTTCAAATAATATATGCTCATCCGATTCAGAAGTGAAGATAAACATCATTCACATGATCATTTGATTCTTTCTCATATGATTCTAGAGGTGGAGATAAAATTCAACCACATGATTTGAGTCTTTCTCATCGATTCAGAGGGGGAGATAAATGTCATCCAAATGATTATTTCAGCCAAAATCTAAAATGTCCAACATAGCATGAAATTTTTAGAACTTAGTAGCACCCATGGCCTAGTAAAAATGGATGAAACCGATATTCAATAGAATAAAACATGAGGTTTATGTCACCAAAGTGAGAAATTTTTTTCAAATGAAGTGCGTTCGTGAGAAAAATTTTCGGGTGGAAAAACTTGTGGATTTCTTGCCAATGCTTTGGGAATATTAGTCAGTCTACTTAACTAGTGCAGTTGTCATATATGTAGACACTAGAAAATTTGGATTTCTATGGTGACCTTTCGATGGGGGATCCAATAAGGGCACTCCATTGACCATGTGGCAAAGCTTGCAGATACCTAGAAGAGAGGAATTTTTCTATAGAGAGGGAAATGTGGGTGAGAGAAAAGGTAGGAAATTAGATTCATGTACACACTAGTCATTAATTATCATCAGATACATTTATGAGAAGAAAAAACTTTGTAAGTTAAAGCATTAAGACCAAATGAAATTTGATGAACACAAATTATCAAGAAATATCTTAGTCAAAGAAAGCTAGAAACTCCTTCTTCTTGTATTAATTTCTCAAACAAAATTTGTACATAGTGGATAAATGGAGGAAATTGAGAAGGGGGAAGAATTTGGCTATCTCCTTTGTTCTCTCAAGGTAGAATACACTCTTGAGCTTACAAAATTAATGACCAACCCTTTGAGATGAGAAAGAATTTACAATTTATAGAATAGACTAAACTCCTCATCTTCCTCATGACCCTTCATATGCCTTATTTCTAGCCTTAGACTATTCATATTCCTATAAAATATTTAAGTCCCTTTTATAAAATCAAGGTGACTTAATTTACATTATGTTTCTAAAGTCACATTTAGGTGACTTAAAGGCATATCAAAAAGTACAAATCCCAACAAATAATTAGAACATTTGAAGGGAGAGAAAGTTAGGGGAGAGGGAAGAGAGAGAAGAGGAGAAGATGTTACCCCTGATAAATTCTGATGATCCTTATTGATGGAAAGCTCTGATGCGACAAAGTTCTGAATGTCCCATTGTGCCAAAACTGCTCTTTGAGTGTGACTTACTATTTTTAGTAAATGCCTAGATGGGAGACTTACTATTTTTAGTAAGAGGTGATTCTTGCTTCTTCTTGATCATCCTGATGTGATGAAAATATTCATTCAATCCTACGCACACTGTCTTGGCTTTGACCACTTCTTGGGTGACTTACTATTTTTAGTAAGCATCCATATAGGGAACTTACTATTTTTAGTAAGTGGACATTTTCACTATTTTCTGCTCTGAACACTCATTTTGGCTTCCTCATGATCTTCAATGCCTATTGCCTTTGTCTCAACTACTTTTGATGATGACTTTCCAAACATAGCAAGTTTGTATAAGAAAACTTACTATTTTTAGAAAGTGTGTTTCAAAGGTCTTGATTTGCAATAGAACATTATTTTTGGACTCGTCTTGTCGTTACGATCTCACCCTCCGAATTTCACATAGTTTTTCCCATTAGAATGCTTGGGTTCATAAATTTTGAAATTTCCACTGGCAGTGGCTTCGAGAATGGAGCTACCATGGCGGCCATTAATGGAGCTCAAAATTTATAGGTCTAGTTTTTGTCTTTGTTTGTGATGAAAACAACTCCATTGCGATAGGTTTTTATTTGGAGCTTGTGTGCAAGTTTTTAGCTTGATCGGACCATCAAATTGTTGGAAAATCCAACAAACGTGAGTCGGTGCACGAAATGAGGATTTTGTTTGAACAAAGGTTTCAAGGCACCATTCAACCTCCCGTTTGTTGAATCTTGATCATATTGAAAAATTTGGAAGTCTGAAAAAGATGGAACCTCAATCTAAATTGTATCTTGCAAGATATGAATATTTTTTGATTGGGTGACTTCATGGTTATCTGGCAAAAAATCTTCATTTTCTCCTCGTTCTTCGTTTCTTCAACACTTTCGATCAATCTTTCCCTGAGACTTGTGTATTTTCATGGATTTGATGGTTTTTTTTGGCCATGGTGGAGCTGGTTTAGAGAAATGATGGTGGACTAGGTGTTTGGACAATCATGAACAGAGCCATAGCAAGGTATGAAATTGTGCAGAAGGAATGGGGAAAATAACGGCTAAGTGCTAGATTTTAAATTTTTTTAAATGCACATGGAGGGTTGGACACATTTTTATGTCCCTAACGTCCCTCACCTCAAAGGTACATGTGGGACATCAATTTTCATAGTGCACCAAGTGACAACACATGGCGGTTAGTCGACGAGAGAGGATTTGAACAAAAAGGCTTGGTAAGCACCTGGGGGCTGGAAACTGGTTATATTGGTGAAGAGAGGTCTCCCATAGGAGATGGGTGCATTTTTCAAGGTTTTATGTCCCTCAACTCAAAGGTACATAAGGAACATCAGTTTTCATAGTGCGCCACACACCTCACCGACACGTGGCACTTGATCCAACAGTAGGGGATTGAAGCTCCGCAAGCACTGCCGGGGCTGAACTATCAAGTTTAAAGGTCACATGAGGGTCCTAGAGGTAATATGGGGGATGGGACCATTTTAAAAAGGCTGGTGTACCTGACCTCATGGATTTTGGGGACAAAAAATCTTGCCGGGCTCCTGGTGGAATTTATTGGTGAAATTTTATATGATATTGACTAGAAATGGAATTTTGAATAAAATTTTTGGGGTTTCATGTCTTGATTCATTCATGTGATCCTTGAAAAATAGTAAATTTGGTTTGGTACTCCACTTGTGCGAGAAAAGCGCCCGCAAACCCGATGTGGAAAGGTGTTGTGAAAAATATGATTTCAAAATCATGTAGGGATTGGAATGCTATTTCTAGATATGTTTTTTTTTCTCATAAATTCATATGGAGCTCCTAGAATCTTCTTCTAAAGCCCATCGTTGTTTTAGGCCTATGTCTTGCTAGGCTTATGAACCTTGTTTTTACTCAAAGCTGCTCCAAATCTTTCAAAACTTACCCAAACTCGCCAAAATCATTTACATGATATTATAAGGTCTTAAATTCACCTCCATGTTTAATTTGGCCCTTTCTTTCTACTCCAGGAGGGTTGATCCAATCCTAGGAAGGCCAACGATAACCCTTCCCAATACTGCCAGAAGATAGCATCTTTTCATAAATTCCTAAAATCACCTAGGGGATTAAATTGAATTTCCAAAATCACCTAGGGGACCAATTTGAGATCAAATAGGGGGTGAATAGATTTATGTATTTGACTTGGGGTGCCTAGGAATGATAAAACATGAAAATTTTGGCATAGTGGTATAATTGTTGTGATTGAAAATTGTCAATTTCCATGTTGCACATTTGCACGACAAAAAAGTGCATATGATTTTCAATGTTATTGGTTTTTTATGTTGAACTATATTATTTTCAAGATCAATGCAACTTTTGATGTCACATAAAAGAAGACTAATTCCTTAGACACCCATAATAATTTCATCCAACCAGTTTTTCAGCTACATATATTCCTTTGCTTCTTCCATAACACTTAGATACACCGCTTTAGTAGAAGACATAAACATTTTTGGTTTTGTATTACTACTCCAAGTGATTTCACCTAGATACCCAAATTTAAAACATATCTAGAAGTATATTTTCTATCCACAATATCAACAACATGGTCAGAATCACAATAACCACATAAGTTTGCATCATTAGAAGAAGAAACCTTTGATATTCCTTAGAATATTTTTCTCCATTTTCAAATGGTCCTCATAAGGACCCTACATGAATATTGAAACAATTCAAACTACATATGATGTATTTTGCATAATGATAGTCAAATAAAACAAACTACCAACAAGTTGTCTATATGAAGTAGGGTTAAATTCATCATAAGAAGGTTTTGGTTCTAATTTAACACCAATTTCCACAGGAATAGAGATGGGATTAAAATCAGTCATTCTAAATATTTTAATAAGGTTAGAAACATATTGTGATTTAGATACAATAATATATTTTCAATTTTGACAAATAACCATGCCTAAGAAATGCTTCAACAAAACTAGAGCATTCATTTCAAAACGTTGTCTTAATTTCTCTTTTATTTTAAAAATTATATTCTTATCACTACTAGTGATCAAGATATCATCAAAAAAGAAGACAAGAATAAAAATATGATTGTTTTGATTTTTGTAAGCAAATCATTATCAACAAAAAATTATTGAAACCAAGATCTTAAATGAACCTATTTATCTTAGCATACAAAGATCTAAGAGCTTTCTTAAGATCATACAAAAATTTGTTAATATTACACACATATTATTCCTTGCAGTTCTTCAAACCCTCTATGTTTATGCATGTAAATTTATTCTTTCAAGTCACCATTCAAGAAATCATTTTTAACATCCATTTAGTGAATCTCCCATCCATGTTGAGTGAGAGAGGTAGAATAATTTTTAATGTGATCATTTTGGAAATAGGATTAAAGGTTACAACATAATCTAAACGAGATTTTTTTAGTGACCCTCAAACAACTAATCTAGCCTTGAATTTATCAATCTTACTAGCAGGATTATACTTAATTTTATACAACCATATAGATCCTACAATGATTCTTTTAGAATAAATAAGGTATAATTCCCAAGTACTATTGTTTACTAGAGAAATGTATTAAAATTTCATAGCATTAACCCATCTTTCATCTATGCTAGATTCTTCAAAATATTGAGGTTCTACCTCATAAAGGGTTAAGGCATGATAAGAATGATTACTATGGGTCATCTTTCTCATATTGTTAGTTTGAGAATTAGAAACCATATTTTTAGGCCACTTATATTGAAACACAAATCGAGAAGACTCCTACTCAATATATGCATCCATCATATTGAAAGAGGGATGATCAACCTCATGGAAACATGTTTCCATATTGTCAAAAGATGAATTATCGAATTCAAGAGTTTTAGACTCGGGAACTGCAAAGGAGGGGAGAGAGAAAGAATCAAATAATTGTTTCTATAGAACATGAACATTCCTATTCTCTATAATCACATGTTTGAATATATTATACACTATTAATCATTTTATGCAATTGCCATACCCAAAAAAAAAAATCAAAAGTACAAGGTAAGATCATTTTTTTGTATTTTGACTTTAGGAATGAGAAGGGAAGAAAGACTACCAAATATCTTTATATGAGAGATATCAGTTTTTTCTTTAGTCCAAAATTCATGAGTTGTATTCTGGTGCAAATATTTGGTAGGAATTATATTTATCATATGGACAAACTTGTCCATCGATTCATCCCATAGAAACTTAGGTACTTTGGATGCATGAATCATGGTCCTAGCCATTTTTATAATTGTTTTATTATTACTTTTAGTTATGTAATTTATCGAGGAGAAAATGGATTTGTTAACTCCATTTGAAATCCAAAAGACACACAAAACTCATGAAAATTATTATTGACATACTCACTTCCATTATCAGCTCTAATTCTCCTAATTTTTAGACTAGCCATATTTTCAACTAAGGCTTTAAACTTTTGAAACTTAGAAAAAACTTTAGACTTTTTCTTAATGTAGTAGGACCAATTCATTCTATAAAAATCATCAATGAAACTAAAAACATACAAGGATCCAACAAGAGAAGGAACTTCCAAAGGACCTATTACATCACTACTGATTAACTCAAGCGAGTTTGGGAATTAGAATCATGGTGGTTGTGAAATTTTTTAACATGTTGCTTATCATGCAAGAAAATTTCACAATATCCATGGTCTAATTTCAACTAGGGAGTCCTATAAAAGGTTAAGGTGAGACATTTCAAATAAAATTTTAAAGTTCACATGCCCAAGCCTTTCATGCCATAATTAAGCAACAATACAAGAAGAAGAAAAACAAGATCAAACAACAAATCCTTCAAAAATATACAAGCCATTCTTTTGAAAAGAAGTAGCAATAATATTACCAAGCTCATTCCTTACATACAATTTATATTTTTAAATAAAACAAATTTTTTGTTTTCTCTAGTTAGTTTCGAACAAGGTAATTTTTTTTTCTTTAAGTTAGGAACAAATAGAACATTACTAATGATTACATTTTCTAACTTAACATTACCACAAGATTCATATCTAATGACATAATTATCACCTAGATATATATTCTCATGAAATTCTACAACATCAAAAATATTTCATGAATATATGTCATATGCTTAGATGCACCACTATCTAGAATCCATTCATTATTATTAAGGTTTCAGAGAAGTGTAAAGAGCACTAACTTGTTTAACATTATTGGGTTGATTTTTACATTGATTTGAATTTCTATTATTTTTCAGGTTTTATTGTTGAAGTTCTTATTTTAAGCATTATTATGAAATTTATTAGCATCAGAATAACATTTAGCTCTACTTTATGACCAAAATTACCACATTTGGTATATGTTCCATCAAACTTGACCTTAAAATTCTTATTATTCTTAGGTTTGAAGTTAGATTTAAAGTTTGATTGCTGATTAGAATTGTTTTCATTGGGAGAACAATGCCTAAGAGGAATAGTCTTTTGATTGTAATTTCTCCATCATTCTTTCTTCTTAAATAAGTAGATAAGACAAGGTATCTAAATTAGGTAAATCAGACTCGTTTTGATACTTACAACTCAAAATAGAGATATAATTTCTGAATTGCTCATATATATTAATCGAGTAATAAGATATAAAAATTTATCTTGAAATAATTCACACTTACATACATCTAGTTGTGTCTTGATATTATTAATCTTAGCTAGATAATTAACTATATTTTCATCTCCTTTCATTGGAGTTGTAAACAATTCCACAATTTGTTTAATTATCCTAGAAAGATGAATTCCTTCATGCGTAGTTTGTAATTGATTCCATGAATCAACAAAAGACTCCATGTTTCCTATATCCAACAAGATTTTATCTTTCATAATAGGATGAAAATTGCTTCTTGGGATATTTGGGAGAAGTTACTTGAATTTTTAGGTATAGCTTGTCTCGTAGTGGGTTATTTTTCAACACCACTAACTAGATCCCAAATTTTTCTTGCCAAAAGAACTAATTTAAGGGTAACTCTACAAATACTATAGTTATTTATATTTTAAAAATTATATTTATCCTTGGAAAAATTAGAGGAACTGGCCATATTTAAATAAACTTAGAAAAATTTAAAATTTAGTGATATGCGGGTTTTAGTAGATGGAGATATCTCGTGGTTAGAAGAAAATAAACTTTAGTGGATTTGAAAACAAAATGGAAAATATTTTAATCATTTTAAATTAATCAAACACACTCAAAAAAGGTATGAGAACCAAGAAGGGAGGCTGAAAAACAAAAATAAAAAGTCGCGAGAGGTCGTAAGGCAATAGAAAAAGGATATAGCATTTTCAAGGTCGGAGAACAAGGAAAGCTGTGTTATGCGGAAATGAAGACTTAAAAAAATTGAGAAATGCTTTAAAAAAGATAAGAAAACTCAGTAGAGAGACTAGAAATCAAATAACACAAGTTGTGAGGCAAGAACAAGGAATATATACAACTTTTAAGTTTAGAAGCCATAATATAAAGGAACATAGTTATGTAATATTTTTGAATGTTTAGTGTTTTGTGTAAATTTAGGGTAAAATATGAAGAACAGGGGATACCCTTAGGACAAAAAATATCCATAGATCACATGAACCCTGTGAAGTAAATTAAATAGTCCAAAAGAGATAGAAAGTCTATAGAAAAAAGACTACTAACCATGAGACACGAAAGTACATTGAACAAATATAATAATTTGCGAGACAAAAATTTTGTGAGATAAAGAAATTTTTTGGAAAAAAAAGGCTGCATAAGAAGGTAGATATCTGTGAGACAAGGAATCATGAATAATTTTTCATGACATGGAATGTTCATGGAAAAATTATTTTCACAAGACAAGAGCAAGATCGCAAAGTGATAAGCAATATAGTGAAACAACAGACTTCGCAAGGCAACAACAAGTCCACGAAGTAAAAGAAAATTCAAACAATCATGGAACAAGGTAATAATCCACACAAGTAAAACACAAAGGAGCTAACCAAAATGATGCAACACAATGTATAATTTCATATAAACAAAATAGAATGATGTGAAGAAATGAAAAAAAAGTGTGTGAGCGGGGTAGAACACTTCATAATAGAAGAGATAATGCACAACATAATAGGAATGTTTTGAAAGACTAAAGAAGGTTGTAGAACATGTACATAAGTTGTGAAGCTAAGGAAAATATTACAAAATTCAGAAATCTTTGCGTAATAATAAGGAAGACCACATAATGTGTGAATAATTTGTGTCTGATAAAAGGAGAATGTCGGGGAGCAAGAGGAAATTCTTTGAAGCATGGCGGGAAGCTATGAAAGCTTTGAAAAAATAGATGAAGGTTGCGAGATGAATAAAAACAAAGATCTAACCTTATAAAATCAATAAAAACCTATGTTTTGATATTTCATAGTAATCTAAAGCATCTAAGAACTTCTACGGATTATCTCAAATCACATGACTTAGGGTTTGTTCACCTTGTAGGATTAAAACAGCCATTCATCATAGTTAGGGTTTCACAGAACTTCAAATTTTCCTAGTACTTCCAATCTACAAGATTATTTACACTGCAAATCACAAACAACTAGATTTATCATGCACAAGCATAAACACAAGCTATGATACCATAATAGGAAAATGTAAGGATATATAATGCAATAAATTTATAGATCCATCAAAATAAATAGCCAAGGATTATTGTTAATGTTTAAATAGTAAATTATGATAGTTTAAATCACATAATGCAATAGATAATATATTAAGTGCATGCACATGAAATAAAATGAACACAAGACATAAAATATATGTGGGAAAACATTTCAAGAAAAATCCACTTTGAAAATCACTTATCTTTATTGAGGAAAATATGTTTCACTCAAAACTCGACTATATTTATTAGTTACAGTCTGTAGACACAAAAATTTGGTATCGCTACCATTGATTGGTCACATGCGCATCTTTCACCAAGGTTCTAGCTAGACACATTTTTATTTAATTTGATTCATTTATTTAAATGACCATCTATTATCACATCGCCTTTAATTCTTAATAAATTATTGTTAATTAGATTTCATCTCTCCTAATTAGCTAATTAACTCTAATTCAATTTCTTTGGGATACTTTTATCCCTAACCACTTAAATCCACATCCCTACGCTTTTCTAGCTTTTATCCTACCCATCTTTATCTCCTATCTACCCATGACACTTCCCTAAACAACCCTTACCCACTAACATGCTTTAAAACATTTATCTCAATCTCTAAAAGCCCCATATCTTAAGTAAATAAGTGATTTTACCATCTAACGAACAATTTCCTATAGTCTGTTGTGACTAGCAGTCATCATCGAACCTATAAGACTGATTTCATCCCCATTCCAAAATGAGACACAACTTGAGATTTCTTGCACGATGCGAACTTATCTTCAAACTTGA
Source organism: Taxus wallichiana var. yunnanensis (assembly GCA_018340775.1). Lineage (NCBI taxonomy): Eukaryota > Viridiplantae > Streptophyta > Pinopsida > Cupressales > Taxaceae > Taxus > Taxus wallichiana. The sequence continues at coordinate 294,467,256 of CM031240.1, read as the reverse complement.
TCAATATTGTAACTATGTTAACCCTCTTGTAGTCCAATGGAGCTTGTTTAACATCACTTATGTGAATTTGGGAGGTTTACTTTGAATTCATGCTTATCTACACTATCATATATGATATGTATTTTTTTTAATAATTTAATGCTTTTGACTAGAGCTTTGAACCGGGGGGTTAGGACCCAACCTAACAAGAGAGAAGAAGAAGATGATGAAAAGACATTAGAAGAAGGAAAGAAGAAGAAAGAGGAAGAAGGGGTACTACCCATAACGCAAAGAGAGAGCCAAAAGCCAAAGCATCGCAAAAAATGACCATTACAACCAAAGGGACACAACAGCTTCAGCCAATATAGGTACCAATGCGGCGATTGGCCTCCCACAGAAGGAGGTGATAAGCTCCGCATGCCCTATCCTTTAATTCATTCCATTGATCAATTGCAGAATAAACAGGAAAGCCAGCAGACCTCAATGTCCACCTCGCGAGAAGATGATGATCTAGCCGTCCCATCATGAAGAGGTTATTAATGCTTTGTGCGTGGTTAAGAAGAGATTTGTACGACCACAAATCCACTGGATGTCGTGTCTCGAGCCGATTGCTAGTTAATCGACCTCTTCTACCTAGAGAAGAGGATCCAGCAGGAGAAGTCTGTCAATTCCTCACTCAACCCCACATGATGAATGGAATGAATAACGAGTTAGCAATGAATTCAATAGTGACCAGTGTAGAGCCCACACTTTTTATAGCTCCGTTATTTTTTTTCTTTGCTCATAGACATGTTTTGAGATATTTGTTATATCTTGGACATTATATTAGAGATTTGATCTTATTAGACATGTGTGGACATTTAGGCGTATAGCACCAATTTAGCTTTATTTATTTATTATCGCATTTCCATATGATGTCATGAATACTAATGGATATGATGTTGTTTTTGGAACATAAATATATTGATGGATACTTAGTTGTTGCATGTTGGGATTCTATGGTTATATGTCACTCTATCATCTTGTCTAACTTTTGGAGAATTAAGTATAAATGTGCACGTTGTCACATTTTAATTTCAGTAGGATTTTAGGTTAGTTTAGAAATTTATGATATCTTACTGAGTCATTGAATTATATTTTATCAGACAGTACGGTTAATGTGTGTAATGAGTGTGCGGGTGACAAGTTACAAGAACGTGGGATTCGGGCCAACTACGCAACTTTGGACAAGCGGTTCATGGGCTAAGTCCTAGCCATGTTCATTGTGTGGAACCTTAGTATTGGAGTTATTGTTTTGGGCACGATGAGTGACCCCCTTTTTGTATAATGTAATATGTGTAGTATTATTAATTTTACTTAGGGTGATTAGTTTATGTGGTAAACTTGTTTTGGGAGTTAATAATCCCACATTCATTAAAGTTTTGATTTTATTTAATGAGGCACTTAATCACAAGGGTTTAGGGTCACATGTGAAACCCTTGGGTGGTCCCCACACCCTCTACACTTGTGCCAAAAATGCAAAACCCGAAATTCGGCTATTTTGGGCATTTTTAGGGACCCCTTTTTAGTTTGGGAGTTCCCTTAACATAAAAATGAGCCCTTGGACCCTACCTAATAGGTAGGGGGCTTATTTCCAAGGCTAGAGGGAGTTTTCCCTCCCTTTTTACCTCTTTTTGGTCACATCCATGTAAGGGGTGTGGATTTGAGTGCTTGTTAAAAGTTGCACTAGAATTGTCTTGTTAGCATTTTGAGTAATTTGGGAGAAGAGGGCAAAAGACATTTTTACCCTTTCTCTCTTTTGTTTTGGCATCTTTGACCTTGAAGGAGGAGAGGGGTGACACATGTCACCCCCTCATTTGTGAGGATTTTTGCTTGCTCCTCTTCAAATTCCCCTTCATGGGAAAAGAAGAGGACCTTTTTTGTTTTGTGGGAGCTTTTTGCTTGGATGCTTGGGTGATTTGGAGCTAGAAGTTGCTTGGGTCAAGGAGTGGAGAAGTTGGAAGTTGGAAAGCTTTTTGGAGAGATTTGTTTATATGGAAATGTGGTTGTTGTATGTGGATTTTTATTTATGGTTATTTATTTTTGCTCCCTCCATCATATGGTATGATGGAGTTTTGGAGTTTGTGGGGGAAGAGAGAGGGAATTCTTCCCTCTCAATCCTCTTGGCTTGATGGGCAAGCCTTGTAGGATTTTAGAGAATCCCCTCAAATGGTTGAGGTGGGGAAGTTGGTTCATTTGGCTTGAACCTCCTTCCCCATTCTTGGTAAGGAAACCCCTTTGGGGTTTGAAAATCCTTTCAAGAAGGAATTGGTGAAAGGGTGGAGAGATAAGGAGGGTTTTGAATGAATTAGGAGCAATAAGGAGGGTATGGAGATCTTGTTTTGTGCAAGCAATATTGAATATAACTTTTGGGAGAACTCTTCTCCTCTCTTCCACACCTTTTGAGGTAGAACATGGGTTCTCCTCCTTGTAAAAATTACAGTCTTATTTCATACTTGTTTTATTTCCACGTGAATGTGTTTTTGGGTGTTTCACCTTATTCTTTTGTAAAGTTGTGGATTGTAGTCCTCTTTCCCATGGGCTTGGGGGAGGCTAGCATGCATCCCAACCTTGGAAAATACATGTAATGATGCCTATGGTTAGGTGGAAAAACAAGATTCTTTCTCCTTGCATGGATTCCTTGAACGCTTTTAAAGTTGGAGCTCAATGTTGATAGTTGATAATTGTTGAAGTTATTTTGTTCTCTCAATCCTTGTGAAACATCTTTGCATTGTAACCATTTTGGGATATGGCTTGGTGGAAGGCTTCTGTTTATTGTAACTCATTTTTCCTTTGTATTTGAATGACTTCTTCATTCTTGGAAAGGAGTTGATAGTTGTCTCCTATATATTTAGGCATGATTGTGAAATATGAAGTATTGAGTTATTGAGAGATTGTGCAAAGAAGATTTGTAAAATATTGTCTTTCTTTAAAATACATTTAGTAGAAGTATTTTTACATTCCCTTAACATGTTTGTTGTTGGAATATTTATTGACAAAAAAATTGTCTATTTGAAAGGAAATCTACTTTGTTATAAGAAACTTGTTGTTTAACTTTGGTAGAAACTATTATTATATGTGAAATGTACATCTCCTTGTATATTATTATGGTTTTAGAAATCTGATTTTTTTTTTTGTGTGTTGAAAGGAAGGTTCACTTGTTTTAAAAAAAAAAAACCGAAACAATCTTACTTTGTTAAGAATCTCATTTGTTTAAAAATTTGAAGTAAGTTTTGTTAAAACATTGGAAATGAAATATAATTTTTAGCATTGAATCTCATGAATAATATTAAATGGAAATACTTTCTTTCATGCCATTTTTCTTCTTCTTGTAATTGTGGTAAAATAAATAAATGAAATGAAAGTTTGATTCTTTTTATGAGTAGATTTAGAAGTTGTTTTTATTAAGTACAAAAAAAAAAGAAAAAAAAAGAGAAATCATTATACCTATTATATATATTTTATATATGTATATGTGTATATATATATAGAAAATGGCAATCAATATTATTTCATTTTGCACGAAATGAGAATATAAATATATATATATATATATATATATATATATATATATATTAAATATATCATTTAATTAATATTTACATTTGATATTGAATATATATATATATATAATATATATATATATATTATAAAATAAATATAATATATATAATATATTATTTATGTTATACTATATACGCTTTTTTTTTTTTGTTATATAAACAAAAATTTAAAAAGAAAAACAAACAAAACAAAATATATATATATATATATATATATATAAGTGCGGGGCCGAACCCCCATCCATGCCCTGTCCCCGGGGCCCGCTGCCCCCACACAACCCCCGAACTCCAAAGTCGTGGTTGTGCGGCCCGCAACACCACCGCCCGCCTCCCCGCAGCCCCCACCCCCCCTTGACGCAGCACCCCACTCCGTCCCTGCGCAGTGACCTCAAGCCCGTAACCCCTGTCCATGCCATCCCACGTGGCCACACCTCCCCACGCTGACTTGCACCAAGTTCTTCCCCTCTCCAAATCCGCCCCTTGATTAAATGAAAACAGAAACAAAAATAATAATCAATATATATATATATATATATATACACACACACACACATATATATATATATATATATATATATATATATATATATATATATATATATATATTTTTACATCAAAGGAATGTCAATAAGATTTACAAACAAAATAAGGAAAACTAACTCAATGACTCCTCCCGGTAAGAACTCGCAACAAGAAAAAAATGAAATAAAGAAATGCTTCTTTTATGGTATGAATCATCTAACAATATAGTGAAAGATCAATCAAACTCCATGGCTCCTCCAACACAACCTACTAGAAGAAACAAACCCAAATAAGAGAAAATAACATGAGAAAGCAAAGAAAAGGAAATGATAAAGAAGTTAGGGCAAACTTTAAGGATTTTTCAAAACCAAGGGACAAGATTAATTTAATCCTAGGGTCCACATTTAACCCTACACACATTAAGTCATGGGTAATTTTGTGGGAAATGAAATCTATTTAATAATGAGTAGTCTTTGTTCTTGTGGCAAATTTTAATTAAAAAGAGAGACATTAAATGTGTGTAAATTTAAAAGATAAGTAAATAATTAAGGAGACGAGGTTTAGGCTAGTAATTATTTAAACTAGGTAAATTAAATTAGAATAAAATTAGTTATTATCGAGAATGGGTTAAGTGATGGATTAGTATTAATTCAACACTTCAAAAAAAAATTACCCTGAAATTTTAGTCACGTTTGGTGTGTTTTTTCAAAGTGTCCGTCGACATTAAAATTTTCCTCCGTAATTTCTATTTTATTAATGTATGTATTAGGAATAGGATGTTGTTAAGTATAATTAGTAGTGGCGTCCAATAGAAGATAACGGCACCACAAGTCGTAATGATCAAAGTACAATATGAATGTTGTAAAAGTAAACATTTGTCGTAAGTGGTCTAGTAATGTTAAAATGTCAAAGTTGGGATAAGTAGAGAAGTAGGGTCTACATGATTAGGAATTAGAAATATTATATTGGTAATAAGGACAAGGAGTGAGGTCATAAATATTTTGTGTATTTTATTTGTAAAAAGTCTAAAAATGTGGAACCCATGTGAAATGATAAGGTTTATTTTATCTTAAAAGATAAGCTTACATGTGTGAGATAAAAGTTAAGGTATGAAATATGATTCGTCAAAGTAGATTTCTTATCCTATCTTAGAGAAAAGATGGATAAGCCTGGAAGTTATATAAATAGAGAGGCCACCCCACTCATTTAGCATAGAAGGAAGTAGTGAGAAATATTGTATGAGTAATAAAGGAAGCCATCATTTTGAAGGTGTGTTAAAGAAGCCATTAATAGGTGTAATTGTGAAGTTTCTCCCATAGTATTGGTGGAAGGAAAGTGAAGTCAGTAACACTTGAAGTACCTCATGGGTGAGATTGTAACAATTTCATGTTAATATTATAATTTACTCTGATATTTCAGATTTATCATCATTCCTAATTATCATAGTCTATGGTATTCTTGTGTTATGTTTGTTGTTGTGTTTCCAGATTACATCCACCAAAGTAAAATTTGTGCATTAGTAAATAATCATAGCACGAGGAGTTCCTGGTGAAGAATTATCATAGTGCTAGATTGGTGATGACAGTCCCAGGAGGGGCATTACATTTGGTATCAGAGTGAGGTTCGCACACGCGGACACTTTGGGTAAATAATTCAGATAGTTAATGGTAATTTTAATAACATTAAGTAAAAAAATGAGTAAAAATAATTAGTTAAAAATCATCTGCAACCATTAAAATTTAAATTAATAACTTCTTCACTCACCTCGTGCACAGGATGGCACCCAAGAGGGGATGATCAGCTAGAGGCTTGGGGCGTAGTGCACCTACGTGGGAGCCACCGGTACCCAAATTTGGGCCTCAGATATTAGAGGTTCTACAATAGTTGATAGGTGTTGTGGAGCAGCGTCTTCCACCACCGCAAGAGGTGAGAGAGGAGATACCTTTGGCAGATGAGGAGCCAATAGGTGAGGAAACACACTGAAAGAAGCCAGAGCATGATACACCGAGGTGGGAGAGGTCATGTAGCCCTTCCATTCATCATGAGAGGGTAGCCTCGTACCGTCGTAGCCACTCACACAGTCTCGAGGGACCATTTGGGGATAGGTGACCCCTTTCACCTATTGGACTACATCGCCAGGATCAAGATATAGGTAGTGTGATCAGGGATCTTCTTCGCTTGTAGCCACCCACCTACACCGGCTCTACAGATGGCTTTGGGGTTGAGTCATGGCTCCTTAGCTTGGATAGTTGCTTTGGCTTGCACTCTTACGAGAGCAATGTCAAGGAAAGGTTCGCTATACACCTCCTCCAGAGACACAACAGTGTTTGGTGGAGGAATGAGGAGCGTAAGCTCCATCTGACTTGAGAGACAGTGACCTGGGATATGTTCAAGGAGTGCTTCAGGGCTTGTTATATGTCAAAGCATTTCATGCAGAAGAGGATCGATGAGTTTCACGACTTACAACAGGTTCAGCACAAGAAAGTACAAAGACGAAAGTAGGTTCTTGGATCTTCTACAAGATGTGGATTACCCGCAAGATGAGAAATTACAGGTTAACAGGTTTATTAGAGGCCTTAATGCAGCTATAGCAGGAACAGTTTGGATTTTATCTCCTCCCACTCTTGAGAAGGCCGTTGAGAAGGCCTACTTAGCTAAGGAGAACAGGACCAAGGCACAGGAGCACCGAGATAGAAACAAAAGCAAGTTTCAGGAGAGGATACAAGCCTTCAGATTCGAGAGGTCACAGTGGTACCGCACCACCCCCTAGAGGAGGATTCGGCCTCCCATGGCCGGTCATGAGGGATCCACCGCACCGTAGTGATAAGCAAAGCACGGGGCCACCACAGCAGGGGGCTGACAGACATAGGAATTTCAGAGAGTGGGTTATAGAGGTGGTTTGGTGGAGCTAGGGATAGGAGGAAGGGTATTTAGTAGGCATAGCTAGCTCACACGCAGATTCTCGCTAGGGTTGGACAGGTAGGATCAGTACACCAGAGTACGGGAGGGACCCCATCTCAGAGGGGAACCGGAGGATGTTTTATTTTTGGATCTCCTGATCACAATGTGCGCATGTGCCCGCACAAACCCAATACCATGGATGCACAAGGAGCTGCTAGATCTAAGTAGATAGTAGGTGATGTAGGCCGCACTCATCATGTATATAAAGTGGTTGACAACCGCCAAAGCCGAGCACTGTGCCATAGTCATCGAGGCAGACGACAGGTTCTATCAGGGGTATTTTTGTCTTAGTACTTTTTGATTCAGGTGCTTCAGATTCTTGTATATCACCTTCTATAGTGGACCAGTGTGGGCTAGTGGTGGATAGACAACCGTGAGATAGTTGGCAGGTTGAGTTGGCCTCTAGGGCCAAACTGGCCGTGGACTCATATGTGGAGAGTTGCATACTTGATTTAGGAGCCTTCTCCACTACACTTGACCTCTGAGTTATTCCTTTAGGATCCTATTAGGTAGTTTTGGGCATGGATTGGCTTGAGGCTCATCGAGCTAAGGTGGATTATAGAAATAAGGTCATTGAGTGTCAGGATGATCTTGGGAGTGCAGTTATGATATCGGGGATGCAGAGGCCTATCTCCTTGTGCATGATCTTGGCTAAGCAACTCAAGCGAAGCATGTGTAAGGTTTGTCAATTGTTTTCTATCACCATCAGTGATTGATTAGAGAGCACTCCAGAGCACTCACCCTTAGATGACCATGTATTTTTGAGGGAGTATGCAGATGTGTTTCAAGGTGAGATTCTAGGGTTACCACCCCACAAAGAGGTAGATTTCACCATTGATTTAGTAGTACTAGATCTCGCACCAGTTTCTAGGGTACCTTATCGGATGATGACCCCGAGCTTCATGAGCTCAAGATTCAGATTAGAGGAGTTGTTAGATAAGGGTCTCATTTATCCTAGTGTTTCTCTTTGGGGAGCGCTAATCATATTTTTGAAAAAGGAAGGTTCTCTCGGAATTTGTGTTGACTTTGACAACCCAACAAGGTCACAATAAAGAACCGTTATCTACTTCCTAGGATTGATGACTTGTTTGATCAAATGCAGGAGTGAGAGTGTTCTCCAAAATTGATCTTAAGTCAAGATATCATCGATTGCACATTTTATATGCGAGACATTCATAAGAAATCGTTTTGCACGCGTTATGGGCATTATGAGTTCACAGTTGTTCCATTTGGATTGACCAATGCCCCAACTGTCTTGATGAGCCTTATGAATGGAGTATTCATGAAATTTTTGGATTGCATTGTCTTAGTGTTCCTTGATGACATATTGATTTATTATCATTCCGAGGAGGAAAACGAGGAGCATTTGAGCAGTACTTCAGGTTTTGAGAGAGCGAAGTTATATGGGAACTTGGAAAATGTAGCTTCTTTCGAGGTAGATTCAAGATACTTGGGTCATATCATATCAAGCGAGGGTATCTCTATAGATCCCTCTAAGATACAGGCTATCATGGACTAGCCGGCACCCACATCAGTTACTAAGGTGAGGAGTTTCATGGGTTTATCATGTTATTACCGCAGGTTTGTACATGAATTTTCTAGGATTACTCACCCTATCACTTCTCTTCAGAGGAAAGGGAAGAAGTTTGATTGGTCAGAAAAATGTGAGCAGGCATTTCAGTTGCTTAAGGAAAGGTTAACCATGACACCCATCTTAGCAATTCCAGACCCGACAGAGGATTTTGTTGTTTGTACTGATGCATCACTAGAGGGTTTGGGAATAGTTCTTATGTAGGAGCATTAGGTTATCGCATTTGAGTCTTGTAAGCTCAAGGACTACGAGATTAATTATCCTACTCATGACTTGGAGCTTGTAGCAATTGTTCATGTTCTGGTATGATGGCGACATTTACTTTTGGGTAGACCTTTCATTTTGAGGATAGATCATCGAAGTTATAGTATATATTCTCACAACCGAACCTCAACGATCGTCAACGACATTGGATGGAGTTCTATGTGAGTATGACATGGAGGTTCAGTATATTAAAGGGAAGGAAAATGTTGTTTCAGATGCACTTAGTAGATGATGACATGTGCTTGCTTCTTTGACACTTCAGTCAGATTTGAGAGGCAAGATTCTTGAGCACCTTCCAGAGGATAGATTTTATGAGGGAGCCAAGCAGATGTTGGAGTCACAGGGTTCATTAGAGGGAAGATATTCTAGGTGTATTTTAGAGGCAGATGGTTTGCTTCGGTTCCATTGGTGCATCTATGTGTCTAAGTCAGGTGATCTGCGTAGCTTCATCCTCATAGAGGCTCATCGAGCCCCATATGCGGCACATCCAGGAGTGAAGAAAATTCATGTCGATCTGAGAGAGTTATATTATTGGCTAGGTATTCAATGGGACATAGAAATTTTTTTACACGTTTCCTTGAGTGCCAGAGGGTCAAGGAAGATCATTCTCATCCCACAAGACTTTTACATCCTCATGATATTCCCGAGTGGAAATGGGATGTGATTTCTATGGATTTCATAGTCGGAATCCCTATGTCTTCTTATCGTCATGATGCCATTATGGTCACCGTGGATAAGTTAACCAAGGTTGCGTATTTTTAACCAACCAAGGTCACCTATAATGTACAAGCCATCGCCAAAGTATTTATGGAGGACATTGTTAGGTTGCATGGGATTTTGAAGACCATCATCAATGACAGGGATACCATCTACACTTTAGTTTTCTGGACTTCCTTTCAGACCGCTCTGGGTACTCAGATTAATTTCAGTTTAGCTTATCATCCAGAGACAGATGGGCAGACAAAGAGAGTTAATCAAGTGTTGGAGGACATGTTGAGAATGTATGTGATGGATCAATATAAGAAATGGGAAGATTATTTGTATTTAGTTGAGTTTGCCTACAACAATAGCTATCATAGTTCCATTGGTATGGCTCCTTACTAGGCTTTGTATGGACGACCTTATAGGACACCTTTGGATTTGGGACAGACTAGATGACAGGATTATTCTAGGACCAGCTTACCTATAGGATTTAGAGCAGCAAGTTGTCTTTGATTAGATAACGTCTTGAGCAGGCCCAAGCACGCGAGAAGGCATATGCGCAGACACCAAGTGGATTGATCGTCACTTCTCGGTGGTTGATAAAGTCTTCTTAAGAGTTCACCCGCATAAGAGTCCAATCCGTTATTGAAATGTTTCTAAGCTATCACCTCATTTTTGGGGCCTTTTGATATTTTAGAGGTCATCGGTCCAGTTGCCTATTGCCTAGCTTTTCCACCATGCCTTACACGGGCCCATGATGTATTTCATGTTTCTGTACTACGTATATATGTACCTGATGCTTCTCATGTTTTGGATTGGTCACCATTACAGGTAGAGGATGGAGGACAGTGGATACTAGAGCCCATACGCATTACGGAACACCGGAGGTTGGCCCTTCGGAGTCAAGACTTAGACCAGGTTAGAGTACAGTGGGACCGATATGATGAGACAACAGCTACTTAGGAGGATGCGACACCTTTGAGGGCTAGATATCCCTATCCTTTTCAGTGAATTCTAAGAGGAAGTCTAATTTTAGTAGAGGGGGATGTAGTGCCCACACTTTTTATAGCTCAGTTATTTGTTGTTTCTTTGCTCATAGACATGTTTTGACAGATATTTGTTATATCTTGGACATTATATTAGAGATTTGATCTTATTAGACATGTGTGGACATTTAGTCGTATAGCGCCAATTTAGCCTAATTTCTATGTTATCACATTTCCATATGATGTCATGAATACTAATGGATATGATGTTTTTTTTGGAACATAATTATATTGATGGACACTTAGTTATTGCATGTTGGGATTCTATGGTTATATGTCACTCTATCATCTTGTCTAACTTTTGGAGAATTAAGTATAAATGTGCACGTTCTCACATTTTGATTTCAGTAGGATGTTAGGCTAGTTTAGAACTCATTGATATATTACTGAGTCATTGATTTATATTTTATCGGATAGGTATGGTTAATGTGTGCAATGAGTGTGCAGGTGATAGGTTACAGGAGAACGTGGGATTCAGGCCAGCTACACAACTTTGCACAAGCAGCCCATGGGCTGAGTCCTAGCCATGTTCATTGTGTGGAACCTTAGTATTGGAGTTATTGTTTTGGGCACCATGAGTGACCCCCTTTTGTATAATGTAATATGTCTAGTATTATTAATTTTTCTTAGGGTGATTAGTTTATGTGGTAAACTTGTTTTTGGGAGTTAATAATCCCACTTTAATTAATAGTTTTGATTTTCTTTAATGAGGAACTTAATCACAAGGGTTTAGGGTCACATGTGAAACCCTTGGGTGGTCCCAACACCCTCTACCCTTGTGCCAAAAATGTAAAACCCGAAATTGGGCTATTTTGGGCATTTTTACGGACCCTTTTTAGTTTGGGAGTTACCTTAACATTAAAATGAGCCCTTAGGCCCTACCTAATAGGTAGGGGAGCTTATTTCAAGACTAGAGGGAGTTTTCTCTCCCTTTTTTCCTCTTTCTTGGTCACATCCATGTAAGGGGTGTGGATTTGAGTGCTTGTTACAAGTTGCACTAGAATTGTCTTGTTAGCATTTTGAGTAATTTGGGAGAAGAGGGCAAAAGACATTTTTACCCTTTCTCTCTCTTCGTGTTAGCATCTTTGGCCTTGAAGGAGGAGAGGGTGACACATGTCACCCCTTCATTTCGAGGATTTTGGCTTGCTCCTCTTCAAATTTTGCTTCATGGGAAAAGAAGAGGACCTTTTTTTTTTTTTGTGGGAGCTTTTTGCTTGGATGCTTGGGTGATTTGGAGCTAGAAGTTGCTTGGGTCAAGGAGTGGAGAAGTTGGAAGTTGGAAAGATTTTTGGAGAGCTTTCTTTGAGGTAGGCTCTTAAGCTAAATTGTATGTGTTGAATTTTTGTTAGTTGTAGATTTTTTTATATGGAAATGTGGTTGTTGTATGTGGATTTTTATTTATGGTTATTTGTTTTTGCTCCCTCCATCATATGGTATGATGGAGTTTTGGAGTTTGTGGGGGAAGAGAGAGGGAATTCTTCCCTCTCAATCCTCTTGGCTTGATGGGAAAGCCTTGTAGGATTTTAGAGAATCCCCTCAAATGGTTGAGGTGGGGAAGTTGGTTCATTTGGCTTGAACCTCCTTCCCCATTCTTGGTAAGGAAACCCCTTTGGGGTTTGAAAATCCTTTCAAGAAGGAATTGGTGAAAGGGTGGAGAGATAAGGAGGGTTTTGAATGAATTAGGAGCAATAAGGAGGGTATGGAGATCTTGTTTTGTGCAAGTAATATTGAATATAACTTTTGGAGAACTCTTCTCCTCTCTTCCCCACTTTTGAGGTAGAACATGGGTTCTCCTCCTTGTAAAACTTGGAGTCTTGTTTCATACTTGTTTTGTTTCCATGTGAATGTGTTTTTGGTTGTTTCACCTCATTCTTGTGCAAAGTTGTGGATGGTAGTCCTCTTTCCCATGGGCTTGGGGGAGGCTAGCATGCATCCCAACCTTGGGAAAGGCATGTAATGATGCCTATGGTTGGGTGGAAAAACAAGCTTCTTTCTCCTTGCATGGATTCCTTGAAGGCTTTTAAAGTTGGAGCTCAAAGTTGATAGTTGATGATTGTTGAAGTTCTTTTGTTCTCTCAATCCTTGTGAAACATCCTTGCATTGTAACCCTTTGGGATATGGCTTGGTGGAAGGCTTCCTCTTTATTGTAACTCCTTTTTCCTTTGTATTTGAAAGACTTCTTCAATCTTGGAAAGGAGTTGATAATTGTCTTCTATGTATTTAGGCATGATTGTGAAATATGAAGTATTGAGTTATTGAGAGATATTGTAAAAGAAGATTTGTAAAATAATTTTTTTCTTTAAAATACATAATTTATTGGAAGTATTTTTACATTCGGTAATGTGCTTGTTGTTGGAATATTTATCGACAAATGTTTTTGTCTATTTGAAAGAAAATCTACTTTGTTATAAGAAACTTGTTGTTTAACTTTGGTAGAAACTATTATTATTTTTGAAATGTACATCCCCTTGTAGATTATTATGGTTCTAGAAATCTGATTTTTTTTGTGTGTTGAAAGGAAGGTTCACTTGTTTAAAAAAAAACAAAAAAATTCAGAAACAATCTTACTTTGTTAAGAATCTCATTTGTTTAAAAATTTGAAGTAAGTTTTGTTAAAACATTGGAAATGAAATATAAATTTTTAGCATTGGATCTCATGAATAATATTGAATGGAAATACTTTCTTTCATGCCATTTTCTCTCTTCTTGTAATTGTGGTAAAATAAATAAATGAAATGAAAGTTGGATTCCTTTTTATGAGTAGTTTTAGAAGCTATTTTTATTAAGTACAAAAAAGAAAAGAAAAAGAAAAAATAAAAATCATTATACCTATTATATATATTTTATATATGTATATGTGTGTGTGTGTGTGTGTGTGTGTGTGTGTGTGTGTGTGTGTGTGTATTAAATGGCAATCAATATTATTTCATTTTACGAAATGAGAATATATATATATTTATATTAAATATATCATTTAATTAATATTTACGTTTGATATTGAATATATATATATATATATATATATATATATATTATATCAATAAAATATAATATATTATTTATGTTATACTATATATTTTTTGTTTGTTATATAAAAGAAAATTTAAAAATAAAAACAACCAAAACAAAAAATATATATATTGGTTGGAGGGTCGAAACCCCTCACCCCTACGCTATCCCACAGGGCCACCGCCCCAACACAACCCCCGACCTCCAAAGTCATGGCTGCACCGGCGCAGCACCACCGCCACCCACCCACAACACCACCACACTGCCCCCCTGCGCAAAGCACCCCCACATGTCCCTACGCAGCCGACCTCAATCCCGTAACCCGTCCACACCACCCCATGCGGCCACACCTCCCCACGCTACCTTGCACCAAGTTCTTCCCCTCTCCAAATCCACCCCTCGGTCAAATGAAAACAAAAACAAAAATAATAATCAATATATATATATATATATATATATATATATATATATATATATATTTACATCAAAGGAACATCAATAAGATTTACAAACAAAATAAGGAAATCTAACTCCATGACTCCTCCTAGTAACTGCAACAAGAAAAAAATAAATAAATAAATAAATGCTTCTTTTAAGGTATGAATCATCTAACAATATAGTGAAAGATCAATCAAACTCCATGGCTCCTCCAATGAAACTCGTATGAAGAAACAAACCCAAATAAGAGAAAATAACATGAGAAATCAAAGAAAAGGAAATGATAAAGAAGTTAGGGAAAACTTTAGGGATTTTTCTAAACTAAGGGACAAGATTGATTTAATCCTAGGGTCCATATTCAACCCTACACACATTAAATCATGGACAATTTTGTGGGAAATGAAATCTATTTAATAATGAGTAGTTATTGTTCTTGTGGAAAATTTTAATTAAAAGAGAGAGACATTAAATGTGTGTAAATTTAAAAGATAAGTAAATAATTAAAGACGGGTTTAGGCTAGTAATTATTTAAACTAGGTAAATTAAATTAGAATAAAATTAGTTATTATCGAGAATGGGTTAAGTGATGGATTAGTATTAATTCAACACTTCCAAAAAAAAAATTAGCCTGAAATTTTAGTCACGTTTGGTGTGTTTTTTTCGGTGTCCAGGAGGGGCATTACATTTGGTATCAGAGCGAGGTTCACACACACAAACACTCTAGGTAACTAATTAAGATAGATAATGATAATTTTAATAACATTAAGTAAAAAAATGAGTAAAAATAATTTGTTAAAAATCATCTACAACAGCCTAAAATTTAAATTAATAACTTCTTCACTCACCTCGTGCATAGGATGGCACCCAAGAGGGGATGATTAGCTAGAGGCTTGGGGTGTAGTGATCCTACGTGGGAGCCGCTGGTACCTAAATTTGGGCCTCATATATTAAAATTTATGCAAAAACTAATAGGCGTTGTGGAGCAGCGTCTTCCACCATGCTGCGGGAGGCTAGAGAGGAGATACCTTTGGTAGAAAAGGAGCCGAAAGGCAAGGAAGTGCATTCAAAGCCACCAGAGCATGATACACTAAGGCGGGAGAGGTCATACAGCCCTTATGTTCATCACGAGAGGGTAGCCTCATACGATTGTAGCCACTCACATAGTCTCGTGGGACTATTTGGGGATAGGTGACCCCTTTCACTGTTGGACTACATCGCCATGATCAAGATACAGGTAGTGTGATCAGGGATCTGCTTCGCTTCCAGCCACCCACCTACACTGGCTCTACATGGACCATTTGGGGATAGGTGACCCCTTTCACACTGTTGGACTACATCGCCATGATCAAGATACGAGGTAGTGTGATCGGGGATCTGCTTCGCCTACCACCCACCCTACTGGATCTACATATGGCTTTGGGGTGAGTCATGGCTCCTTAGCTTGGATAGTTGCTTTGGGTTGTACTCTTACGAAAGCAGGTTCTGGATCTTCTACAAGTATGTAGATTACCTGTAAGATGATAAATTACGGGTTAATAGGTTTATTCGAGGCCTTAATGCAGATATAGCAGAGCGATTCGAGATGTTATCTCCTCCCACTCTTGAGAAGGCCATTGAGAAGGCATACTTAGCTAAGGAGAATATGACCAAGGCACAGGAGCACCGAGATAGAAACAAGAGAAATTTTTAGGAGAGGATACAAGCCTTCAGATTCGAGAGGTCATGGGGTCTTGCACCACCCCCTAGAGGAGGATTCGGCCTTCACTAAAGAACCACGAGGGCTCCACCGCACCCGCAGCAATAGGCATAAGAACAGGCCACCCGCGGCGGGGCTAGATAGACACATGGATTTTAGAGGGGGTTCTAGAGGTGGTTTTGGTAGAGCCGGGGATAGGAGGCGGGGGTACTCGGTAGGGCACAACCAGCTCACACACGGAGAAGTCTGCTAGGGTTGGACTAACAGGATCAATACACAAGAGTACGGGAGGGACCCCATCTCGAGGGGAATAGGAGGATGTTTTTATCTGTGGATCTCGGTATCACTATGTGTGCATCTACCCACACGAACCCAATACCATGGATGCACAGAGAGAGATGCTAGACCCGAGCAGATGGTGGGTGATGTAGGACACGCTCATCATGTATATGTAGAGATGACAATTTGCCAAGCCGAGCACTAGGCCATAGTCATCAAGATGATAGGTACTATCAAGGGTATTTCTATCTCAGTATTTTTTATTGAGGTGCTTGATTCTTGTTTATCACCTTCTATAGTAGACCAGTGTGGGCTAATGGTGGCTAGGCAACAAGATAGTTGGTAGGTTGATTTGGCCTCTAGGGCCAAACTCACGTGTGGACTCATATGTGGAGAGTTACGTACTTTATTTACGAGCCTTCTCCACTACACTTGACCTTCGTGTTATTCCTTTAGGATCCTATCAGGTATTTTTGGGCATGGATTGGCTCGAGGCTCATCAAGCTAAGGTGGATTGTAGAAATAAGGTCATTGAGTGTTAAGATGATCTTGGGAGTGCAGTTGTGATATCAAGGATGCAGAGGCCTATCTCCTTGCACATGATCTCGGCTAAGCAACTCAAGCGGAGCATGCATAAGGGTTGTCAATTGTTTGCTATCACCATTAGTGATCGATCAGAGAGAACTCCAGAGCACTCACCCTTAGATGACCATGCAATTTTGAGGAGTATGAAAATGTGTTTCGGGCGAGCTTCCGTGGTTACCACCCGTAGAGAGGTATATTTCACCATTGATTTAATACCTATATCTACACTAGTTTCTAGGTCATCCTATCGGATGACGACCCCAAAGCTTCATGAGCTCAAGATTCAATTAGAGGAGTTGTTAGATAAGGGTCTTATTCATCCTAGCGTATCTCCTTGGGGAGCGCCAGTCATATTTGTGAAAAAGAAGGATAGTTCTCTCAGACTTTGTGTTGACTTCAGACAACTCAACAAGGTCACAATAAAGAACCGTTATCCACTTCCTAGGATTGATGACTTGTTTGATCAGATGCAGGGAGTGAGAGTGTTCTCCAAAATTGATCTCAAGTCAGGATATCATCAGTTGCACATTTCAGATGCAGACATTCATAAGACAGTGTTTCACACATGTTATGGGCATTATGAGTTCACAGTTGTTCCATTTGGATTGACCAATGCCCCAGTTGTCTTCATGAGCCTCATGAATGGAGTATTCAGGAAATTTCTGGATCACTTTGTCTTAGTGTTCCTTGATGACATATTGATTTATTCTCATTCGAGGAGGAACACGAGGAGCATTTGAGACAAGTACTTCAGGTTTTGAGAGAGCAGAAGTTGTATGGGAACTTGGAAAAATGTAGCTTCTTTTAGACAAAGATTCAGTACTTGGGTCATATCATATCAGGCGAGGGTATCTCAATAGATCCCTCTAAGATACAAAGCTATCATGGACTGGCCAGTGCCCACATCAGTTACTGAGGTGAGGAGTTTCATGGGTTTAGCAAGTTATTACCGCAGGTTTATACAGACTTTTCTAGGATTTCTCACCCTATCACTTATCTTCAGAGGAAAGGGAAGAAGTTTGGTAGTCGAGAAAAATGTAAGCAAGAATTTCAGTTGCTTAAGGAAAGGTTAACCACGGTGACCATCTTAGCAGTTCCGGACACGATGGAGGATTTTGTTGTTTATCTTGATGCATCACTAGAGGTTTTGGGAGCATTTCTTATGCGGGAGTGTCGGGTTATCACATTTGAGTCTCGTAAGCTCAAGGATTACGAGTTTAATTATCCTACTCATGACTTGGAGCTTGTAGCAATTGTTCATGCTCCGGTATGATGGTGACATTTCCTTTTGGGTAGACCTTTCATTTTGAGGACATATCATCGAGTTTATAGTATATCTTCTCATAGCCAAACCTCAATTCTCGTCAATGACATTGGATGGAGTTCTATGTGAGTATGACATGGAGATTCAGTATATTGAGGGGAAGGAAAATGTTTTTGCGAGATGCACTTAGTAGACGACAACATGTGCTTACTTCTTTGACACTTGAGTCATATTTGAGAGGTGGATTCTTGAGCACCTTCAAGAGGAAAATTTTTATGATGGAGCCAGGTAGATGTTGGAGTCACGGGGTTCATTAGAGGCAGATATTCTTGGTGCATTTTACAGGCAGATGGTTTGCTTGAGTTCCATTGGCGCATCTACGTGCCTAAGTCGGGTGATATGCGTAGCTTCATCCTCACAGAGGCTCATCGAGCCCCATATGCGGCACATCCAGGAGTGAAGAAAATTCATGCCGATCTGAGAGAGTTATATTATTGGTCAGATCTTCAACGGGACACAGCAGATTTTGTTACATGTTGCCTTGAGTGCCAGAGGGTCGGGCAGAGCATTCTCATCCCACGGGACTTTTACATCCACATGATATTCCCGAGTGGAAATGGGATGTGATTTCCATGGATTTCATAGTCGGACTCCCTATGTCTTCTTATCGTCATGATGCCATTATGGTCACCGTGGATAAGTTGACCAAGGTTGCGCACTTTTCACCAACCAAGGTCACCTATAATGCACAGGCCATCGCCAAAGTATTTATGGAGGACATTGTTAGGTTGCATGGGATTCAAGACCATCATCAATGATAGGGATACCATCTACACTTCAGTTTTCTGGACTTCCTTTCAGACCGCTCTGGGTACTCAGATTAATTTCAGTTCAGCTTATCATCCAGAGATAGATGGGCAGATAGAGAGGGTTAATCAGGTGTTGGAGGACATGTTGAGAATGTATGTGATGGATCAGCAGAAGAAATGGGAAGATTATTTGCATTTAGTTGAGTTTGCCTACAACAACAACTATCATAGTTCCATTGGTATGGCTCCTTACCAGGCTTTGTATGGATGACCTTGCAGGACACCTTTGAGTTGGGACAGACTAGATGACAGGATTATTCTAGGACCAACTTACCTACAGGATTTAGAGCAGCAGGTTGTTTTGATTAGACAGCGTCTTGAGCAGGCCAGAGCACGCCAGAAGGTGTATGCAGACACCAAGAGGATTGATCGTCACTTCTCAGTGGGTGACAAAGTCTTCTTGATAGTTCACCGCATAAGAGTCCAATCCATTTATGGAAAGGGTTCTAAGATATCACCTCATTTTGTCCGGCCTTTTGAGATTTTAGAGGTCATCGGTCTAGTTTCCTATCGCCTATCTTGGCCACCACGCCTTATATGGGCCCATGATATATTTCATGTTTCGTAGTACGTAGATATGTACCATATGCTTCTCATGTTTTGGATTGAGTCGACATTATAGGTAGAGGATGGAGGACGGTGGATCTTTGGAGCCTGTACGCATTCTAGAACAGCGGAGGTTGGCCTTTCGGGGTTGAGATTTGGACTAGGTTAGAGTACAAAGTGGGACCAATACGATTAGACAACACTACCGGGAGGATGTGACACCTTTGATGGCTAGATATCCCTATCTTTTCATTCACTTCTAGGAGGAAGTATAATTTTTAGTAGAGGGGATGTAGTGCCCACACTTTTTATAGCTCGGTTATTTGTTGTTTCTTTTCTCATAGACATGTTTTTGACAGAGATTTGTTATATCTTAGACATTATATTACAGATTTGATCTTATTAGACATGTGTGGACATTTAGGCGTATAACAGTCAATTTAGCTTAATTTCTATGTTGTCGCATTTCCATATGATGTCATGAATACTAATGGATATGATGTTGTTTTGGAACATAATTATATTGATCGATACTTAGTTATTGCATGTTGGGATTCTATGGTTATATGTCACTCTATCATCTTGTCTAACTTTTGGAGAATTAAGTATAAATGTGCACGTTGTCACATTTTGATTTCAGATAGGATGTTAGGCTAGTTTATAACTCATTGATATCTTCTTGAGTTATTGATTTATATTTTATCGAGACGGGTATAGTTAATGTGTGCAATGAGTGTGCGGGTGTAGTTACGAGGAGAATATAGGATTCAAGCTATATACACAACTTTGCACAAGCAGCTCATGGGTTGAGTCCTAGCCATGTTCATTGTGTGGAACCTTAGTATTGGAGTTATTGTTTTGGGCACCATGAGTGACCCCCTTTTTGTATAATGTAATATTTCTAGTATTATTAATTTTGCTTAGGGTGATTAGTTTATGTGGTAAACTTGTTTTTGGGAGTTAATAATCCCACTTTCATTAAAGTTTTGATTTTGTTTAATGAGACACTTAATCACAAGGGTTTAGGGTCACATGTGAACCCTTTGGTGGTCCCCACACCCTCTACCCTTGTGCCAAAAATGCAAAACCCGAAATTGGGTTATTTTGGGCATTTTTAGGGACCCCTTTTTAGTTTGGGAGTTCCCTTAACATAAAAATGAGCCCTTAGACCCTACCTAATAGGTAGGGGGGCTTATTTCTAAGATTAGAGGGAGTTTTTCCTCCCTTTTTGTCTCTTGTTTGCTCACATCCATGTAAGGGGTGTGGATTTGAGTGCTTGTTAAAATTTGAACTAGAATTGTCTTGTTAGCATTTTGAGTAATTTGGGAGAAGAGGGCAAAAAGACATTTTTACCCTTTCTCTCTTTTGTTTTGGCATCTTTGACCATGAAGGAGGAGAGGGGTGACAAATGTCACCCCCTCATTTGTGTGGATTTTTGCTTGCTCCTCTTCAAATTCCTCTTCATGGGAAAAGAGGAGGACCTTTTTTTGTTTTGTGGGAGCTTGTTGCTTGGATTCTTCCGTGATTTGGAGCTAGAAGTTGCTTGGGTCAAGGAGTGGAGAATTTGGAAGTTGGAAAGATTTTTGGAGAGCTTTCTTTGAGGTAGGCTCTTAAGCTAAATTGTATGTGTTGAATTTTTGTTAGTTGTAGATTTGTTTATATGGAAATGTGATTGTTGTATGTGGATTTTTATTTATGGTTATTTATTTTTTCTCCCTCCATCATATGGTATGATGGAGTTTTGGAGTTTGTGGGGGAAGAGAGAGGGAATTCTTCCCTCTCAATCCTCTTGGCTTGATGGGAAATCCTTGTAGGATTTTAGAGAATCCCCTCAAATAGTTGAGGTGGGGAATTTCATTCATTTGGCTTTAACCTCCTTCCCCATTCTATGTAAGGAAACCCCGTTGGGGTTTGAAAATCCTTTCAAGAAGGAATTGGTGAAAGGGTGGAGAGATAAGGAGGGTTTTGAATGAATTAGGAGCAATAAGGAGTGTATGGAGATTTTGTTTTGTGGAAGAAATATTGAATATAACTTTTGGGAGAACTCTTCTCTCTCTCTTCCCCACCTTTTGAGGTAGAACATGGGTTCTCCTCCTTGTAAAACTTAGAGTCTTGTTTCATACTTGTTTTGTTTCCACGTGAATGTGTTTTTAGGTGTTTTAGCTCATTCTTGTGCAAAGTTGTGTATGGTAGTCCTCTTTCCCATGGGATTGGGGAGGCTAGCATGCATCCCAACCTTGAGAAATGCATGTAATGATGCCTATGGTTTGGTGGAAAAACAAGCTTCTTTCTCCTTGCATGGATTCCTTGAACGCTTTTAAAGTTGGAGCTCAATGTTGATAGTTGATGATTGTTGAAGTTCTTTTGTTCTCTCAATCCTTGTGAAACATCCTTGCATTGTAACCTTTTGGGATATGGCTTGGTGGAAGGCTTCCTCTTTATTGTAACTCATTTTTCCTTTGTATTTGAAATACTTCTTCATTCTTGGAAAGGAGTTGATAGTTGTCTCCTACGTATTTAGGCATGATTGTGAAATATGAAGTATTGAGTTATTGAGAGATTGTGCAAAAGAATATTTGTAAAATATTGTTTTTCTTTAAAATACATTTAGTGGAAGTATTTTTACATTCCTGTAATGTGCTTGTTGTTGGAATATTTATCGACAATTTTTTTTTGTCTATTTGAAAGGAAATCTACTTTGTTATAAGAAACTTGTTGTTTAACTTTGGTAGAAACTATTATTATTTTTGAAATGTACCTCCCCTTGTAGATTATTATGGTTTTAGAAATCTGATTTTTTTGTTGAAAGGAAGGTTCACTTGTTTAAAAAAAAACAAAAAAATTAGAAACAATCTTACTTTGTTAAGAATCTCAATTGTTTAAAAATTTGAAGTAAGTTTTTGGAAATGAAATATAAATTTTAGCATTAGATCTCATGAATGATATTAAATGAAAATACTTTCCTTCATGCCTTTCTTTTCTTTTGTTTTCTCTTCTTGTAATTGTGGTAAGATAAATAAAGGAAATGAAAGTTGGATTCCTTTTATGAGTAGTTTTAGAAGTTGTTTTTATTAAGTACAAAAACGAAAATAAAAAAAGAGAGAAATCATTATACCTATTATATATATTGTATATATGTATGTGTGTATATATATATATATATATATTAAATGGCAATCAGTATTATTTCATTTTGCCTGAAATGAGAATATATATATTTATATTAAATATATCATTTAATTAATATTTATGTTTGATATTGAATATATATACATTATATGAATAAAATATAATATATTATTTATGTTATACTATATACGTTTTTTTTTTGTTATATAAACAAAAAAAACAAAAAAAAAACAAAACAAAAGAAAATATTTGTTGGGGGCCGAACCCCTCCACCCCTTCGACTTTGTCCCCGGGGCCTCTGTCTCCCCTCGCACAAACCCCGACCTCTAAAGTCATGGTTGTGCTAGCCGCAGCACACCGCCCCGCCCTCCCGCAACACAACCACTGCGGCCACTCCACGCCCCCTCTTGCAGCATCCCCACCCGTCCCTGCTTGCAGTGACCTCAAGCATGTAACCCTGTCCATGCTTTGCCCCATGTGGCCATACCTCCCCACGCTGCCCGCACCAAGTTGTTCCCCTCTCCAAATCTACCCCTTAGTTAAATGAAAACAAAAACAAAAATAATAATCAATATAAATATATATCTATATATATATTTACATAAAAGGAACTTCAATAAGATTTACAAAAAAATAAGGAAAACTAACTCCATGAATCCTCCCAAAGAACTCCGCAATAAAAAAATAAAATAAAAACAATAAAGAAATGCTTCTTTTAAGGTATGAATCATCTAACAATATAGTGAAAGATCAATCAAACTCCATGGCTCCTCCAACACAACTGTATGAAGAAACAAACCCAAATAAGAGAAAATAACATGAGAAAGCAAAGAAAAGGAAATGATAAAGAAGTTAGGGCAAACTTTAGGGATTTTTCAAAACCAAAGGACAAGATTGATTTAATCCTAGGGTCCACATTTAACCCTACACACATTAAGTCATGGGTAATTTTGTGGGAAATGAAATCCATTTAATAATGAGTAGTCTTTGTTCTTGTGGCAAATTTTAATTAAAAGAGAGAGACATTAATTGTGTGTAAATATAAAAGAGAAGTAAATAATTAAAGACGGGTTTGGGCTAGTAATTATTTAAACTAGGTAAGTTTAATTAGAATAAAATTAGTGATTATCGAGAATGGGTTAAGGGATGGATTAGTATTAATTCAACACTTCAAAAAAAAATTACCCTGAAATTTTAGTCATGTTTGTTATGTTTTTTTCAGTGTCCCAGGAGGGGCATTACAACCAGATCTGATCCAGTAATAGGCATAATGAGATGAAGGTAGCTTCTATGTCCACATTAGAATGTGCACGCGAGACTAAAACCTATAGGAATCATCCAAAATAGTCTCAATTGCCTATAGGAATCACTCAGATGAAACAAAATGTTAGATTTTAGAAGATAATAATACATATCATATATGATATGTATTATTATCTTCAAAAATCTAACATTTTGTAGGTCCATTGTTGGAGCTTCATTGTTAGGTTGTTCTTCTAGGTTTTTTTTTTATAGGTCACTCATCCCACCCATCTACCTTCAACTTTGTTTCACATTGCTTGAGTCTTCGTCACCTGATCCGTGTCTTCGTGGACCCAACCCTCTTCCATTATACTCTTTTTTTACGAATCCTTCCCTAGTGTCTACTAGTGCTTTGTTTCTATTCCAATTTCTTGATCTACCATCTTGTTTCCTATTATACAAAACTTGTTTTGTCTCGCACCCTGGTCTCCATTGACGAGTATTATTTTTCAACCAATTTATCCAAATATTTTTTTCTATATCCATCATGTTCTTTTGTCTCATGTCCTTCTCTTGAGTCTCGTGCCCACCATCTCGCACTCATATCTTTGCAGATTTGCATCGTTATCTTGATGTCCAACTTCATCCATTCAGTTGTCGTTAATATGCCTCTCTATAGTCTAGGTCAATGTCTACCTATCCTGGTACAATTTATTTAAAGATTATTGATATTATATTAGCACTTTCCATCCATTTATGTTACTTTGATTCTATTCAATATCAATGTATACATGTTATTAGATAATATTTCATTATATTTTATCAAATAGGGGTTGACATCCATTAAAGGAAGGTAACACTTATTGGGCGGCTTCTTCAAAGAAGCCCCCGCATATACCATCTAATCCCTTTTCTTCTTAGTTCTTCTTGTCCTACATTGTGCTCATCAAGTTTGTAGTGAGATTATTCACTTTGTGCCCATCAATTTGCATCCATCACACATTATAGGTACCTTAAACCCTCAAATTTTGGATTAGTTTTGATATTTGTAGTATATACTTCACTAATATGTATAAGAATGTGAAATTAAATATACATACACCTTCAAGATGGAATTATGAACTGTCACATACATTTGTTTATGAGTTGGATGAATCTTCACAAATTTGCATCCTGTATTATCAATAATTCTTGCATAAAAATTGCATCAATATGTTACAATTCATAACCAATCTCAAATGAGATCATATTGATTTATATTAAGGAAGATGACCCATTGGGCCACTCTTATTTTAAATTTAAAACATATGTCGACTCATTATGGGAACCCACAAAAGTATTTGGTTCTTTTCTAATTAAGAAGTTTCCCACTTAATATTGTTGGAAGAATAATATAATAAGATGGGGGTGTCAATCATTCCTTAAAAAATTAAATCATATTTTAGATTAGTTATTCAAAACACAAAAACAACTTAATTATCCATTAATGTGTGCACAATATCAAATACCATACATGTAATGAACCATGAACAAGAGAATCAACACAAGACACAAAATATAAGTGGGAAAACCTCAAGGGGAAGAAAACCCATTGAAACAAAATCTTTATATTGATATGTTTCAAATTTATTGAGGCACCAACCCCACAAGGAGCACCAAACCCTAGTTTAGTAGAGCTATAACCCTACAAGGAGCACCAACCCCTAGTTTTGTGAAGCACCAACTCCACAAGGAGGCTACAACCCCCAAGATGATCACATACCTACTCAACCACGTTATTAATAAGATCTCTAATGTTTTCTACTTCCAAAATTGATAGAGACCACAAATTCATCTCACACACCTTCAAACCCTTGTTCAAACCCTAGGTCTTTAAACTTTCACATACTACCACTTTTTTCACTTCTCAAAGCTTCAAACCATTGGACACACACTTGTAGTCATTCCTCAACCTGTCACAAACTTTATCGTCTCCCAAATCAGGCTCATACTCCTACAAAACTCTCACACCTAGGTCACACTTTTTAAAGACACTTAACTAACTCAAATTTGCACCCAAAACATCACTTTTATAAGATCTTCTTGATTCAAATTAAAATGAGGTAGTTTACCCTCCTTTATTTCAACCTAATAATATTTAAAAATACATTAAAATTTATCACATCACTCGAAATGACCCAAGTATGTCAACCTATCCAAAACCTTCATCGATCCACCAATAAGCCTCAAAACCCTACCATTAGAATGAGAAAAATCCACTTACATCAATTTTTTTAGTAAATATATAAATATCACCAAAAATGTGTAATATGAAATTTAAACATAATACATGCTCACAATTTACATGAACCAATCAAATTATTTCATTTAATGGGCCCAATGGCTCATTTCCTTCGCAAAACAGTTATTTCCAACAACCTGAATCTTCCTTTGGGCCTCAATACAATTTAAGATGAGCTAAAATATTACATGTGACAACTCAATGCATATCCAAGAACGTGTATAACACTTATTAGAAACTTATAGATCATAAAAATCCATGAATTCAAACCACAACTACGTTTTCCTTTACCCATGCAAGCTACTAAAACATCTGTTTTACAAATGCAACTAGTTCACACCCTTCCTGATAATTTAAAGACCTAAAAAATGATTTAATTGATGAAAAAATCACCCATTTTCACTTTCTAGGGATATCAAGCATCAAAAATCCATTTAATGTACTAACTAACTCAAAGTTTCAAAGAAAACCAGTCACATCACGAAAATCAAGAAATTTTCTTACTCACAAATTGACACGGAGACCGAAAAAAAATCTCATCATGATATACAACATATACCATTGGAAATATATCTAAATTAACTTTCCATAACATATTTTCAATCCTTACAAATTTGAGTGTAAGGCCTTCAACCAAGCTAATCTCTACAAATGGCATGAAACTTCCTCAAAACTACCCTTTGACCAGCCAACATAAATGAAGCATACTTGAACATTTAACCGTATTACCACAACCTAAAAAAATCATGGAAATAAACAAAAAATTATATACTCACCTTAATGGTCATTTAGTTTGCAACTCCTTTAGACAACCTTGTCATAAACTAAACTTCTTCATAAATTGACATGTTTGAGTAGGGTCCACTCATCACCATAAGCTCTACCATACCTTCTTGGGAAACCTATAGTAGTCCTCTACATGATCCAATCATCACAATGTCACAAATATCTCTTCATATATCCATCTTATCTCATTTTCATAGCTATCCCTTAGTTTTTTACACTTTAAACGATAGGGTCAACTAAAACAAACTCATAACTCATCATAAAAATTGTCTAATAGGTTGTACCATACCTCATATATCATGAATCCACTTTCTACATGCATCCATGAGCTCATATAGTTCCATAAATAATCATCATCCCTTCTAAAAGCCATACCTGGTCTAAATTAGCACATGAAACATGGTTTCTAATCTATATTGCACCCTGTAACTCTTGTGAGTGCCTAGATACTCCCCAAACATGATCTCCATCATGCCAACATGTTTCTCAAGTCACAAATAAGATCCAACCATCATGCACAATCACCTAGGCTAGCTAGGTCACATGAATAGGTGTAGACACAAAATCACGTACTTTGGGTAATTATCTAGTCTTGATTACATACAACTATTAATATGATTCCTAAGTAAGAAAAGTACTAATTAACCCATGTGTTTGGCCATATTTCCTTTCTTTATGTCACTTCTCCTTTTTTACAAAATTACTTGCTCAATCTTCCTTTTTGCACTTCAACATTTATCATCTTGGACACCAACGCTTAACCATGATGCCAACACAAGGTGCCCTTGTCCCCTCTAGGTGCCTCTGACACCTTTGTATTTTAATCACACTTTTTGGGTCCTTTCTAGTTGTTTGAGCATATTATTATTTTGGTATTCATCCTTTTCGGTGTTAATTACAAAATTCAAGCAAGGGAATCATATAAATATAAAGTTATGTGATCATAATAAAGGACCAAAAACTAAGCATTAACTATCACCACCTATGGTTACATCCATCAAGGCATATAAGAGCTCCATTTCATCCGTCTATCACCATCACAAGGGACACAAGGGATATAATTCATAGGAGGGACGTTCATTCTATTCTATGCACACATCTAGTACATTTCTTTACATTTCGTTATTTTCTCGCTATCAAGTGCAATCGGCACAAGAGCCACCTAGGGCATAATTTTGCACACACACACATAGAACTACATTGGGTCTAAGATGTAGTGCAGCATCAGTCATAATTTCACCATTGTGATAGTTGAGGATAGTCTGACCCCTCATTTTACATCTTTATTTTTAGGATTTGATGTTTATTTCAAGGTTATGTAGGTTCATATTTAATTGCAGGTTTACTACAACCTAAGTGATCTTGGTGTGACCTCGGAGTGAACAAAAGTGACTAAAGAAAAACAACTTGTGATACCTCATAGGATTTTTTCTAAGATTTTCCGTAGACCTAGACACCTAGAAACAATCATAGGGCACCCATGGGTGCCCAAGTCTATCCTATCCATCTATATCTAAATTTTTCCGGGTCTCTCGTACGATGCTCCTACCACCTGCGTTCATCTAGTCGGTGCTTCAGCACAATTTATAATTTATTACAAATCAGGTAAGTACCCTCTTCTCCTCTTTGCACTAGGGTTTCATATTTTATTGCTGAATTTTCTTTGGTGAATTCATGTACTTCATTGCATAGTTATTTTATTGCTACTGATAGCGAGGCTCATATATTTACATTTTAGCTTAATCATTTGGGAAACCAAACTCGACATTCATGCTCTTACAATCCTCATCTTTCTAGGGTCTTCTAATCATGAACATCTCCATCCATGCTTATCTACAAAATCATCCTGATTGTATCAATAAGCTCAAAAAATATTTAGCTACTACTTATATTCCTCCTCACACCTCACCGAATATGTATACCATAAGTTTACTTCCACTCTATCTCTTAATGAGGATCAAATAAATTTCACATCAGATGAGTTTCCTTCTCAAGCAATGCTAGATAATGACCCCCTTATATATTCAGGTTTGTATCAATAATGGTGGGGTAAAGCACACCTTAGTAGATAATGGGTCTAGCCTCAACATTTGTAATATATCCTTTCTTCATCACTTAGGCCTCTCTAAAAAATCTTTAGCTCCTTCATTAGTTTTTATTCATGGATTTGATAACATTTCCAAGAAATTCTTAGGAACCATTACTCTCTATATTACTATTGGTTCATGTATAATCACTATACCATGTCATGTCATGCCCAATAACCTCAATTATAACATTCTTCTTAGGTGGCCTTGGATCCATGCCATGTATGAAGTCCCCTCTACTTTTCATAAATGACTTGAATTTTATTATCAAGGAGTTTTTATGATGTTCCATCTGATCTATCCCCTTTTTCATATTGCCATTCTATTGAGAAATCTGATGATACTCCTTGTTCCTCTGCTCCTACTCAAGAATTTTCTAAATATGGACTATGATATGAATATTTTCGCCGCTATGGATTCTCTGATGTGAGTTTAGGTCAATAACAACATAAACTAACATAAATTTAGTATCTTCCCACAAAATCTCACAAATTTGGATTGGGATATCATCCCCCATCTCACCCTCCTTCGGAAGCCTATAATTATTTGCATAATTCCTAACTTCCTCTTGTACATATTGAAATCATTAGTGATGTTTCCTCCACTTCTTGGGATAATTTGGAAGCTTTCTCTATTGATGATTCTCTTCTAGAACACATGGGAGTTTATGAATAATTCCCTTCATTTCACCACAAAAGGCGTTATCCATCGTCCCTCGGCTACCGCTTACTTTAGAGAGTCGATATACCCCTTGACAACACCAATCCTCCTGATACTATTCCTAATAATCCATACATCGAGGATTTGTCATCCCTTCTCAATGAAGAGACAATTAAATATATGTAGTTCCCACTTACCTTCTACACTTATTACATTTTTATTTTTATTACTGTTGGTTATATACATGGATATTATTGCATCATTTTAGCTTAGCGTGGTGACGTGATTAGACGATAACGATACTTTTATTATTGATGGATTTCGATTCATAGTATGATCATGTGGATTTATTAGAGAGCAATTTTATATTGATGATGATGTGTTTATGAAATATTTATATCTATTCTGAGATTCAACATTTTCATCATATTGAGTAGGATTTAGTAGTGAACTAATCTTCTGATCTTATTGATATTGATGAAATATAGAATTGAAATGTTGTTGAAATTTTAAAATAGTAACATTATTTTCCTAGATGATGATTTAATTTATGTATGGATGATTGTTTATTTATATGCATTTATTTGACCTTGGATATTTTGATGCAAGCCATGAGGTGAAGGATGTATTGTGTGTTTTATAGGCATTTATAGACCAACAATCAAAGGGGGATTGGAGGCCAACCACATTGGAATGCTAGATGGATTCAAAAATGGTCACCATAGAAACGTGCATTGTGTTGTGTGTATTTTATTTGTTATCATGGGGTCCCCATGGGGGAGGGATTACCTCCAATTGTGACCAAGTTACTTGTGTGTTTTTCTTTTATTTTCCATTTTATTTAATTTTAGAGTATATGTGATTTTATGGTGATGTATTCTCTTATCATTAAGTAAATTATGTGTCTAAATTAGTAAATTAATCATGTTACTAAACTAATTATAGTTGGGACACAAATGGTTCTTTTATTAGATTACATGTTTCTTTGGTTTATGTGTTGTAAGTGGAGTGTATGTGATCTTGAGTGTTGTATGCTCTACCCATTCTTGGAATTTCGGATTTTACCTTAAGGGCCAATTTTGGAGGCTTGTGGGACAAGTAAAACTTGTCCCACATCTCTTAATTTATTATACCAACCCTACCTATGGGTTGGGGGGTCAAAATAGACCCCATGATGTGTTTTAGGAAGGCAAAAGGTGAGTTTTAATTGTACTTTCTTACTTATATTTATTTCTTTGTCCTAAAGGGTATGGGTTGGAGTGGTGTGTGTAAAAGGTTTGTAATACCTCTTAGCCACCCATTTAATTTTTCATTCAAGTATGGGTTTGACTTGGGTGATGTGGAGTGGAGAAGAAAGGATGTGGCATCCTACATGGAGCCACATCATCTTCCTCCTCCTCTTTTCTATATATTGAATTTTTGGGAAGTAAATGGGGTTACTTGCTTGGTTTTGGCTTTTGGATTTTTGGAGTGTTTTCTTGTTGGAGTAGAAGGGAGCTTGGAGTTGCTTTAATTTTAAGGATTTGTGTCTTTCTTGAAAGGTGGATATTTACCATGGCAAGGTAGGATCTTACACTCTTATATTCTTCTTGTTTCTTGTATGTTATGTGTTGTATGGATTTGTGTTCTTTCTTGAAGTGTTGGGTAGTAAATTCACCTTATATTGTGGTGATATTTGGAAATGGGGATGAAATATGTTGGGAGGCATAAGAGCTTATTTGTGTGTTTAAGAGGGAGTGGGTTTTGGATTCCCCACCTTATTCTATTTTGTCATTTTGTATTTTGTGGGATCCATAAGAGAGAGGGAGGCATAAGAGACATAGATATGTTGTTGTGGAGAGGGATAACATATTTTAGGATTTATTTTGTTGTGGAGGATCTTAGAGGTGGGCATCCAAACCCTTGGGAGGCATAAGGGCACCCCCATGTTCCTATCTCTACTTGGCTTATTTTAGAGCCATTGTTTGGGAAGTTGTTATGTTTTAGAATGAGTATTTTTGTGGTTGTTTTCTTCTTGTGTGTTTGTTTCTTGCAAGTAAATGTGGAAGCATTGTAGAATTTTCATGTGTTGTATACATCCCTTATTGCCTTGTGGTTGGGGCTTGGGGCCAATGAGAAGAATTTCTTCTTCTTCTCATTGTGGTTTTAGTTGGGTGGAGAATGTTTCCTCTCCCCCATTTTTGGTGGTTGTGATAAAGTGGAGAGAAGATGGAGATTCATTGGATATTTGATTATTGGATAAATAATAGAAGACAAAATGTATTTCATTGTAGTTTCCTTCTTGTAAAAATTCCCACTTCAAGTGGAAGATTATTGTATTGTTCTTTTGAAGAAAAAAAAGTTGTATTGATTATTAGTTATTAAGATTGTATTGTATGTTGTGAAGGAAAGAAAGACATTTTAGTAAAGCTAGTCTTGTTATAATGGAAAAGTGATTAGAAAGGAAAGAAACAACTTGTTCATATTTTAGTCAACTTATTATCTCATATAAGTGTGTAGATCTTATTGGAAAGTTAGTAGTTCTTATTTTAAAACTTATTGGAAATCTTGTAAAATTTGGTTGTGAGAATGGTTGCAAATTTGTAGTTTGTAAAAGCAAATAAAGAGTTACTCCCATTGTATTACATGAAATTTATAGAGTAGTGAAATAAGTTATATTTGTTCATTTCCTTGCATTGTTGAAAGAAAGTCAAACTTTGTATACTTAGATGGAAAGAACTTAAATCTTCCTTGTCATTTTCTTGGTTAATAAAAATAGATAATTTCCTAATACTAAGGGAGAAAAGAAATTACTTATTTGCAACTTAGGCCCTAGCCTCATTGGAATGTGTAAATTCATTATTAAGTTATTGTAAAATTACTTATAACCCAAAGTAAATCAATATAATAACAAGTGAAATTTGGTTTGATTTTTCTTTATACCTCTTATCAAATATTATCAAATTTTAAAAGAAAACTTAAGTGTAAGATTAATTTAGTTAAAAATATAACTATCATTACTCCTTAACAATAGTACTAATATTAAAATATTATTAATAATGTTACTAAATTAATTTATATATATATATATATATATATATATATATATATATATATTTAAAATCTCACACACACACACACACACACACACACACACACAAAGTGATATATAAACCATATAAAAATGAACCCCAATAAACTATAGTTTATTTTAACAAAAAAAGTGATGACAACCCTACGGCCATGGCACGTGCATAGGGATTTTAGTAGAGGATGATGTTGTGGCCTATGCGCAAGGAGTAAGGGAGTTGGAAAGGGGGGGGTCGGGCAGGCGACACCCCCAAATAGTTTTAAATCCTACAAACCCCAATGGAGGTGTCCACGTATATAGTGGGATTGTGCCTTTCACACAATGGCCACAGATTTTGGGTCTAGTACATGCCAAACTCTTTTTAATTTTCGACCTTTACACACACACACACACACACACACACACACACACACACACACACACACACACACACACACACACACACATATATATATGAATTTTTATTTAGTTTGGGTTTTAATAAGTTAAAATTTAATAAAATATATATACATACATACATACATACATATATATATATATATATATATATATATATATATATATATATATATTATTCCACCCAAAATGAAAACATATACCAAATTTAATTAAATCACAAAATGGGGCAAAACCCATGTGCCCATTTGGGAAAAAGCTAAATAATGAAATAAATAAAATAAATAACTACATTGAAACCCTAGGTAGGGGAATAAACAAAACAAGAAAATAGAAGAAGCATGTGTATCCATCCAAAATCTTGGGATGGCCTCTAATGGCTTCCTCCTTCTCCTCCACCAATCTACAAAACAAAAGAGAAATAATAAGTCAAAAGAAATGAGAAAGAAGTATTTCATAAGAAAACTTAGGGTTAGTGGAATCCTTTGATCTTGTGGCCCCAAATTAACCCATCCAAGGGATGGGATTCATCCCTACAAAAAGTAGGTGGGGAGTGGTTGAGTAAAATTCAAATTTTAAATTTTAAATGCATGGGTTGAATTTTTAAAGGGGCCACTTTATTTGTGTAAGGGGTGGGTTTATTCTTCTAACACTTGTGCTAAGTTAGGGACCTTGTTAAATATTTTTAATCCTAGTCACCTTGTGGGATTAATATGACTTTAGTAATTAATTAGATGGAACTTTTTTTTATCCATGAGATTAATTTGTTCTAGTTGACTATAGTGGAAATCTAATATTTATCAAAATGAAATTTAGGGGAAAATAAACCAAGTCCTAGACTAACTTGGTTTATTCGTAAGTTTTGAGAGTATTATTATTTAATATTAATGGGGATTAAATAAGAACATTTATATTATTAATTTAACATAAACTAGAAGCATGAATGTGATAGCTGTTAATTCAAAACTTTTTGTGGGAATGTTTTAAAAAAATAAAATTATTCATAATTTTTTTCATCTTACCCTAAGTTGTTCATGGGTTTTGTGGGTAATTTAAGTAGGTGTTACACTTGGTATCAAAGTTGTGGGTTCAAAGCTTGGGACCTTGGGCACAATTGGAAACATGAGACATAAACATTTAACCTAGCAATTTTTTTATAAAAAAACCTAGAAAACAACATTTTTGATAATTGTATAATATAGTAAACTTAAAAGCAAAAACCAAACCTAGAATTATGAAATAAGCTGTCTTTGGGTTGTGCAGAGGCATGAACTAGAAGAGGGGTTTTTACATGTAGATTTAGACTTGCCACGCCAAACTAGGCTATAACGGCCATTCTACCTTAGATTTCTACAGATGATTAGGTCATCAATGCCACTATACACTGGGGTCCTTAGGAGGAAGACTCGCTGACATGATAGGGAGCCATCGGTTGATGATCATGCATCTCCTCAATATAGAGAGGAGCATAGGGTAGAGAACTCCATCATGGAATCAACTAGGGAAGAGTCACCACAGAGGGGACATGGAGACAATATTTCAAGACACATGGACAAATATCATAGCCCTAGGAAGAGGGAGGAGCATGCAAAGAGACCTAGGGGTCATAAGTCATCGATGCAAACCATATCAAGGAGACCACTGAAGCTACGTCTGCTCTCACTATTCGGAGATACAAGTGGTTTTCGTGCTATGGCCTAGTTGATGGGCTTAAGTGGGTGCTTCAAGCTCTTCTCATGTACTAGAATAACAAAAGCTTGTGTTGTGATCCATCTTCTAAGGGATGGAGCATGTGTCTGGTGGAGGACCAAGGAGCAAAAGATCCATGTTGACTCGAGATATGGTTACTTGAGAGCTCTTTGAGGAATAGTTCGAGGAGCATGTACTTATCACAAAGGTTCATTTAGTAGAGGACAGATGAGTTCCATGACCTCCGTTAGGCATCTATGACTGTAGCTGAGTATGCGAGTCGATTTCTAGACCTACTCTAGTATGTCAACTATATGCAGGACGAGCAGGTCTAGATTCACAGGTTCATCAAGGGTCTAAATTTGGCTTAGGAGGTGCGATGTGCATTCACTGTCCACATACCTTAGTAGAGGTCGTGGAGAAAGCCTATATTGCAGAGGAGACACAGGGGAAGAATTAGCAGGCCAGGAATAGAGTGTGCAGGTCGAGGGGGTCAGCTCCTTCTCCTCATGGTGGATATGGTTCTACATAGTCTTCATTCAGGCCAACACAATAGCCACCTCAGAGTAGCAATATCATACTCATCCATCATTTAGACCTACTCCAAGATTTGAAGCTCGGAGGGATGGAGTATGGGGCCTCCTCCTAGGGGTACCATTAGGAAATAGGGTGCATCAAGAGCTTAGTCGGCAGGAGCTCATTAGAAGAGACCTCGGCATCCATAGCCGGATCATCGGGATCCACAGTGCGGACCTCTAGAGTACCGGCTAGAGATGTATCTCACTAGAGAGGACCATGAAACTGTTATGGTTGTGGTGTTGTTGGACATCATTAGAGAGAGTTCTAATAGAACCCTAGTAACAAAGATAAGGCATGATTTCAAAGCCTACGATTAGCAATGACATGGGACATAGCCATCGGTTCTACATGCAGAGGTTGAGAATCTGCTAGGATGAGCATCAAAGTACTATGATAGAGACTACAGGTAGCATTGGTGGTATTCATGTCTCTATATTGTTTGATTCTGGTTCGTCTGATTCATTTATTGCACCATATTTAGTAGAGCATTATAGGCTGGTGGTAGTTAGGAAGGGTCTTAGTTGGGATGTTGAGATGGCTTCTAGAGCCAAAATCTCTGTAGACTCCTTAGTTAAGGAGTGTGTAGTGGATTTGGGACCCTTCACCACTACCTCGGATCTTCGTATCCTTTCGTTGGGTTCATATGGAGTCATCTTAGGCATGGACTAGTTGTCTACACACAGAGCCAAAGTGGACTATTACCATAAGACTATTTCATGTACAAATGATCTAGGAGTTGAGTCAGTGATAATAGGAGTTAGGAGGCCCATTTCCATCCACACCATCTCCACTATGTAGCTTAAGTGGTGTGTGTGATGAGGTTTCCAGATGTATGCTATTATGATTAGTCATGGATCTGAGGATGAGACTAGTGTGCCATCCCTTAATGACCATCACATCTTATAAGATTTTTTTGATGTCTTTCTAAGGGAGCTACTAGGGTTACCTCCCCACGTGAGATAGATTTTCACATATATTTTGTTCTAAGTGCAGAGCCTATCTCACGAGTACCTTATCAGATGAGTACCCCTAAGATTTGTGAGCTCAAGTTACAGCTTGAGGGCCTTCTAGAGAAAGGCCTAATCTATCCTAGTGTATCCCCTTGGGGTGCATTGGTGATTTTGTGAAGAATGATGAATCTCGTTTTTGTATTGATTATAACTAGATGAAGAAAGTAATGATCAAGAATCGTTACCCCCTTCCACACATTGACAATTTATTTGATTAGATGAAGGGGGATACAATATTCTCCAAGATAGACCTTGATCACGGTGCCATCATTGAGGATCATAGAGGAAGACATTCATAAGACATCCTTTCATACGAGATATGGCCACTATGAGTTCACATAAAGACGCGTTTGGTCCGACAAATGCCCCGCACTATTCATGAGCTTGATGAATGGGGTGTTTAGGATATTTTGGATCACTTTGTCCTTATTTTCCTTGAAAACATTATGATATACTCATATACGCGTGAGGAGCATGAGAGGGCACCTTCGATAAGTTCTTCAAGTGTCTTCGTGAGCAACAACTTTATGGGAACTTGGAGAAGTGTGTGTTCTTTCGTAAAGAGGTGCAAGTATTTTGGCCACATAATTTTGGGGAAGGTTTTGCAATCGATCCTTCCAAGATTTGAGCTATTAGGGATTGGTGACACCCACTAGTGTGACCGAGGTGCGTAGTTTTATGGGTTTGGTGGGATACTATAGAAGATTTGTACATGACTTTTCTTAGGTTGCACACCCCATCACTTCCCTTTAGTGGAAAGGGAAGAAGTTTGTATGGTCAGATATATGTGAGAAGGCCTTCAAGACACTAAAGGAATGCCTCACGATAGTGCCTATTCTTGCAGTGCCAAATCCTCGTGGTGAGTTTTTCATTTACACATGATGCTTCTTTGGTAGAACTGGAGGTGTGTTGATGACAATAGGTTAGAGTAGTTTCTTTTGAGTCTTCCAAGATCAAGGATTATGATCTCAATTATCCGAATCATGACCTTAAGCTTGCAGCAATTGTGCATGCCTTGGTTCGGTGGAGACACTTCCTTCTTGGCTGAATATTTACACTCAGGACTGATCACTTGAGTCTTCGTCACCTCTTCACGCAGCCCAATCTCAATGCTCATCAATGATGTTGGATGGAGTTTCTTTATGAGTACGACATGGAGATAAAGCATGTGAAGGGGAAGGATAACATGGTTGTATATGCCCTGAGTAGATGGAGACATGTGGCTATGGCTACTTCAGTGGGTACAAATTTGTGGAGTAGGATTTTGTAGCAACTTCCTCATGACAGTTTCTACCTTACATCCAGAGAGTAGAGATTGATTCTTAGAGACCCCTTGAGGGGAGATTTGATGGATTTTCATTAGAGATAGATGGTATTCTCGAAATGGGGTTGAATATATGTTCCTAGAGATGGAGTCTTGAGACATGACATTTTTGTGAGGCTCATCATGCACCTTATTCGTCCCATCCGGGGTGAAGAAGATATATGCTACTTTGAGATAGTTGTACCATTAGAGGGGACTTCAGAGAGATGTGGCTCAGTTTGTGTCATGTTGTTTAGAGTGTTAGAAGGTGAATTCCAAGCATCAATATCCATCTGGTCTTCTCTTCCCTCATGCTATATCGAGTATGCGTTAACATCCTGCATGCCCCGCTTAGCCCCCACGTCCTTTGTTTTCCCCTTTTCCCTCTTTCCTTGGCCTCTTGATCTTCGGGCGAAACCACCACCCTGATCGGAGCGGCGGTCCAAACGCGTTTTCCAGAACATTCTTTTGATGTGACTCGCGTGAAATATCATGATTCACCAGCTTTCTTTGCCGACTTGAGCATGCATTTATGTTTTTGGTCCCTGGAATAGTGTTTTTCCTTTGTTTATTGTTTAGGAGTTCAGTTTGGTTTTGATCTTTTGGGTGATTGAATTCCTATAAATGCATGGCTTGTGCTCAAACAAATGGGCTAGATTTTGAAGACTGATCTTTGCTCTCATCTCCTCATTTTTAGTATTTTAGCTTGTTATCTTGTTTAGAAGCCATAGTTTCAATTCACTTGCATCTTTAGTTAGATTGCTCAGCTGTTGGTAAGCCACATACCCATCTTGTGCAGGCAGTGCTGTCATTTCATCCAATCCGGTCTGAAGCTTGCCTCTGAATTTCTCTTTGCATTAGATTTAGCTATAATTTTGCTTAGAGTACTTGTTTTAGTTCATTTGCATGCTTGGTTAGCCTTATTCAGCTGTTGGTAAGCCACATATCCAGCTTGTGCAAGCAGTGTTGTTGTTTTATCCAATCCATTGGAACAGAATAGCTTAGGAAGCCATTAAAGTTGTAGGTTTTCTCTTCAAACAGGATAGTTCCAGGTTCTGGTCGCTTCATGTTGCATGACTCGTAGTAAAATCCCGCTAGGAATCGCATAAGCCAAGCTCTGTACTCTTGCGCTATCCCTCTCCTACTCGCATTTTCGGATCTGCATTACGAAGTTGTCCTTGTCCCAAAATCTACTCCTATCGGTGCTAGCATTACACACTTTTCTAGATCCACGTGAACACGAAAGAATGAGGAGATCATACTGAGGGGACAAGATCACACACACCATCGGATTCGCCGCCATTGTTACTGTGGAATCCGGGTTTTAACTTTCAAAGTTCTAGTTAGAATCATATCAAATAGAGTAGATAAATTGCTTCATTTCGGTGTAAATTCTATTCTCGATATTGCCAGGGGAAAGCTGTGAGGATTGATAGTTTACGAGAAACTATGATTCCTCCTCACTTTAGAGGTAGGATCGAGAATCTTGCGAGATAGATTAGAGGCGAGCTATTTTATTTATTTAGAATAAATCTACAAATTGCACAAACTTGATAACTACACTCGGTTATTTTGTCTATTTTAAATTATTGTTTAGTTATTATTTCTAGATACGCTTAAAATAGTTTGCTTTCCTTAAAATTCTTAAAAGATTTCTTAGAAGAATAGAAGTTATATATGTTTTAGATTTATTCCACGTAGTTAG
The DNA here is from genome assembly GCA_018340775.1 of Taxus wallichiana var. yunnanensis. Taxonomy (NCBI): domain Eukaryota; kingdom Viridiplantae; phylum Streptophyta; class Pinopsida; order Cupressales; family Taxaceae; genus Taxus; species Taxus wallichiana. The sequence continues at coordinate 294,427,966 of CM031240.1, read as the reverse complement.
AATTTGCTTCATTACAGGTTAGATTTACATTTATTTTGTATGACAATCACGGGACCTCAGGAGCCCAGGGAATATATATTTGAGCCAATCGTGCCTCAACCAAACCTCGTCACAGCAATAGTTGACATAGACCAAAATCTCAGAATACAAGTATTCCGAACAACCACAGATTTACAACTGATCAGTTCTCAGTTGAGAGGGTTAAACATAGAAGACGACCAAGCACACACGTTTTGGTCAAACCAACCAAACTCTGATTACCTAGACAAACATTCACATATTTGTAGAAGGGTTGAAAGAGAACAAACCTTTGGTTGTGATCCTTTGGTCCCCATGCCGGGTGCGCGGGGAGACACTCTCACGAGACATAGATACGGTTTAAGGATCCAAGTTGCACGACGCTTTGTGAGATATTCTGAGAAAATCACATAGTTATTGGTCTAAACATAGAAGTTGAAAAAGCATCGACGACTCTTTGGATACTAGGGATTAGGACTTGATTTCACGTGTATGACCATAATGAGAGGATGCAACAACCAAGAGTCCATGGTTGTGACCCACAGATCCATGACCCACGAGTCCACAAGTCAATCGGATATAGACACTTGGCTTACGCACACTAGTATTCCAATCCACTCCACTTCCACCCATCATCATCGAACAATTGTCCTTACTAGATATAGTGGCTAATGAAGCTAGAAAATTCGGACTAGGCAGAGAGAATCATCCGTAAAGTCAATTATATTCACCATCCACCTATATGACCTTATCTGGAGACATACACGAAACTATCCCAGGTCATTTTCCACGTATTCCACAACCCATAGATCGAATCACGCCAGAGCTCGATATTGATTGGAGCCTTCGAGCAGTCATCCTTGCCGATCGATCTATCACACCAGTTCAAGTTAGAAGGGCCTTCTTTGCCTTAGATTCACAAATTCCACTAGTGCGTGTCGAAGACATTAGACTTCCTTAACAAGTTTTCTGAATCCAACGCATATTCTACCCCCACCGGCTGTCTCGGCATGACCTCGAGAGGTCGGGTACGCGGAAGAGTCACTTGTAGATTCTCACGCTACTTTGTCGCTTTTAGCGTACAAAATTGGTGAACCCGACGTGAAACAAACGAAATTAGTGAAGCTGACGTAAAACTTCCTACTTTCTCGTTCGGAGTCATAGTATCACGTTTCCTTTCACAAATCACCTTCGCTCCTTCCCATTATTCTGCGGGTATTCATATACCCCCCGAATATGTCGGGATTCGATGCATATGGCAGACCCCTCTTGGGTCTTGAGGCATACTATGCCCAACAGAATAGGCAATCATCACCCTCGCTCTCAGTATGGGGCGAAAACTATTCAACTAATCAGTTGTCAACACAAACCCCAAGAATCAGATATAATTCATCTTTTCAAACTGAGGAGTTAGATCAACCCCCTCGAATACAACAAACAGAGCCTTCAGGTTCGAACAATATGACGTTTACTGGAGAATCTGGTTCGTCTCCTCAAATGCTACTTAGACCACAAATTAGTAGGCAATCAGATCCATACCTGGTCTTAGATGATGGATAGTCAATACGTTATCCTAGGAGTGAACAACATTCTCGGGGTATGTACCCACCTATAGGAGGTTTACAAATACAACCCGAGATCTCTTTTCAAGAAAATACCTCTATGCCACTGCATATAGGAAATACTCTCGGAGAAACTTGGCAAGATAGCGATCAGTTCATGACAGGATATCACATGCCTATACAACACCAGGGTATACAACGCGCCTCGGGGAAAAGCACCGTGACTTCACCAAATGAAGTCATTTCAACGTTAGTAGAAAAAGTGAGAGGGTTAGAACTTGCTCAAGCAAGTCAAAATTCTCCGTTCATACAAGCAGGAAGTTCCAATCCTCCATACCACTCTGGCCAAGTAGATCTCCTCACAGGAGTAGGCACGTTAGGCATGCCTCCTCACTATCCACAACAAACGCCAACAAGGCCCATCATCTCTAACACTATTCCTCCCGGTCTAGTATCAAACAATCCATTCCTAGACAATACCCCGTCATACTTAAACATGTACTCCAAATCACCACAAGGAGATATGTTCTCCTCTCCGGCATGTTTTCTCAAACACAGGGACTTCCTTATGCCCCTACCAATGCATACACTGCACCATATCAACAACCCATCCCACCACCACTCCCTCAGCAACCACCATCAATGGTCGAAAGCTATGCGATAGGGACTTATTCAGAATATCTAAAGGAACCCTTAGACTTCACCATACGAAGCGTCATGCTTCCAAGACCTCTTCCTGATTTACCCAAGTTCAAGGGTGAGGGAGATCCAAATGCACATATCAAGGCTTATGCTACAGCCATACGAGAATTACTCCCTTGGGATGGGGTTGTTGCTAAAATATTCCCCAAAACCTTGGAAGGCATTGCTCTCGACTGGTATTACAGGATACCTGAAGCCTCCATCCATTCATTTAAACAACTCGTGTCAGAGTTCATCAAAGCCTTCGACATGAACAAGCTGTTGAGAACAGGAATCGGGGAATTCTGCACATCAAGCAAGAACACAACGAATCATCGCCCATTTCATCCGAGAGGTGGCGTACGGTTCTTTATTCTTGACAAGTGCTCCAAACATGGATCGAGATGGAACTATGTGATTTATTCCTTCATTCTCTCAGCAAAGAGGTGAAGGAAGAAGTCCAGAAGTTCCCGCTAAGAACTTACAATGAAGTACTTGAGAGCGCTCTTCGAATAGACCAAGCAGTGATAGATAGTGGTCGTAAGACATATGGAACAAACGGGAGGTTAATCACCTCCACTCAGAACACTACAACTATCACAAATGTCAATCAAGGACCCAAAATCCTTAACAAAAATCGTGGGGTAACAACGGATGGAGTAACCGACCAGCCCAAGAGGGTAAATGTTGTTAATACTCCGTCACAAACAAACAACCAACGAAACAACAACTTTACCCTAATGATCAATACAGTGGATTTTAACCATCCACAACAACAACAACAATGGTGAAATCCCATACAAGGGCCAAGCCAAAACTCATTTGGTTATCAAAACCAAAGTCAAAACCAGAAACAACAATTCCAAAACTTTAATCCTAATAGGCAACAGTTTGATCAGAATTTTAGGCCACAATACACACCTAACCAACAAAATAGGAATTACAATCCCAATTCTTATTGTGGTTTCCACAAAATTTGGGGTCACGATACTAGAACATGTCGTGACTACAATAAATTTATGCAACGCTTGCCAGAAGAACAAAGACAGTTCTTCACAGATTTGTTTTTGGCAGATCCCGTCTCATCATCACCAAATACGCTCGCAGGGGCAGTTTCCCCTCAGAATGCTCCCCTCAAGATCTTTAACGATCCGCTCCCAAATCATGATAGCAATAGGCTGAATCCAACTGGAACAAACAAAGGTGCAATGATGGGAAACAATGATCATGAAGCCTCGACTTCATTAAATCCATCAGTTGCGCCACAGTTAGGAAGCTCAGCGAGACCCAGATATAGTTAGTTTGGTAGAATTAGGATCTTTGAACTACCTATCGAAGCTATAACAAGAACACGAGAGTATTTCTCTCAGCTTGAGCCCAAGTCATCTACCGAGAAATAGATAAGAGTCAAGCAAATAGTAGAAAAACCCATAGGTGTGCCTATGATTTAATTAGTGACCTAACAAAGACCTTCTCACACATTTCATTTTTGGACTTACTAAAGAACTCTCCCCCTCACAAGAGCTGCTCTTTTAGAAGCATTAGGTCTAGGCCATCTAATTAACATCACTCCACCTCCTGAAACACAAGTAAATCACGTAGATTTTGATATCCACCCTCCGGGGCAGCCGGACAAGGATGTCGAATTCATATTCGAAATAAGTAAAATGCCCACAGAATCTTTGAGATCGCACGTCGAGGTGATCCAGCCTTACACTTACAAGTATGGGTTTATAATAACTATGTAAAATGAGCAATGGTTGATGATGGGGCCACAGTTAACATAGTCCCTTTCTCTTTCCTCCAAAAACTTGGATATGGGGAAACAAACTGTTCCACTACTCGAAATACATTGAGAGGCTATGATAGCCTTAAAGCCACTTCGATAGGAACTATAATACTGCCGGTCACCTTAGGGCCCAAAACAATCTGACTGAGTTTTATATTATAGATCGGGAAACTAATTATAATATGATACTCGGCCGACCATGGATACACCGAATGAAGGCAATCCCTTCTACTTTATTTCAAGAAGTAAGATTCTTGCATCTAGGAAAGGTATTTGTAGCAAAGGCGATCAAAACCTTTCGATTTGCACCTAGCTGATTTAAAGAAAAGACGGGGTGCACTCGGAATTTGAACTTCCAACAAACCAACTTAATAAACCCCCTTTGACCCAAAACTAGAGGAAAAGTTGGTACCTCTGACGGATCTTGAACTACTAAAGCATAGCCAAAACAATTCCAACCCCTAAAGATAAAACTAAAGAAACAGTATCATTAGGGACTACTGCGAAAATCGTTGAGTTGATAGAACAAGATTCACCAATGTTCTTACCATTTGATTCAGTAGGCATAGGATTTTCCCTAGGTGTTGGTTCCCTTCCAGCAGAGGACCTCTGTATGGTAGAAGTAGAGTGCGCAAATGCAGCAAATGCCCCAACATCTATACTCCCGGCTAAGTATTGGACTCTCCATTTCGATGGAGCTAAATGCCGTTATGGAGCGGGGGCAGGTATAATTCTTACTTCGCCCGAGGAGAAAGTCCTCCCATTCACTTTTAAGTTAAACTTTGAATGCACAAACAACGGCGCTGAGTACGAAGCCCTCCTCCTTGGCCTCACCTTAGCCAAAAGAATTGGTATTGATAACATCAGAGTCTTGGGAGACTCGCAATTAGTGACAAATCAAGTTTCTGAAGTATATGAAACTAAAGCCAAACATTTGCAACTCTACAAAAACGTTGTATTAGATTTAAGCAAGGCATTTAACTTCATATCCATTGAAGCAATCCCGCGAGAGAAAAATCTTCTCGCCGATTCAATAGCAACCTCAGCATCACGTTTTACTCCAAGCAATGAGTTAGAAGATACCCAGTTCACGGTGTCCATTCGTGATGAACCATTGATAAAAATAATGACAAATCCTCTTTCAAGCGGAAGTGAATCTACCATCCTAGACCATGTTGATAGTGATGCGGCTACTTTGGATTACTTAAATGCCTATGCAGCACTACATCTCTCCTATCACATGCTAGATTTATCCTTGATTCCACATTCGTCTTCCTACTTGGAAACCCCGTAATGGATCTTCCCTCACAAATGGAACCTAGCATATACTGCAGTAGAAAATGGGGATGATTTAGATTTACCTCGGCACCACACACGAGTTCGAGAGGGTAACGCCTCTTTGATCGAAGAAACAATCGATGTCAACATCGGGATAGAAGATGAACCGAGAATATTGAAACTAGGTTCTTCGTTAACCCCAGAAGAAGTGGAAATACATACTCAGATTCTCAAAGAACATCAGAAGGCATTTGCATTTAATTATAAGGAGATGATAGGAGTCGCACCCCACATTGCGGTGCACAACCTCGTCACTAGATCAGATGCAAAGCCAATTAAACAAAAATCAAGACCCATGAAGCCCAAAGTAGCTCTCATGGTAAAAGAGGAGGTAATAAAACTCCTTCAGGTAGGATTCATCAAGCCAGTTGACTACTCCCAATGGGTATCTAACATCGTTCCCGTTCTCAAGAAGAATGGAAAGATACGCATCTGCATAGATTTTCGAGATATCAACAAAGCGTGTCCTAAGGACGACTTCCCATTACCATCCATAGACGTTATTGTTGATGCAACGGCTGGTTTTGAACTTTTGTCTCTCATGGATGGATTCTCGGGATACAATCAAATCAGAATATCTGAGCAAGATCAAGCTAAAACCACATTTATAACTCCTTGGGGAACCTATTGCTACGTTGTTATGCCATTCGGTCTCAAGAACGCCGGTGCTACGTACCAGCGGGCCATGACATACATATTTCACGATCTAATTCATAAAATCATGGAATCTTACGTAGATGACTTATTGGCTAAAGCCAAGAAGCGTTGTGACCATCCCGAAGTACTCCGCGTCATTCTTTCACGTCTAATAGAATACGGAGTCACTAAACCCAGAGAAATGCGTCTTTGGTGTAACGGGAGGGAAGCTCTTAGGTTATATCATATCGTCACGAGGATTGATGTTGATTGACCAAAATTGGGCTGTCCTCGAAATGGTTCCACCTTGAGATGAATGCGGAATCGAGATCATTTCTCGAAAAGTTGGGTGCAATCGAAGATTTATCCGGACTTAAGCTTCGCCGTTCATCCAATCAACAATTTACTCAAGAAAGACTATAGCATTGATTGGACTGAAGATTGCAATGAAGCTTTTGATGCAGTTAAGCGTTTCCTTTTATCACCACCTACGCTAATGCCACCTAAGCTAGATCACCGTTAATTCTATATTCACGAGCTACCAATGTCTCGTTGGCCTGTATGTTGGCCCAAGAAGGCGATAACAGAGAGAGCGTGTGATTTATTTCATTAGCGAGCTTTGCTCGACTATGAAACACGCTATACACAGGCAGAACGAGAATGCCTTGCCATAGTCTTTGCTACTAAATGCCTAAGACATTATATGCTGAATCAAGAAACGAAGGTCATGGTAAAAACGGACCATTTACGGACTTTTCTCACACAAGGGTCATTATCTAAAAAGGTTGGACGTTTTATAACCTTAATGGGAGAATTCGAATTAACATTTGTAAATCAGAAGTCGGTTAAAGGACAAATCATCGTGGATTGGTTAGCTGACAACCCATTAGACGGAGGTGATTTAGTAGATTTAGACTTTCCAGATGAATGCGTATACTACATCGAAACCCGAACCGCTATCTCTGAGTGTCCTTGGTACACTGATATCATTAATTATATCATGGACCATACGTACCTAGAGGTAGTTACACCACAACAAAGAAGGTGGTTACGCATAATCGTAGCTAAATACGTCATTATAGAGCAGGTGCTCTATCGAAAAGCATTCGATGGAATGCTCCTAAGGTGTGTCGACACAGAAGAGTCCAAGAGGATTCTCCATGAATCCCATAGTGGTATATGTGGAGGCCACTTCGGTGGCCATGCCACCACTCGAAAAATACATCGAATGGGCTATTTCTGGCCCACTCTAGAACATGACACGATAGAGTTTGCACGCAGGTGTCATAAGTGCCAAGAATTCTCCCACGAGATCCACATGCCAGCACAAGCTCTACAACCAATCGCAACTCCATGGCCCTTTTCTACATGGGGTCTAGACTTAATAGGGAAATTCTCTCCCTCATCCATAGATGGCCATAATTTTATAATCACGGCCCTTTGAATATTTTACCAAATGGGTGGAGGCCATGCCTCTTACTCTTGTGCACAGTTACGTGATCGCCAAGTTCATTTTGAACCAAATCATTTGTAGGTACGGTATCCCACAAATCATTATCTCCGATAATGGAACTTCTTTTAAAAATGAAGAAGTTCGTGAACTATGCAGTAAATTTAAGATAAGCCATCATACGGCTTCCTTGTATTATCCCCAAGCCAACGGACAGGCTGAAGCAACAAACAAGACACTGAAAGCCATTCTCCTTAAAACGGTGAAAGAAAACAAGCGAGATTGGCATTTGAAGTTATATCCGGCCTTGTGGGCCCACCGAACCTCAATAAGAACACCAACAGGGAGCAACTCCTTTCTCGCTAGTATTTGGGGCAGAAGCAGTTCTCCCGCTTGAGGTCGAAATACCGAGTCTCCGCATTTCACTACAAGAGGATTACGGATGAAGGCGCTTACGAGAGAAGCACGTCTTTCCCAACTAGAAAGCCTAGATGAAACTAGGTTAGATGCGTTGAATAGTGGCATAGAGCTTATGCTGACCGAATGTGCCGGCAGTATAACAAGAAGGTCTATGAACGCGATATATACGAAGGTGATCTAGTTCTAAGACTAGACAGCCGGATCGACAAGAAGACCGGTGAAGGAAGGAAATTCCGGCCCAAATGGTTGGGCCCATACCGAGTCATGAAGGACTACGGAAATGGTGCTTACCTCTTATGTACGCTAGAAGGTGAGGAATTTGGTGAAACAGTCAATTCCCTGCACCTCAAGCGATTCTACGCATAAGCAACTAGCACTGCTTGTATAATTATCTACATTGCATCTTCATATAGATTTAGATCATTTTGTCCACTTGTTTCTTACATAAATTGTGATCAAGGAATCTATTCTCAAAGCAATTCATTACAAACTCATGATGTTTTGGCATAAAGCTCTTTAATCATACCTCTCCATCTTCATGTATCATCGAATCATCTCGGAATCTTTTATCAAATAAAATCAGACATGACAAAGTCCTAACGGTAACCATACCAAGATCTGCAAGTTTGTTCTCACTTTGATTTCTTCTTAGGATAGGTGTCTTGCCTATGGTCTATTCTAGAAGCTTCATGGTGTCACATCTATCCCATATATACATCTCTTTGGAAATAAGCATATACTGACATTTTACTCAAATAAGCAAGTCAAAAAGTGATTAAACAAGAAAATTTTATTTTACACATTTCCTTGCCCCACCAACCTTCGGTGATGAGCTTGCGTCTCTTACTAGTGACGTAGGGTTGGGAAAGGATGGAAATGCCCTTACTCGCCTATGCCTTGCCCACGGTGATAAACCCACGCTTCTTACTAGTAGCATGGGGCAAAGTGTAGGGGGTCCTCTTGACAAAGCAAGCGTTAAAGGTCATAAACAAACAATTCAAACTTTGAGTCAAAAATGAATGAATCAGATGTTCAAAATTCCAAAAGAGTTAAAATCCTAAAAACCCAGATTTTGTCTACTATGTGGCCATCTACGGGTCTAAGTCTGGATAAACCGCAAAGCAAGTTGCATCCAAAACTATGAAGTCACTCGAGTGGAGTTGGCTTGTAGCTTCCAATTTGGTTCCGCCAAAGCTTTGTCTGTCTTTCATCACTATCATTTCACCACATTTCATAACTTGCGCCCTTCTTAACTCTTGGTGATGAGCCCTCGCATCTTACTAGTTGCGTGGAGTTAGGAGTGGGGCAAGTTAATCTGTTCATCATACTGGTTATTTTCATCACTTTGCCAAAACAAACATGAGGTATCCAAATTGCTCACAGAAGCTAAAATTCAAAATCACAATATATCTACAATATCATGTATCAGCATCATGAAACACAAAAAGAAAGCAAGCATTTGCATCATCTGTTCTCCATTGCATACATATAAAAAGCATATAAACATACATCGTAGTATACACAAGGAAGCTAGAAATAGAAAGGAAAACATGAGTGACAAGCTTTTGATCCAAAAACGAATGCATATATATAAATAATCAATGTTTATATACAATGCCATCATGCTCTAAGCATGGTCAAAATGCTCAAAGAGCCCGTGATATACAAAGAATATATAATACAAAGTACACGAGGGCCAAGAGGCCTCTCAATCCCTACGCGACCCCTCCGAAGGTGCACGCCCACGCCTAGGACTCCGGCTGCGCCGGCGCTCTGAATGTACGGAAGGCTCGGGGTCCCGAGGGGCAGCCGCGGTCTCACCACGAGAATGGCTCCTCATGAGGCGCTCAGCCGTCCTGTAGCCCGCTAACTCTGTATGGAGGGTCGACACCATCCTGGCCACGTGCCAAACGGGAGCGAAGACATCGGTATGCCTACCAGCTGCTGAGGGCTCCCCGGCATCTACGGATAGCTCCGCGCGGGTCCTATCCATAGGGATCATCAGGGAATCGGTACATACCCTGCGGATCAAATCCCGCCACTCGTCAACAGTCTCTGCAAACAAAGGAGAAAAATGAATTAGAAACCAAGCAAGAGGCTAAAAGATACAAGATAAAAACACAAGGAGAGATAGCAATTAAAACAAATCCTAAATTAAATAAACATTAAAAGGGAGAAGGGTAACTTACTCGGATCCCCAGGCATCCAAGATGGGTCGCTGGGGCGGCACCTGCCGCGGATGCCGCTGCCGACTGAGGGGCTGCTCCGTGGCAGGGGCAACATGTCGCCCTGCAACTGACTCATCCTCTCTGCCATGGCCCTGAGAGAGTGGCTCCTCTGAAACTAGAGTGTCCTTCTCTGTGCTCTGCTCAGCCCTCTCTGCCTGCATAATATCCTGAGTGTCATGCCACTCAGGATCGCTGTCCTCGGTCTCCTCCTCTGTCCCTCCCTCTGTGAGCTCCTCAGAGTCGGAATCAATATCTATAGGGTCATCGCTGCTATGAGCAGGACCCGCAGCAATCTGAAGTAAAGGTGCCCGAGGCGCACCGGCTCTCCCTCTAGCGTGAACTATCCTCCTGGCTGCAATAGGAATGCCAGGAGTGATCGTTGTCCAACCACGGCCTCTAGGCCCCCTCAGCCTCATGGAACTGATCTATGGCAGGCGCCTTTGGGGAAGCATGCCCAAATATGGTAGGCCGAACTGCTGAGGAACCCGGCCGAAAGGATGTACCTCTACTCGCCCCACTCGATCAATGAGCTGCCCTGTGGTGGAGCAGGAGATCAGGGTAAGAGTCTCCTCGCCCCATATGCCGGCCATAAGCCGGTACGGTGTCGCCTCCATGTCTGCAGTAGTGAGGGAGGCAACTGGCTGATGAGGTGCTCTGAGCACCGACATATCTGTCCATCTGGCTGCCCTCACAGCCCCAGGATCTGCTACCTCCACGCCTCTGCCATAAGGGATAAAGCGCTCATACACCCAACTCATGACTAAAGTTGGGTGGCTCGATATTTGTCCTGTAAATGGACCACCCTGTATAAATCATGGTAGGTGGTCCCCAGAATATCTGCACCCAGGCGTATATCCGGCCGTGCCCCTCTATCTGCGTAATGATGGGGGCCCAACAGTATAACAATGTATCCCCTCCCTTGTCCCGATCAGTCTCGAGGCAAGGATCCCCATGATGGCTTGGCGAAGTACGGGGATAGGCAAAGAAGGAATGGATCGAACTCTCACTCCCTTCTTCGACCCCGTGGAGATAACTGCATCTCCCATATATATCTTGCCTTGTGCAATCTGTGCCCGTGAGCTCTTTGTCTCTAATGTAAGTCTCTGCCCAATGATCGGGACTCCAGAATGCGGTAGACATCCTCGAGTGTAATGGTCCACTCACCACGGACCCCTGGCAGTCGGAAGGTGTTCCGATCTGCATCCCAATAAGAAAATAAGTCACAAAGGATGTGACTCGATGGTGCAACATGGGGCACGCGCGATATGCGCAATATATCCGGCCCTCTGTAGTGTGTCCTCCTCGTCCTGTGAAAGGGCATCCAGTACCCCTGAGAGCCAATCACACTCTCTCTCCCTGCTCCATCTAATGTACTCCGCTCTCACTGCATACACCCAAAAACACACAAAACAGAGCAAGTTAATATCCGAACAACGCCGAGAGAGCCATAAAAACACGTAGAAATGCAAAAAAAATACAAGTGTAATCTCAAATTTAAGTTCTTTTGCATTCTGTGCAAAACCGCCACCCTGAGCAGGGAGGCGGTTTTGTAACCGCCACCTTAAGGGCGGCGGTCGTGTAACCGCCGCCCTGAGCAGGGCGGCGGTCATGTAACCGCCGCCCTGGCCAGGGCGGCGGTCGTGGTCGAAAACCCACGCGGGTTTTAATCTAAAAAGCCTAAAACTAGCAAAAAATGACCATTTGACCTAAAAATGGAGCCTACCCAGTAGGCGCCCCCCCTAGGTGGACCTTTTGAACCTAATATTTTCAAAAATAACCCCCCCATTACGACAAATTTAGCATTTCAAATTTAAAGGGGGAAAAACACAAAATTGAAGAAAACCAACCTGTGATCTAGCAGGGCGGTGTTCCGCACGTGGAGGCATGATCACGATCTCGCTGCGGACGTTTTGACTCTACTCACACAAGAAACCGTCACCGTGGGTCCCAGAGCTCAAAATCAATCAAATCAACTCGCGCAAATGAATAGGAAAATGGGCCCACTTTCATATATATAGCACCCTGATTCATTTTAAAAGACTTTTCGACAGGTTTGGAGCGCTGATGGAGGTAAGTTCCTATCCCCACACGAATGGTACATTCTCATTCCCTATTATTTTAGCATTTATTTTCCAAGTTATTGTATCTATCTGCACTTGAGTTCTCTTTTCATTTTGCAGGTAGCGGGAATTTCGGATGGCGTCATTTCAACACACGGACGAGTAAGGTATAACTTCTAACTCCCCATTTCGGGACTGCCATACTCGGACCCACCGTTTTATGCCTCTTCATGGCTAAAAACGCTTCTCGAGAGGCAATATGTACGTACCCAAAATTGTAAGGTATTGTCTTGCGGAACAGTGTAACAAGTGTCCCCAATGATGATACAAGGTCTCCTCGCAAGGTGTTCGGGATCGGAAAAGCCCTCGGAGTATGCGTTAACATCCCGCATACCCCGCTTAGCCCCCACGCCCTTTGTTTTCCCCTTTTTCCCTCTTTCCTTGGCCTCTTGATCTTCAGTGACGAAACCGCCCTGCAGGGTGGCGGTCTCGTGACCGCCGCCACGATCGGGCGGCGGTCTATGCTGCCGCCGCCGCCTGCTCGAGGCGGCGGTCAATGCATTTTCCAAAATGTTCTTTTGACGCGACTCGCGTGAAATATCACGATTCACCAGCTTTCTTTGCCGACTTGAGCATGCATTTATGTTTTTGGTCCCCTGGAATAGTGTTTTTCCTTTGTTTATTGTTTAGGAGTTCAGTTTGGTTTTGATCTTTGGGTGATTGAATTCCTATAAATGCATGGCTTGTGCTCAAACAAAAGGTGGCTGGATTTTGAAAGACTGATCTTTTCTCTCATCTCCTCATTTTTAGTATTTTAGCTTGTTATCTTGTTTAGAAGCCATAGTTTCAATTCACTTGCATCTTTAGTTAGATTGCTCAGCTGTTGGTAAGCCACATACCCATCTTGTGCAGGCAGTGTTGTCATTTCATCAATCAGTCTGAAGCTTGCCTCGAATTTCTCTTTGCATTAGATTTAGCTATAATTTTTCTTAGAGTACTTTTTTAGTTCATTTGCATGCTCATTTAGCTTTTCAAATTTGTTGGTAAGCCACATATCCAGCTTGTGCAAGCGAGTGTTGTTGTTTTATCAATCCATTGGAGTAGAATAGCTTAGGAAGCCATTAAAGTTGTAGGTTTTCTCTTGAGCAGGATAGTTTAGGTTCTGGTCGCTTCATGTTGCATGACTCGTAAGTAAAATCCCGCTAGGAATCGCATAAGCCAAGCTCTGTACTCTTGCTCTGTCCCTCTCCTACTCGCATTTTCGGTCTGCATTCTGAGCTATCCTTGTCCCAAAATCTACTCCTATCGATGCTAGCATTACACGCTTTTCTGGATCCACGTGAACATGAAAGAATGAGGAGATCATACTGAGGGGACAAGATCACACACACCATCGGATTCGCCACCATTTCTGCGGAATCCAGGTTTTAACTTTCAAAGTTCTAGTTAGAATCATATCAAATAGAGTAGATAAATTGCTTCATTTCAGTAAATTCTATTCTCGATATTGCCAGGGAAGCTGTGAGGATTGATAGTTTCTGAGAAACTATGATTCACTCCTCACTTCTGAGGTAGGATCGAGAATCTTGCAGATAGATTAGCGAGCTATTTTATTTATTTAGAATAAATCTACAAATTGCACAGGCTAATAACTACACTCGGTTATTTTGTCTGTTTTAAATTATTGTTTAGTTGTTATTTCTAGATACGCTTAAAATAGTTTGCTTTCCTTAAAATTCTTAAAATATTTCTTAGAAGAATAGAAGTTATATATGTGTTTTAGATTTATTCCACGTAGTTAGAATTTGCTTCATTACGGTTAGATTTACATTTATTTTGTATGACAATCACGGGACCTCGGGAGCCCAGGGAATATATATTTGAGCCAATCGTGCCTCAACCAAACCTTGTCATAGTAATAGTTGACATAGACCAAAATCTAGAATACAAGTATTCCGAACAACCCATGATTTACAACTGATCATTTCTCGGTTGAGAGGGTTAAACATAGAAGATGACCAAGCACACACATTTTGGTCAAACCAACCAAACTACAGATTACCCTAGACAAACTTTCACATGACTGTAGAAGGGTTGAAAGAGAACAAACCTTTGGTTGTGATCCTTTGGTCCCACAGCCAGGTGCAGGAGACACTCTCACAGACATAGATACCAGTTTAAGGATCCAAGTTGCACGAACGCCTGTGAGATATTCTAAGAAAATCACATAGTTATTGGTCCTAAACATAGAAGTTGAAAAAGCATAGGACTACTGGATACTAGGGATTAGGACTTGATTTCGTGTATGACCATAATAGGACCGCAACATCTAAGAGCCCATGGTTGTGACCCACAGATCTCACAGCCCCACGAATCCACAAGTCAATCAGATATAGACGTTGCACATGCTTACGCACACTAGTATTCCAATCCACTCCAATTCCACCCATCATCATCGAACAATTGTCCTTACTGGATATAGCGGCTAACGAAGCTAGAAAATTCTAGACTAGGCCAGAAAATCATCCGTAAAGTCAATTGTTTCACCATCCACCCTATGACCTTATCTGGAGACATACACGAAACTATCCCAAGTCATTTTCCATGTATTCCACAACCCATAGATCGAATCACGCCAGAGCTTGATATTGATTGGAGCCTTCGAGAAGTCATCCTTTCCGATCGATCTATCACACCAGTCCAAGTTAGAAGGGCCTTCTTTGCCTTAGATTCACAAATTTCTCTAGTGCGTGTCGAAGACATTAGACTGCCTAACTAGTTTGTCTAAATCCAACGCATATTCTACCCCCACCAACTGTCTCGGCATGACCTTGAGAGGTCGGAGTGCGCGGAATAGTCACTTGTATATTTTCTATGGAATTCATAGTTGGGTTAATGACGTCAAGATACCACCACGACTCCATCATGGTCACGATGGATAAATTGACGAAAGTGGCTCATTTTTACTTTAGTGAAGACCATCTACATAGCTAGTATAGTGGCACATGTATACCTTGATGAGATTTTCAGATTGCATGAGATTCCGTAGAAGATCATTTATGACTGCCATCCCTTGTACACTTCTCACTTCTACACTACGATGAAGTATGGTATCGGGACAAAGATCAATTTCAGCACAACCTATCACCCTAAGACAGATGGAAAAACTAAGTGGGTGAATATGATCTTGGAGGACATGCTTAGGATGTAAATCATGTACCATCAGTTGAGGTGGGAGGAGTACTTGTATCTGGTGGATTTTTCCTACAATAATCGTTTCAAGAGTTTGATAGGGATGGCTCCTTTTTAGGTATTGTATGGTAAAGAGTGCAAGACACCTCTTAGTTGGGATAGGTTGGAGGACATAGTTTCTCTTGGGCCAAATTTATTACAGGATATGGAGCAGCATGTTTTTATTATCGGGAAGATATTATAGGAGGCACATGATAGGAAGAAGAAGTATGTAGATCACCATAGGACAAATAGTAGTTTTGAGGTGGGCACAAAGGTGTTTCTTTGTGTCATCTGCATATGAGCCCTATCGATTATGGAAAAGGATCTAAGCTTGCTCCTTGATTTGTGGGTTCCTTAGAGATCTTGGGAACGTATCGATCCTTTAGCCTATTGTCTAGTATTTCCACCTAGCTTGTGTCGATGTCCATGATGTGTTTCATGTTTCTATACTTAGGAGATACATTGTTGCCATTGTTGATCCTTCTCGTGTATTATATTAGAACTCATTGCGGAGTGCGGGATCGGGGGGGTGATGGTGGAGCCCGTTCGTATTATAGAGTGTAGGACCTTGGGCCTTTGAGGAAGAGAGATTGACTAGGTTTGAGTCCAAAGTGGGATAGGTATGATGAGACTATTGCTACATGGGAGGATGCTACATTGCTACGGGTCCAATTTCCACACCTATTTCAATGACTTCTAGGAGGAAGTCGAGTCTAAGGGGAGGGGTATGTAGTGCCCACTTCCCTTCGACACTTATTACATTTTGATTTTGATTACTATTGGTTATATACATGGATATTATTGTATCATTTTGTCTTAGCATGATGATTAGATGATAGAGATACTTTGATTATTGATGGATTTTGATTCATAGTATGATCATGTGGATTTCTTAGAGAGACATTTTATATTGATGATGATGTGTTTTTGACATATTTATATCTATTCGAAATTCTAAATTTACGTCATATTGAGTAAGATTTAAAGTGAGATGATCTTGTGATCTTATTGATATTGATGAAATATAGAATTGAGATGTTTTTGAAATTTTAAAATAGTAACATTATTTTCCTAGATGATGATTTAATTTATGTATGGATGATTTTTTATTTATATGTATATATTTTACCTTGGATATTTTGATGCGGCCACGAGGCTGAAGGAGGTATTGTGTGTTTTGCAGGCGTTTATATCACAACAATCAAAGGGGGATTAGAGACCAACCACATCAGAATGCTAGATGGATTCAAAAATGGCAACCATTGAAACGTGTGTTATGTTGTGTGTGTTTTATTTTTTATTAGGGGGTCCCCATGGGGGGGATTACCTCCAATTGTGACCAAGGGGTTTGTGTGTTGTTCTTTTATTTTCCCTTTTATTTAATTTTAGAGTATATGTGATTTTATGGTGATGTATTCCCTCTTATCATTAAGTAAATTATGTGTCTAGATTAGTAAATTAATCATGTTACTAAACTAATTATAGATGGGAAAAAATAAGTCATTTATT
The DNA here is from genome assembly GCA_018340775.1 of Taxus wallichiana var. yunnanensis. Taxonomy (NCBI): domain Eukaryota; kingdom Viridiplantae; phylum Streptophyta; class Pinopsida; order Cupressales; family Taxaceae; genus Taxus; species Taxus wallichiana. Next base: position 294,411,041 of record CM031240.1, on the reverse strand, counting down.
AGATTAGATGGTTCTTTGGTTTATGTGTTGTAAGTGGAGTGTATGTGATCTTGAGTGTTGTACACTCTACCCCTTCTTGGAATTTCAGATTTGGCCTTAAGGGCCAATTTTGGAGGCTTGTGGGACAAGTTAAACTTGTCCCACACCTCTTAATTTATTATACCAACCCTACCTATGGGTTAGGGGATTCAAAAATAGACCCCATGATGTGTTTTGGAAGGCAAAATGTGAGTTTTAATTGCACTTTCTTACTTATATTTATTTCTTTGTCCTAAAGGGTATGGGTTGGAGTGGTGTGTGTAAGAGGTTTGTCATACCTCTCAACCACCCATTTATTTTTCCTTGGAGTATGGGTTTGACTTGGGTGATGTGGAGTGGAGAAGAAATGATGTGGCATCCTACATGGAGCCACATCATCTTCCTCCTCTTTTCTATATATTGAAATTTTTGGGAAGTAAATGGGGTTACTTGCTTGGTTTTGGCTTTTTGATTTTGGAGTTCTTTCTTGTTGGAGTATAAGGGAGCTTGGAGTTGCTTTAATTTGAAGGATTTTGGTCTTTCTTGAAAGGTGGAGCTTTACCATGGCAAGGTAGGATCTTGCACTCTTATTTTATTCTTGTTTCTTGTATGTTATGTGTTGTATGGATTTGTGTTCTTGCTTGAAGTGTTGGGTAGTAAATTGACCTTAGGTTGTGGTGAGATTTGGAAATGGGGATTAAATATGTTTGGAGGCATAAGAGCTTCTTTGTGTGTTTTGGATGTGCCACCTTATTATATTTTGTCATTTTGTATTTTGTGGGAGTCATAAGAGAGAGGGAGGCATAAGAGACATAGATATGTTTTTGTGGGGAGGCATAAGATATTTTGGGATTGATTGTGTTGTGAAGGATTTTAGAGGTGGGCATCCAAACCCTTGGGAGGCATAAGGGCACCCCCATGTTCCTATCTCTACTTGGCTTATTTTTGAGGTATTGTTTGGGAAGTTGTTGTGTTTTAGAATAAGTAATTTTGTGTTGGTTATCTTCTTGTGTGTTTTTTGATTATAAGTAAATTTGGAAGCATTGTAGAGTTGACATGTGTTGGATCCATCCCTTATTTCCTTGTTGTTGGGGCTCGGGGCCAATGAGAAGAATTGTTTATTCTTCTCATTATGGTTTTAGTTCGGTGGAGAGTGTTGCATCTCCCTCATTTTTGGTTTTTGTGATAATGTGGAGAGAATATGGAGTTTTTTTGGAGATTTGATTCTTGGAGCAATAATAAAATACAAAATATATTTCATTTTAGTTTCCTTCTTGTAAAATTTTCCACTTCAAGTGGAAGATTATTGTTGTGTTATTTTGAAGAAAAAAAAGTTGTATTGATTCTTAGTCATTAAGTTTGTATCGTATGTTGTGTAGGAAAGAAATACATTTTTGTAAAGCTAGTCTTGTTATAATGGGAAAGTGATTAGAAAGGAAAGAAACAACTTGTTCATATTGTAGTCAACTTATTATCTCATATAAGTGTATATATCTTATTGGAAAGTTAGTAGTTCTTGTTTTAAAACTTATTGGAAATCTTGTAAAATTTGGTTGTGAGAATGGTTGCAAATTTGTAGTTTGTAAAATCAAATAAAGAGTTACTCCCATTGTATTACATGAAATTTATAGAGTAGTGAAATAAGTTATATTTGTTCATTTCCTTGCATTGTTGAAAGAAAGTCAAACTTTGTGTACTTAGATGGAAATAACTTAAATCTTCCTTGTCATTTTATTGGTTAATAAAAATAGATAATTTCCTAATACTAAGGGAGAAAATAAATCACTTATTTGCAACTTAGGACCTAGCCTCATTGGAATGTGTAAATTCATTATTAAGTTATTGTAAAATTACTTATAACCCCAAAGTAAATCAATATAATAATAGGTGAAATTTAGTTTGATTTTCTTTTATACTGTTATCAAATATTATCAAATTTTAAATGAAAAATTAAGTTAGTTAAAAATATAACTACCATTACTCCTTAACTATAGTTCTAATATTAAAATATTATTAATAATTTCATTTAAAATTACATATATATATATATATATATATGTATATATATATATGTATATATATATATATATATATATATATATATATATATATATATATATATATATATATATATATATATATGTATATATATATATAAAGTGTTATATTAACCATATAGGAATGAACCCTAATAAACTATGTTTTATTTTAACAAAATAAAACACCCCTATGGTCATGGCCTATGCATAGGGATTTTAGTAGAGGATGATGGCGTGGCCTATGCGCGAGGAGTAAGGGAGTTGGAATGGGGGTTTGGGGTGGCGACCCCCAAATAGTTTTAAATACTACAAACCCCAATGGGGGTTTCCATGTATCTGATGGGACCGTGCCTTTCAAACAATGGCTATGGATTTCGGGTCTAGCACTTGCCGAACTCTATTTAATTTTTGACCTTGCATATATATATATATATATATATATATATATATATATATATATATATATATATATGAATTTTTCATTATTTTGGGTTTATAATAAGTTAAAATTTAATAAAATATATATACATATATATATGTATATGTATATATTCTTCCACCGAAATGAAAAAACATACGAAAATTAATTAACTCACAAAATGGGGCAAAACCCATGTTCCAATTTGGGCAAAAGCTAAATACTTAAATAAATAGAATAAATAACTACAGTGAAACCCTAGGTAGGGGAATAAAAAAACAATAAAATAGAAGAAGCATGTATATCCATCCAAAATCTTGGGATGGCCTCTAATGGCTTCCTCCTTCTCCTCCACCAATTTGCAAAACAAAAGAGAAATAATAAGTCAAAAGAAAAGAGAAAGAAGTCTTTCATAAGAAAACTTAGGGTTAGTGGAATCCTTTGATCTTGTGGCCCCAAATGAATCCATCCAAGGGATGAGATTCATCCCTACAAAAAGTAGGTGGGGAGTGGTTGAGTAAAATTCAAATTTTAAATTTTAAATGCATGGGTTGAATTTTTAAGGGGCCACTTTATTTGTGTAAGGGGTGGGTTTATTCTTCTAACCCTTGTGCTAAATTAGGGACCTTGTTAATTGTTTTTAAACCTAGTCACCTTGTGGGATTAATATGACTTTAGTAATTAATTAAATAGACCTTTTTATCCATGGGATTAATTTGTTCTAGTTGACTATAGTGGAAATCAAATATTTATCAAAATGAAATTTAGGGGAAACTAAACCAAGCCTTAGACTAACTTGGTTTATTCATAGGTATTGAGGGAATTATTATTTTATATTAATGGGGATTAAATAAGGAAATTTATATTATTAATTTAAAGTAACTTAGAAACATGAATGTGATAACTGTTAATTTGAAACTTATTGTGGGCACATTTAAAAAAAAAAATCCATTACTTTCAGCTTGCCTAGGTTGTTATTGGGATTCATGTAGGAAATTTTAGTGGGTGTTACAATATAACCTTGGCACATATGAGAATACACGAATATTTTTCTAGTTGCCTCTCGACCCCTAACGAGAAAAAATATATTAAGCAAGTCTTTCATGAGTTCTCGAAATTTTTGCATTGGACTCTCAACCATAGTACATGGGATTGAATCCCTCCTCAAAGACAAGGTGAGGCTACCTGACACAATAGAAATAATGTGTACAATATTCACACTAATCTAACCATTGGGGTTAGGATAGAATCCTGAAAGCCACATCCACAATAACTGGAAATATTGCTGCTTTGGAAGTAAAATGGATTAGAAAGAACACATCACGGAAAGGAAATAACGGGGACGTACTTTCTTTCGAGCAAACACAGATCATGAAATAATCATACGAGTTCTAGATAACAAATGTAATGTAATGTTTGAAACAATTTAAAATGATTGAGAACACTAAACTAAGAACAACTTAAGATCCTGAACATAAGAGCAATATCTTAAGAGAGATGAATCTCACAACACAAAGTTTGTAAAAATGACATCGATTTCTATTCTTTGAATGATTGAAAGAAAACACAAAGTTCTTCTTCTACACAAAGGTTCTCAATATTCCAAAAATCTCAACCCTTTGGAATGCATGAGCATCCCTTATTTATAATAAAAAGAGTAGAGAGAAAATAGGATAAATCCTAGAAAAAAGTGTTTTAACAAGAGTCCTATTTTGCTTGACTCTCATGTAGGAGACCAAGTCAAAATTTACTTCCTATGTGATGAAACAGAAATGAAAAAGACATGTCAATTTCAAGATTGAAATGACATGTTGCATTGTGACTTAGTTTGAATCATCATCTTTCTCTTCCTCATCTTTCTCTCCTTCCAACAGAGCCTGTTTGTTCCGAAATTCTTGGAATTTCTGGATTATACCTTGCATCTCATTCTCATCAAGCATGGTGGAATGATCACTTAGGACTTCACATGTTTCATGAGTGTCACTGGCATTGCCGGGAAGCTTTCTCAATCTTTTGTTGAGTTTTCTCAGGGTCTCCAAAGAATGTTCAATCTTTACAAACCTATCAATGATTTCCATGCCAAATCCGTAAGTTGGTTCATGTTGAATTGATTCTTGGATTTGTTTGAAAAGATCATCAACTGGTAGGATACCCGAGTCTTCACTCAACACTTTTGCACATATTTTGATCAGCTCTTCTTCTAGGTCGCTCTTGCCATCAATCAATTGATCTCTTGATTCTCTCAATTTTCTACAAGCTTCATTGAGAATCTTTATTCTGAATCTGATGGCCTTGGTCAGCTGGAAATGCTTATCCGCATGTGGGATGATGCCCTCTTGACCAAGATGTGGGATGGGATTTGCTTCAGCATCTAGAGAGCTTCGAAATTCAACTCCAAGTGCCCGATCTCTGAAGAAAAATCATCATCCATCTTTTCCCCATCACTCTGTATATTCTCCAAAGATTGATAGACTTCACAGTGTCTTGGATTACTTCTTTCCCCTATAGGAGCAGCCTTTGGGTCCATTCATCGACCACTCTCCCCTTTTCATTAATCTTTTCAATTATGGGTACCGATGAGAAATCGAACCCGATAGGAATAGAGGATGATGGTATGGACTCAAGGGGTTTTGAGAGCTTAAGTAATACTTCAGTCAACTACTCCACCTTTTCTTTAAGCTCATCTGTTGTCCTTTGTTTCCTTTAATTTATGACATAGCACGTTCATAGCATCTCATGCATCTTGTTGTGCTCCTTCTACCATCACCTTCTCCTAGAGCAACCCTGGTTATCTGATAGTCAGAGGCCACTATGTCCTCTTTGGTCTTGTCAGTCGTGGGAGTGGTGATCTCTGCAAACTTATGTCCGAAGCATCCACTAAAACCCTTGAAACTATTTTGGGTTTCTTGGCTGATTTAGCAGTAGAAGCCTTGAGTGAACTAAAATCAAAGGCTGGTATGGGTACAACCACCTTCCTTTTCCTTAGAGTTTTCTCAAGTAACCATTGAGGCATGCCAGAAGGAGTTGCCACTGTTGTAGAAGTTGGTGTCATACTTTCAGGTGGAGGGAGATTCACTGGTGGAGTGGGAACAACCACCAGTGTGGTAGTAGATTCGGTGAAAAGAGGTGTAGGAGGAGGCATATCTGTAGTTACTTTGGTCCCAGAAGAGAGAGGTGAGAGTCGGAAGAAAATGCTGGCCATGGCTGATGAAGTGGATGGGGAAAGAGGAGGTGGAAGTGGTTGTGAAGTAGAGAAGTGCAGATCCTGATGCCAAAGCCTGGGATGCAAGGGATAGAGTTACTTTTGTTGGGTAGTCAGCAAATGGTGAAATTAGAGGCTGACTCACCTCTACCTTCCAAAGAGATTTCCCCTATTTCCGGTGGTGTTGGTGACTCTGGCACGTTCACCATTTCAACTAGAGTAGCAGTTGAAGGGGTTTCTTCTTCTCTTCTCTTCTTGACAAATTTGACCTTTATAGGTCCCTTGGAAGAGCTTTTGTCCTTTTCCTTTTTGGAGGGCCCCACCTCCAAAGCAACCAACTTTGAAAAACTATCTTCTTTGAAACTCATCCCCAAGAGGTGAGCCATGCCTTGGTGCATGTGAGAATCGGGGCCGATCTATCTGTAATAGAGGCTTTTTCACCGATAGACCAATCAATAGGTGGGAAAACATATTGATCTTCATTCAGTCCATCATAGGAAGGATCCAGAACACTTTCATTATCACCAGTACCCTTTGGAATGTCAGTGAGCCCGAGTGTCTGAATCTCTGCAAGTGTCAACCTGCTATGATCTTTTCTTCGGACAACAACTTCATCACGTAAATCAATCTAGATGTCTTCTATGCTTGGTACGTGTAGGTACAAAGTTCCATATGACTTGAGGACTCCTGAAAGTCAAACCCGTCTCTAGGCTTCATGTGCTTTTTTAACTTATCTTGAAGCTCATGTACAACATTCTTGGCTTTTACCACCGTTGAGTAGGTATACCTTCCAATAGAAATTGGGAAGGATACGACGGCCTTGTGTTTACTCTATTGGAACTTGTGAAAATCCAACAATTGCCTGACCAACTCCATCAAGATAGTTTGTCTCCGGATATCGGGAAAATGGAAAGGATCACCGGGTACATGACCACCCAAAGGTATGTGAACTTCTTGAATTGTAAGAAGACACAACCCCATTTGAAACTTCGCCCATGCCTCATCAGAGAGACTCTTGTTTTCCTCAGTTTGGGGTTCAACCTGTAGATGTTCTCGTAAAAGAAGGCATCATTTACTCTTGAATTGGTCTTGGACCCTTTTCTTGTTAACTAAGGAAAATACCGATAAATATGTTCCACTTGTCTTGTTCCCCTTTGTGTCAATCAGGATAATTCCTCATGCCAATTGCTGCATAGGTGACATATGAGGACATATAAAACTTCCCTAGACAAGACAAGACTATTTCATCATCGAGAATCTATCTCGTCATCGATAAGACTACCCCAATCAATCCCCTGTTGATTCTTCTTAATGATGACCATGAATTGGTACATCCATCCTTGGAAAACATTTGATTGGGGAACCCAAAAACCCGGCTCAGCAAAGTAATGATATCATTGATTTCCTGAATGAAATCACTTCTAGGAACAAGTCTTGGAAACCTAGAAACAACCGGCTTGGCTTTGATCAGGAACTTCTTATTCACGTGTTTAATACAATCCTCCTGATCATTGTCCCAAGATTTTTGGGCTGACTTGAGATCTACGTCCCCATACTCTTCAAAGTTAGGTAGCTTGAGAAGGTCATCAAAGTAACCTCCGTCTAACTTGATTATGACCTCTCCCACTTGATTTCTCTCAGAATGAGAAGCAGAGTCATAATTTGAAGCACAAGCTAAGATGAACTCGGGGCCGATTGAGTGGACATGGGGAAACCTTGTTGTAAGAGAGGAGACCACTGTTGACTATTGATTTCATCCATGGGGTTTGGGAAGAACTCTTGACTCTATTCCAAAAATCTTCCATATCTATGTTTCCGAGTTCTGTATCCCGGATGTCATAATTACAATCAATGTAGGAAGGAGACTCCACCTTCCTAAATTTGTACTTCATCCTCCCTAATTTTTTTGTCTTATCCTGTGATGAACCGGGATCCGACATGAGGAATTTCAAAGGAGGAGTGAACTGATTGCTTCTGATTTAGACACTTTGGGTTTGAGGACCTGCTTAGCAATCCCAGAGGCCGAAACACTATAGAGAGTATCGGAGATTAGTAGGTGTCGACACTTGTAGAAAGTCCGAAAATGAGTTGAACCTGTGTACAAAAGGTATGAGACTACCACACTGAAAAACCCACAACACTGGAAGATGTCGGAGGGCTCGGAAAACCCGACACTCTTGTTAGATGTCGGGAGGCTTGGAAATCCCGCTACACTTGGAGGATGTTGGGAAGTTTGAAGCATCCGACACCTTAGAGGATGCCAGAGATTTTGGAGTGTCGACACCTTGGATTTCCCGATAGACTGCGGGATTTGGAAACTGCAAAACACCCTGTGAAACCCGAAAAGAGGGAATGGTTTTTGTCAGGTCAAAACATGTAAATTCCTCTCCATTGCTATGATTCTTGATACATTCTTCTATTGTCATTTAATGGCATATTCAAGGAATAAAACTAAGTAAGCATTCAAGGGTGAACCTAAAACACAAACTTGATTGGAACACACCCAAAAAGGAATAAATAATCAAAACCCAAAACCCTAACAAGAAAGAAAGAGGGATTTAGAAAGATCATCACACAATTCTTCCAAAATTCACAAACAAAGAACAAAGGGAAATACCTTCAATCAGATCGAAAAATGATAAAAAATGAGCAACACAATCGAGCACGAAGGCAAATCGGGTTTCGGGGTCGAAGAAGCATGCATGAAAATCCATGAGGTAAAAAGTACATCTGGTAAAAATGACATGGAAATCTGAGTATTTATAAAAAAATTCACATTTAATACACTTCATTTGACACGTGTGTCAACTACCCAACAACTCGGCATTAATGCCATGTCAGCATGCTTGGGATGTCGGAAACCCGACACAAAGGATTTCATATCAATTGGGGAGTTTGGAAAGCATGTGACATGAAGCATGTTGACAGTAAAGCATGATGTTCTGATGAGACCCAAAAACCCGATACAAAGGAGTGAATGGGTTTTGGGAATCGGAAGACATGCGACATGATTAAGCATGTTTTAGCTAAGGCATGCTCGATGCTCTGTAGTCCGAAAACCCAATACAAAGGAGTGAATCGGGTTTCGGGAATCGGAAGACATGCGACATGAAGCATGTTTTGGCTAAGCATGTTCCGATGCTCTAGACTCCGAAAACCCAAAAGACTTACTTTGATTGGGTTTTGGGTTCAAAAGGAACATACAACATGAAGCATCCAAAAATCATGTTGTCATGCTATGGAAACCCGAAAAACCTGATTATCTCTCTAAAAGGGCATTCTTAGGAGATTAGCTCAAAAATTTCCTAGGGTTATCACTAATTTTTGGTGTAAACACAAAAATGGGATAACAACTGGCTCCAGTTGGGGACTTTCTTTGTGACATCAAAGGAAGAGAACTCAAAATCTCTGGCTTTATCCATTGGGCTATGGAGTCAGAAAAGAAGAAAACTGAAAACAAAACAAAGAAAGAAAGAAAACAAAAAGCAAACACATGACAGAAAACAAAGTATGTACAATGCAAGAGAGCATCTTGCATTAATGATGGAACAACTTCAGATGTTGGCCACTGAAAGGTAAGGGGAGTGACTCTCCATCAAGATATGATAGACAGAAACTATTTTCACCATTCAGCTGATGAATCTTAAAAGGTCCTTTCCACAAAGAATCAAACTTTCCGTGCATTCCTTTCTGCTCCCTTCTCTTATCCCAAAGCAACACTAGATCTCTAATTTGGAAATTACGTTGCCTTGATTTCTTGTCAAAAAAATTTTCTTTACTTTCTCTTGATGATCCATAATGCGATCAACCACCTTGCTTCATTCCTCTTCTAGCCTAGCTAGGTACATAACCCTTTTTCAATAGAATCTTGAAAAGTCACATCTTGACTGCTTTGGCCAACTGTAAGGCTAGAAACTCTACTGAGATAGGAATCTCAACATCAATCCCATACAACACTTGGAAAGGGGACATTCCTATAGCTCACTTTGGGGTAATCCGATCTGCCCATACATCATACAATGCTTTGTGCCATGTCCTCTGGTTTTCATCTACTAGCTTTCTAATTATGGTAACTAGGTTCTTGTTGCTGGACTCAGCTTGCCCATTGCCTTGGGGATAATAGTCAGATGAGTGAGCTAGGGTGATCTTGAATCCATAACAAAATTCTGTCAACTCATGTGATGAGAAATTGGAGGTGTTATCAGCCACAATCTTGTGAGGCACACCGAATCTGACAATTATATTTTCTTTAAGGAATTTGCACACACGGCTTCTGAGGTGCTTGCTTGATTGGTGTAAGCTTCCACCCACTTGGTAAAATAGTCTATAGTAGTAAGCATGTAATTGTGTCTGGCACTGGAGGTAGGATTCAACGTTCTAATGAAATCAATTCCCCACTGGTGAAAAGGTTCTTCGATCACTACAGGCTTCAGGGGAAGAGCTGCTAGCTTAGGGCGACCAACGAAATGTTGACAAGCTTCACACTTGGATACCCATTCTGTTGAATCTCGAAAGAGAGTGGGCCAATAGTACCTAGCCCGTAAGATCTTATAAGTTATTACGGAGGATGAGAAATGTCCTCCACATGCTAGACTATGGAAGGACTCTAGTAACTTTACCTGTTGTGACTTATCAACACAGTGCAAGAATACACCATCAATACCTTTCTTATATATTCCATTATCCCACAGGAGGTATCTTGCAGATCTTAACTTAACTGTCCTCTTCTCCTTTTGGCTTAAATGTGGGGGCATTCACCATAAGTCAGAAAGAAAGCAATATCTTGTGTACCATTCATCAGTTGTGCTCACGAAAAGCACCATGGGCAACTGAAGAGGTATCTTCGGTCCTTTCGCATTTTTTCAACATGATTTTCCACGATCAATTGGCATAGGCCCCTTCCTCGTACCAACTTGGTAGGTCTAATGTCCAAGTCATACTCTGAACTTTAGCTATCCAGTTACCTCATTGACTACCCAGCTCTTGTTGAGTCAAAATGGATTTAACAGTGGTGTCGGGAATGAGAACGAGGGTATGAGAGCTCAGCACATAGTACCTGAAATGTTTCACCACTCGTACCACTGCATAAGCATGCTTTTCAATCTGTGACATTTTTAGTTCATGTTCCTTTAATGGGAAGCTCATGAAAGTGATGGGAGCTTCAATGCCCTCTCCGTTCTCCTGCATCAGGATGGCTGACACTGTGTGTGTGCGGAGCGTAGCTATACATGATGAAATCTTTTTGAAATCTGGACATACTAGGATAGGAGCGCAAGCAATTTCCCTTTTGACTTCATCAAATGCAAGCTTCCCTTCAGTACTCCATCGAAATGGAATTTTTCCTTTCATCATCCCAAGGATATCCTTGGTTTTATCAGTGAAATCAGGTATGAACCTTCTTAGGAAATTGACCTTTCCGAAGAAGGAATGAACTCCAGTTTTACTTGTGGGTAGGGTAAGGCTTTGAATGGCCTTCACCCTCTCTGGGTCGATCTTGGTTCCTTCTCTAGTCACAATATGACCCAACAACTTTCCTTTGGTCACTCCAAACATGGACTTCTTGGGATTTAATGAAATCCCGTGATGCCTGCATCTCAAGAGTACTTGTTCTAGATGATCATAATGATCACTCCATTTTTTAGAGAAAATGGTCAAGTCATCCAAATATACCACTATGAATTTTCCCATCAGATCTCTGAATGCCAAGTCCATAGCTCTCTGAAAGGTAGCTCGGCGTTGATCAAGCCGAAAGGCATCCTCCTGTAAGAAAAGGTCCCCCATGGGGTTGTGAAGGTCATCTTGTGTTGATCCTCAGCAGCTACCTCAACTTGATTATATCCTGAAAATCCATCGAGCATGGATAGCATTTCTGATCTAGTAATAACCATCTGTAACACCTGATCCATGATAGGTAAGGGATAGTTGTCTTTTAATGAAGACTGATTCAGGTTCCAAAAATCAACACAAATCTAGATTTCTCCATTCTTCTTCCTAAGGACGATGTTAGCAACCCAGGTGGAATGATGGATTGGAAAAATAATCCTTGCATCTAACATTTTCTAGAATTTTACAAGAATAGTCCCTGAGATCTTGGGATTGTAATGTCTTTGCTTCTGCCTGTGGGGTTTAGCTTCAGGCTTCAAGGGAATGCTATGTTGCACATCTTTGGGCTTGAAGGATTTTAAATCTGCATATGACTAGGCTAAGACATCCATGTATCTCTTTAGGAGTGAAGTGAATTTTGCTTTCTCCTCAGGGGAACAACATTTCCCGATATTCACCATACGTGGTTGATGGGGAACCTAGATTAACTTGATCTACTTCTGATGAGGAGGTGCCTTCAGTCTACCTTTTATTCTAGATAAAACGATCATGTTTATCAAACAAACCTTCTAGAGAAACCAATCCCTTGGGAATCTTATTGCCTTTTAGCTGAATAAATTCACCATCAACTTCCTGATATGAATTTGAAATGGATTCATGGAAAGCTGATTCGACCCTTCAAAATACAATTCACTAAAATTATCAGCTTTCTCTAGAAAAGACAATATCTATTGGTCATCATTAAATACTTGCCAATGTGCTGAGTTATCTGGAACACTGGGACGATGTACAATTTCAATGGTGTATGTGTCCCGTTTGAACTGTGGATGAGGAAGAAGGAGAGAGATGAGACACGGCTAAAGAATTGGCTTTGTCATTATGATCCCTTAAAACTACCTTGATGGAAAAAGCATCAAAGCATTCTATGTTATCCCATACCTTATTCCTGTAATGCTTTAGGCGATCATTTTTCACTTGATAGATCCCCTTCACCTGGTTAATGATCAGCTCTGCATCTCCTTGAACCCTGAGATTACGAATTCCCTTTTGTCTGGCCACTTCCAGTCCTAATAACAACGCTTCATACTCAGCTGTATTATTAGTGTTATCAAACTGCAGCTTGAAGGTGAAAGGAAAAATTTAGAATCTGGTGATATAAGAACTACACCAGCTCCTGATCCAGTAGTTGAACAACTCCCATCGAATTCAAGGGTCCAAATAGCATTAGAATCCTCTTCTTTGACGTCAATGGCTGGTACCTCTGATGTCATGAAGTAATTTCCCAAGCCAGTATCTTCAAAAAGAATTTGAGCCTTGGGGTCATCTGATTTGGTGACCAAATACTTCACTTGAGGTTCGGGATGGAGAATACGAGAAACTCCATTAACTGGGATTTTAGCTTTGGTCCAGTCCATGTTGATCTCTCCCCAACATCTTTACAAAAACCTCTTCCTAAAAGAATACCATAAGCAGCTGGAATATCAGCAACTAAAATGGTCATTTTCACTCTCTTCTCTGGGAAGGCGATGAATGCAAATTGTGCATCTTTGATTTGACCAACCAAGGGGACTTGCTTGGTTTCCATGGAGTAACACCATCCATATGATTTAGTTAAAGTGAGTCCAAGGGCATGGGCTACCTTTGTGGGCATCACATTATCAGAAGCTCCTGAGTCAATGATGCAATTGCTGAGTTTGAATCCATTTATAAGTAAGGACAAATAAAATGGTTTGATCTTTCCTAAAGAAGAAGTAGAGGCCATATTGGTAGAAGGTGAAGATTGATTAGGACTTGGAAAAATGCCTTTGGAAGGTGAAGGAATAGCAGCCTTACTTCTAATGAATTTGGAAAGTTTTTCGAATTGTTCGGATTTGATTGAAGGTATTCTGCTTCTGACATTTGGATCTTGGTTCTTTTTGCATGATCAATGATGTCAAAAGTAGTGTATGAAGGAGTGATGGTAGGTTCATTTCTGATCACATGGGCCTGAGTTGTGGTACTGACCTTAGGAGAAGGAGGATAGGAGGAAGTTGTTACTTTTTTAGTCATCTCCTTTTCAGTTTGTGCTGAAATAGGTGAGCCTCTCTTAGCTATGACCATGGGAGCATCCTTACTCTTCTCCTTGGGGCTTTCCACTAGTTTTTGGGGTTCTAGGATTGAGATCGAGTGAAGACCATGAATGACTGACCATCAGATTCACCTCCATCTTCTTCGTATTCCAAATACCCAATGCTGGAGTCACTAGCTAAAACGTCATAGGACTCATCAGCGTATCCTGAAGCTTCAAAAGCTTCGTGAGAATCTAGTTCTTTTGTTTTTAGCATCTTCTTCAACTATCTCCACTATAGCATTAATAGGAGGAGCTTCAATAGCTAGTCTCGGTTGAGCAGCAGTCAACCGTGGCCTATCTCTTGTGGGAGTACTATTAGTATTATTGAAATTCCATCTAGGAATGTCCGATACGGAGCGTTGCCCACTTGTTGAGACATTTTCTTTTTAAAGCAATCAGGTCATTAGCCATCTTCTGAATCATGGGATCAGTAGTACTCTGAGAAGAACTCTGATTTTTAGGCTTAGATGATTCTTTCCTGATTTTTCTAGCCAAAATAAGATCATCTTCTATTTCGGTGGTCGTAGCTTGAGTGGTGGCCAAATCAGGAATAATAGATCTTCTTAACAAGAAGCTTACATCGGTGGTTGAGCATTGATGAAGAAACACTTCTGATTTTCAAGAGTAGGAACAACAAGGTTGGAATCTTGTGGATCAGCTTATTGAATTTGGCTATGAAATCCCGCATGGGTTCGTGAGACTCTTTCTTCATATGAGTGAGTTGTGCCAACAAGGCATGAGAATCTTCAGCTGGTTTGAACCTTGCTTCAAAAATAGATCTCATGGTAGCCCAGTTTGTAATGCATGCATTTGGGAGATGATAGAACCATTCTGCGGCTACACCATGTAATGTCTCAATGAAGAGTCGAACAGAGACATCTTCGTGAGCTACCCCAAGAACACCACATGCAACAAAGAATGAGGCAATGTGTTCATCAGGATGTTGTTTCCCATCACCATTGAACTTAGGAATATTCTTCCGTGATCCATGAGGTAGGTCATGTAATGGTGGAGTAAGGGAAAGAGGACCAATAGCGGTGCCCCAAGGCACAAGGTTGTGCTTGCCATTCTTCTAAATGAAGTGTGAATAGGAATCTGAATATCTGACAAGAATAATGCATGACAAGTTGTAGAGACTTATGGTTCTCGGGAATCCGATTCCTTTGGATGGGCGAAGAGCTTCTTGCCCTGGCTAGAAGCAACATTGTTGGGTGAAAGTCTGAAATTATGTTGTTGAAGAAGATCAAAGAATGGATCAGTTTCACCCGGGCTCGGTGTGACCGAGTGAAGATCTTTCCGCCAGCTTGAACCGGGAAAGAGATCTTGTTGAAAATAAGGCAAATATGGAGTCGCCAGACACCAAAAGGATAAGCTTTATACTATTAATCCGTATTCCCTAGTGGAGTCACCAAAAACTATTGGTTGGATATTTTGTCAAGACGAAATATGAGGTTCAACCATAGTACATGGGATTGAATCCCTCCTCAAAGACAGGTGAGGCTGCCTGTTTATTACTAATCTAAAACACAATAGAAATAATGTGTACAATATTCACACTAATCTAACCATTGGGGTTAGGACAGAATCCTGAAAGCCACATCCACAATAACTGGAAATATTGTTGCTTTGGAAGTAAAATGGATTAGAAAGAACACATCACGGAAAGGAAATAATGGGGACGTACTTTCTTTCGAGAAAACACAGATCACGAAATAATCATACGAGTTCTAGATAACAAATGTAATGTAATGTTTGAAACAATTTAAAATGATTGAGAACACTAAACTGAGAACAACTTAAGATCCTAAACATAAGAGCAATATCTTAAGAGAGATGAATCTCACAACACAAAGTTTGCAAAAATGACATCGATTTCTGTTCTTTGAATGATTGAAAGAAAACACAAAGTTCTTCTTCTACACAAAGGTTCTCAATATTCCAAAAATCTCAACCCTTTGGAATGCATGAGCATCCCTTATTTATAATAAAAAGAGTAGAGAGAAAATAGGATAAATCCTAGAAAAAAAGTGTTTTAACAAGAGTCCTATTTCACTTGACTCTCACGCAGGAGACCAAGTCAAAATTTACTTCCTATGTGACGAAACAGAAATGAAAAAGACATGTCAATTTCAAGATTGAAATGACATGTTGCATTGTGACTTAGTCTGAATCGTCATCTTTCTCTTCCTCATCTTTCTCTCCTTCCAACAGAGCCTGTTTGTTCCAAAATTCTTGGAATTTCGGATTATACCTTGCATCTCATTCTCATCAGGTGTGGTGGAATGATCACTCAAGACTTCACATGTTTCATGAGTGTCATTGGCATTTTGGGAAGCTTTCTCAATCTTTTGTTGAGTTTTCTTAGGGTCTCCAAAGAATGTTCAATCTTTACAAACCTATCAATGATTTCCATGCCAAATCCATAAGTTGGTTCATGTTGAACTGATTCTTGGATTTTTTTGAAAAGATCATCAACTGGTAGGATACCCGAGTCTCCACTCAACACTTTTGCATAGATTTTGATCAGCTCTTCTTCTAGGTCACTCTCTTGCCATCGATCAATTGATCTCTTGATTCTCTCAATTTTCTGCAAGCTTCATTGAGAATCTTTATTCTAAATCTGATGGCCTTGGTCAGCTGGAAATGCTTATCCACATGTGGGATGATGCCCTCTTCGACCAAGATGCGGGATGGGATTTGCTTCAGCATCTGGAGAGCTTTGAAAGTCAACTCCAAGTGCCGATCTCTGAAGAAAAATCATCATCCATCTTTTCCCCATCACTCTTTATATTCTCCAAAGATTGATAGACTTCCATAGTGTCTTGGATTACTTCTTTCCCCTGTTGGAGCAGCCTTTGGGTCCATTCATCGACCACTCTCCCCTTTTCGTTAATCTTTTCAATTATGGGTACCGATGAGAAATCAAACCCGATAGGAACAGAGGATGATGGTATGGACTCAAGGGGTTTTGAGAGCTTAAGTAATACTTCAGTCAACTGCTCCACCTTTTCTTTAAGCTCATCCTCTGTTGTCCTTTGTTTCCTTTAACTTATGACATAGCACGTTCATAGCATCTCGTGCATCTTGTTGCTCCTTCCTGTCATCACTCTTCCTAGAGAAACCCTGGTTATCGATAGTCAGAGGCCACTATGTCCTCTTTGGTCTTGTCAGTCACAGAGTGGCGATCTCTGCAAACTTATGTCCCGAAGCATCCACTAAAACCCTTGAAACTGTTTTGGGTTTCTTGGCTGATTTAGCAGTAGAAGCCTTGAGTGAACTAAAATCAAAGGCTGGTATGGGTACAACCACCTTCCTTTTCCTCGGAGTTTTCTCAAGTAACCATTGAGGCGTGCCAGAAGGAGTTGCCACTGTTGTAGAAGTTGGTGTCATACTTTCAGGTGGAGGGAGATTCACTGGTGGAGTGGGAATAATCATTAGTGTGGTAGTAGATTTGGTGAAAAGAGGTGTAGGAGGAGGCATATCTATAGTTACTTTGGTCCCAGTAGAGAGAGGTGAGAGTTCGGAGAAAATGCTGGCCATG
Organism: Taxus wallichiana var. yunnanensis; assembly: GCA_018340775.1. Classification (NCBI taxonomy): domain Eukaryota; kingdom Viridiplantae; phylum Streptophyta; class Pinopsida; order Cupressales; family Taxaceae; genus Taxus; species Taxus wallichiana. The sequence continues at coordinate 294,393,890 of CM031240.1, read as the reverse complement.
GCTGATGAAGTGGATGGGGAAAGAGGAGGTGGAAGTGGTTGTGAAGTAGGAAGTGGTTGTGGAGGAGATCCTGACGCCAAAGCCTGGGATGCAAGGGATAGAGTTACTTATGTTGGGCAGTCAGCAAATGGTGAAATTAGGGGCTGACTCACCTCTACCTCCAAAGATATTTCCCCTATTTCTGGTGGTGTTGGTGACTCTGGCACGTTCACCGTTTCAACTGGAGTGTAGCGGTTGAAGGGGTTTCTTCTTCTCTCTCTTCTTCTTGAAAAATTTGACCTTTATAGGTCCCTTGGAAGAGCTTTTGTCCTTTTCCTTTTTGGAGGGCCCCACCTCCAAAGCAACCAACTTTGAAAAACTATCTTCTTTGAAACTCATCCCCCAAGAGGTGAGCCATGCCTTGGTGCATGTGAGAATCGGGCCGATCTATCTGTAATAGAGGATTTTTCACCGATAGACCAATCAATAGGTGGGAAAACATATTGATCTTCATTCAGTCCATCATAGGAAGGATCAGAACACTTTCATTGTCACCAGTACCCTTTGGAATGTCAGCGAGCCCGAGTGTTTGAATCTCTGCAAGTGTCAACCTGCTATGATCTTTTCTTTGGACAACAACTTCATCACGTAAATCAATCCAGATGTCTTCTATGCTTGGTACGTGTAGGTACAAAGTTCCATATGACTTGAGGACTCCTCGAAATTCAAACCCATCTCTGGGCTTCATGTGCTTTTTTAACTTATCTTGAAGCTCATGTACAACGTTCTTGGCTTTTACCACCGTTGAGCAGGTATACCTTCCAATAGAAATTGGGAAGGATACGGCGGCCTTGTGTTTACTCTGTTGGAACTTGTGAAAATCCAACAATTGCCTGACCAACTCCATCAAGATTAGTTTGTCTCCTGGATATCTGGGAAAATGGAAAGGATCACCGGGTACATGACCACCCGAAGGTATGTGAACTTCTTGAATTGTAAGAAGACACAACCCCATTTGAAACTTCAGCCCATGCCTCATCAGAGACTCTTGTTTTCCTCAGTTCGGGGTTCAACCTGCAGATGTTCTCGTAAAAGAAGGCATCATTTACTCTTCTGAATTGGTCTTCAGACCCTTTTCTTGTTAACTGAGGAAAATACTGATAAATATGTTCCACTATCTTGTTCCCCTTTGTGTCCAATCCGGGATAATTCCTCATGTTGCTTTGCATAGGTGACATATGAGGACATATAAAACTTCCCAGTAGACAAGATTGTTGTCATTTGAGAATCTATCTCGTCACTGATAAGACTACCCCAATCAATCCCCTATTGATTCTTCTTAATGATGACCATGAATTGGTACATCCATCCTTGGAAAACATTTGATTCGGGGAACCCAAAACCTGACTCAACAAAGTAATGATATCATTGATTTCTTGAATGAAATCACTTCTAGGAACAAGTCTTGGAAACCTAGAAACAACCAGCTTGGCTTTGATCAGGAACTTCTTATTCACGTGTTTAATACAATCCTCTTGATCATTGTCCCAAGATTTTTGGGCTGACTTGAGATCTACATCCCCATACTCTTCAAAGTTAGGCAGCTTGAGAAGGTCATCAAAGTAACCTCCGTCTAACTTGATTATGACCTCTCCCACCTGATTTCTCACAGAATGAGAAGTAGAGTCATAATTTGAAGCACAGGCTAAGATGAACTCGGGGCACTGAGAAGACATGGGGAAATCCTGCTGCAAGAGGGAGACCACCGACTATTGATTTCATCCATGGGGTTTGGGAAGAACTCTTGACTCTATTCCAAAAATCTTCCATATCTATGTTTCGAGTTCTGTATCCCGGATGTCATAATTACAATCAATGTAGGAAGGAGACTCCACCTTCCTAAATTTTTACTTCATCCTCCCTAATTTTTTCATCTTATCCTGTGATGAACCGGGATCCGACATGAGGAATTTCAAAGGAGGAGTGAACTGATTGCTTCTGATTTAGACACTTTGGGTTTGAGGACCTGCTTAGCAATCCCAGAGGCCCAAAACACTATAGAGAGTATCAGAGATTAAGGTGTTCGAACACTGAAAGTCCTGAAAATCAGTTGAACCTGTCGGAAGGTATGAGATGTCGCCACTCTGGAAAACCCACAACATTGGAAGATGTGGAGGGCTTGGAAAACCCACACTTGTTAGATGCCGGGAGGCTTGGAAATCCCGCTACACTTGGAGGATGCCGGAAGTTTGAAGTATCCGACACCTTAGAGGATGCCGAGATTTTGGAGTGTCGACACCTTGGATTTCCGATAGACTATGGGATTTGGAAACTACAAAACACCCTGTGAAACCCGAAAAGAGGGAATCGGGTTTTGTCAGGTCAAAACATGTAAATTCCTCTCCATTGCTATGATTCTTGATACATTCTTCTATTGTCATTAAAACGGCATATTCCAAGGAATAAAACTAAGTAAGCATTCCAAGGGTGAACCCTAAAACACAAACTTGATTGGAACACAACCCAAAAAGGAATAAATAATCAAAACCCAAAACCCTAACAAGAAAGAAAGAGGGATTTAGAAAGATCATCACACAATTCTTCCACAAATTTCACAAACAAAGAACAAAGGGAAATACCTTCAATCAGATCGAAAAATGATCAAAAACGAGCCACGCAATCAAGCATGAAGGCAAATCGGGTTTCGGGGTCGAAGAAGCATGCACGAAAATCCACGAGGTAAAAAGTACATCTAGTAAAAATGATGTGGAAATCTGAGTATTTATAAAAAAATTCACATTTAATACACTTCAGTTGACACGTGTGTCAACTACCTGACAACTTCGGCATTAATGCCATGTCAGCATGCTCGGGATGTCCGGAAACTCGACACAAAGGATTTCATATCAATTCGGGTTTCAGTGTTGCAGGAAGCATGACATGAAGCATGATGCTTGATGGTTCCAAAACCTGATACAAAGGAGTGAATCGGGTTTCAGGAATTGGAAGACATGCGACATGAAGCATGTTTTGGCTAAGGCATGTTCCGATGTTGGGAATCAAAAGACATGTGACATGAAGCATGTTTTAGCTAAGGCATGTTATGATGCTCTGGGAGCCGAAAACGATACAAAAGACTTGAATCAAGTTTTGGGAATCAAAACATGTGACATGAAGCATGTTTTAAAAAGCTCATGCTTCGATGCTCTATGAAACCTTAAAACCCGATTATCTCTCTAAAAGGGCATTCTTAGGAGATTAGCTCAAAAATTTCCTAGGGTTATCACTAAATTTTTTGGTGTAAACACAAAAATGGGATAACAGCAACTATAACTACATCGAAAAGCTATGTCTTAGCCTTTTCTTTGTTGTAGGTAAGTTGCGTCATTATCTTCTTAACGATGAGGTACATATTATCACCAAGGTGGATCCATTACGATACATATTATCCTATACACATATGTTGGGATCTATGGCATGTTGGGTTATGTTTCTCATAGAATTCAATTGCAAATATATACCACGAAATAAATTAAAGGTCAAGTCATAGCAATTAATTAATTACAACACCCCTTCTCGATGCATCTCCCATCTTTAATTCATTCCACGATGATTTCACTACCTATAATTTTGATCCTGATACATGGAAAATGTAATTTTATGGGTCTCATTTTCACTCTGGTGTTGGGGCTGGGATAGTTTTCATCAGCCCACAGGGTGATCTACTCCCGTTTACATATATATTAGTGTTTTCCTGTACCAATAATATCATTGAATATGAAGCGCTCATCCTTGTCCTTCTCACCACTCAAAATATCCTCATTCGTAACTTATGCATCCATGGTGATTCTCAACTCGTCATAAATCAAGTAAATGATACATATAACACAAAAGAGGAGCACTTAATCCCATACAATACACTTGTAAAAGATCTCTTGGATACCTTTGATTCTTACTCTATCACTACCATTCCTTGTAAGGATAATCGTCATGTGGACGCCATGGCTAGTGTGGCATCACTTATCCCACAAGACATTACCGATGAGAAAACCACATTCATCATTACATACTTATTCCATACTTCCATCTCTTCTTTACCTCTTACAGCTTGTGCCATCACATGTAGTCAAGATAATTTTGAATGGTTTACTCCCATTTATAACTTCTTATATAAATAGACCATTCCTAATAATTTGTAACCTCATGAAGCTCATTTTTGTGACATGAGGCTACATGTTCAGTCATCATTGGGACATAATTATTTAAATGTGTGATTGATGGTCAATTCTTACGATGCTTGGGGCTTATCGATATTCCCACTACTATTTCATAAATACATGACAACATGTACGGTGGTCATTTCTCTGGAAAAGCTATGTCTCAAAATATTTTACATTAGGGATATTATTGGCCCACCATGGAGCAGGAATGCCTCGAATATGCTACTCGTTGTGAGAAGTTCCAAAAGCACAGAAACGTCCATCACACACCTGTATATGATCTCCAACCGATCGCACCTTGACTTGGTCATTTTCTCTTTGGGGATTTGATCTTATTGGCATGATAAATCCAGAATCAACGATGGACATAAGTTTATCATTACTGCCATAGAGTATTTCACCAAATGGGTTGAGGCATCCCCACTGCAAACTATAACTGGTACTGACATTTTCATTTCCTCACTACTCACATCATTACTCGTTTTGGCATTCCCTCTGCCATTATCACTAATAATGGATCCTCTTTCAAAAATAAGGAGGTTAAGAAATTTTGCAAGCAAAATTTAAAATCAGACAATATTTTTCTACTCCTTATTACCCATAGGAAATGGCTAGGCCAAAGCCACCAATAAAACTATTTTCAAAATATTATGTAATACTATTGCTACTAGTGGTGATGATTGGCATAATCAACTATTTTACGCTCTTTGGGATTATTGTACTAGTGTGTGCACACCTACTAATGCCACTCATTTTTCACTAGTCTACGATATTGAGGCCATTATACCATTGGAACTTGAGATACCCTCATTATGAATTTACCTTAAGGGCATAATCAAAGATAGTGAATATAAAAAAATCAATTACATGAATTGGAGATGTTAGACTCTTTTTGCGTTCAAGCACTCGAACATTTCCGTGCATATCAATATCATATCGCCAAAGCATACAATCACAAAACTCATCCTCACGAGTTTAATGTGGGAGACCTGGTATTAAAATAAAATTAGAAAAACATGAATGCCGAAACTTCACTCAAAGGAAAATTCAAGCCCAATTGGCTCGGTCCTTATATCATTATTGAAAAGCTTGGTGGTGGCATTTATTGCCTTGCAAATATTTTTGGAAAGCCACTAAAGAACCCACTCAATGTCATGTACCTTAAGAAATACTATGCTTGAAACAATGTTCACTCCCCATGATGCTCTCTTGTGCTTTGGTTCACACTTGACTATTGAGGGCATAATATACACATGAATCTCACACATTACATGATGTACACACCACAAATTCTCACACACTTGACCATATAAAATTTTTACACTAGACACATTTACCAAACACATCTCTATAATTTATTAGTCACACTAAACATTACACATCTCACACATCATGGATATCTTCTCTCACAAAATCTACTATACACTTTACATCTCATTCATTCCACACATTCACACTATATATCTCTTACATCTACAAGCTGCGGTCATTATCCTATGATGCACTCTAATCCCACTCCGTCCATAATCAACTACCGAGGGTATGCATCTCAAATGGACCTCATCACATTAACACATTCAATCACTCACTCACTTACTCACATACTTACAAACTACACTCTATGCTTTGATAATCACATCTTTCTTGTACACACATTTCGAACCATTTTGCGATGACGCACTCTCGTTTACGGTTCATTAGTGACTAATGAGGGGGCATAAATAAATGAAACTCATTCACATATGTACACATCCACTCATGGCCACATTGCTCCTATAATTCAAAATGCATTCCATTCCACCTCATACACACATACTACATATCTTGTTGCATTTATTTGTTGCTTACATTTACTTGTTGCATGCACATATTATTACACATGCTAGATAGATATATTATATGTCATTATATTTATCATACACACATGTGTGTTCACTTTCTTTCTATTTTTGATCGCATATTCTATAGATCTATTACATACAACATGGATGTGTGGTGCAATACCTATTACAAGTCATGATAGGCTATTGGGGGCATCCAATTTCATACACAACAGGTGTTATTGTTTCATTTTTTTCATAGAACATAACTTTATTGGATTATAAACTCTTTGAAATAATTTTAATCTTTCTAACATGGTAATGGGTGATTCATGTGCAACATTTTTTATGCAAGACTATTTTTTTCCATGGTTATATGTTACATTGTTTGCATTTTCTTACTCTTTGTATGCTCATGTTTGCTAGATTTTCCCTGTCTTGTGTAGACACTTGCTTGTTTGCGGCCATTATGGCCTTGATTATCTTGCAACATCGTGATTGATGTCCCATGTATGAAACCTTATTTTCACAGTCTACATTATCTTCTTGTGTGTTGACTTACGTCTTGGCTTACACATTACCTGTTTAGCTTACATTTCATCTTTTACATGCATGTTTGCTTGTACTAACACTTGTCTCTTATCTACTTTGTTTGCATGTGCCTTTGTTTCTACCAAACACATTCCCTCCCCCATGCAGGGCACATTTTTCACACAATGGTCAATCCTCTTTTGGGTCACATAATCCTTCAGTGACATCACATGCACCCGAAATGAGGGGGTCATCATATCGGTGAATCAGTCACCCCATATAACATTATACACAACAAAACATAATACTGGTACAAAAAAATTCAATTTCATCTAGGGATCATAATCATAATTGCGTTCTTAACACAACAATGTCCTTCCTATATGCCTATAACTAGGGTGAAATTACATGGTTCTTCAACATGTCACAGAGTCTTTTGACAGGGAAGAGATTCCTTTAGCATTGGGAAATTTACATTGATGACACATACACACCATATGCAGTGGTGTTTTCAATCTAGGGTGAATTTAAAGGTTAGAGGATAACACCAGACTTTCCTCTCTAGAACACTTTTGTCGTGACGTAAGATCTCCCAAAAAAACCAACATTTTGAGTTCTCTATAACTTTGGGAAGTGATTAAAGGTTGGAGAATGACACTATAATTTCCTCCCTATACTTATTCTATCATGGCGTGAGATCGATCTTCATTGACATCTTTAGGATCCTTTCTAATCCCTTTTTCTTGTCATGGATTAGGTGCACATGTTCCTTTTTCACATTTTCAGAATTTTTTACATAGTTCTTACATATATGCATATGTATTTGACTACTTGATCATTCTTCTCTTTTTAGGTTTGTCTATATGGGAAGCGGTAGTCAACATCATCAAAATATTCACAAAAACAATATCAACATCAAGAACATGTACATTGTGACATCTACACATGTGTTTCTTCTTTAGGTTCAATTTCATCATCACTTTTTGCACTTTCTCCTCCGTGGAATCCATGCTTCACATTCTTATCACTCCATGATTTTTCTAGTACCTTAACACACTATCATCATAGATCTACATGGTTATCAGGTACACATCTCTATCTACTTTATGTTACCGAGATTTCCATTCACCAACATAAAGTGGGGGAAAATATAGATAAAAAATCACACACTTTGGGTAATTATCTAGTCTTGATTACATATTACTATTCATATGATTCATAAGTAAGAAAAATACTAACTAACCCATGTATTTGGCCATATTTCTTTGCTTTCTGTCACTTCTCTTGGTCTTACACATTTAATTTCTCATTTTTCCTTTTTTTACTTTGACATTTATCATCCTGGACGACACCAAGACCACCAGGATGCCAACACCAAGTGCCCTCATCCCCTCTAGGTGCCCATGTCCCCTTTGTATTTTACTCACACTTTTTGGGTCCTTTCTAGCCATTTGAGCATCATATTTTTGGAGTCAGCCTTTTTGGGGTTAATTATGAAATTCAAGCAAGGGAATCATATAAAAATAAGTTTATGCGATCATAATAAAGGACCAAACACTAAACATTAGCTATCGCCACCTAAGGTTGCATCCATCAAGGCATCTAAGAGCTCCATTGTATCCATATAACACCATCACAAGGGACATGAGGGTTGTTTATTATGTACACACTTTATAGGATATAATTTAATTTTATTCCATGCACACATCTATTACATTTCTTTACTTTTAGCTATTTTTTCACTATCAAGTATGAATGGCACAAGAGCCACCTAGAGCACAATTCCATGCAAAAAACATAGAAATACATTGGGTCTCAAATGTAGTATAACACTCATTCTTAATTTCACCATTTTGATAGATGAGGAAAGTTTGACCACTCATTTTGCATTTTTATTTTTAGGATTTGATGTCTATTTGAAGGTTATGCATGTTCATATTTCATTACGGAGTTTACAACGACCTTGACGATCTTGGTGCGACCTTGGAGTGATGAAAGGAAACTAAATGTTAACACCTTGTGACACCTCGGAGGATGTTTTTGAGATTTTTCAAGGCTCAGGCATCCGAGAAAAGATCTCTAGAAACCCACGAATGCCCCTATCCCTCTTTTGGTGTCCCAGTTCAACCTATCCGTACAAATCTATATTTTTCTTGGTCTTTATGCAATGCTCTTTCCACTCTATTCATCTCGTCAACACTTTGGTATAGTTCATATTTTATTATGAATAAGCAAAGTACGTTCTTATCCTCTTTGCAACTAGGGTTTCATATTTTATTTTTGAATTTTCTTTTGTTAAGTCATGTACTTCATTACATATTTATTTTACTACTTTAATAACATCAAATTAGGCCCATATATTTACATTTTAGTTTAACCAATAGGCTTGCAAGAATAAGTAATTCTCACTAAATCAACCTATACAACCAAGAACATACGAATCTTCATGTCATCATCACTCGAGCATCATCGACTCAACTCCATCATCCACTTTGTCATTAATGAGGTTTTGCATCAATGAAAACACCTAACCAACAACATGCCAACAATATCCCACTTTGTTATTAATGGAAAAACAACTTAACTTCTCCTCATTTTTACATTAATGAAAAAGGATTACCTATATCAACATTTTTTTCACCTTCCTCGGCTTCATAGGAACATCTTTTGGTTGGAAACATCAACCATAAATCTCATTCTAGCTCGAAACATAAAATTCTTGACAAAATATGATTTTTGGCTCCATTTCAAGCATAATTAAACTGAAAACCCTCTAGAAAAAGCATATACACCTCTTAATATTCTATAAACGTGAATAAAACATCATCATACCTATGGTTTTGGATAAAAGACCATCATCCACCTTCTAAGGATGCAAAAATTGTCCCTTCACCTTAGAACTCTGCTTTTTTCCCTTAGCGACCTCTAAGAACAACGTAACGGACCTCTACGTGAAGAATATCACAAGTGAACCATGCCAACAATGATACATAAAATTTTAAAATATCCTCCTTACCTTCATTCTGGTCTTACACAACTTGTTAAGGCACACATTGACTTGACACTACCAAATCTTGCTCTTTATATCACACTAGGACTGAGATCCCTAATCAAGCTCATCAGTGGTTTTAGGAAAAACTTTGACAAGATCTCAAGCACCATTCACACCATGAAACATCATACCACAACTCCCCTTGGAATTAAGACAACCATATCTAGTAGAGTAACACGAGAATTAAGCATCTTACCTTGGTAGCTTGTCAATAAACCGACTAAGCCACTTTAACATTGCCCTAAAACACCTTTTTAGTTCTTATAGCCATTTTGAGTGAGATAATGCAATTTAGATCCAAACATGCTTGAATTTGAATGAAACAACCCAAACATACCTCGTTATGGCTTGAAATCATCAATACCACTTGCTAGAACCAAATACACAAGCTCACCACGATGTCCGAATCATACATATCAACTTACATCTATAGATGCACCTTTTAGAAATATTTGCACAATGACCATCATCAAATCATCAACCTTTCATCATAACTAGCTTCAAATTTTTCAAGAAACTTACCTTTCTAACACATGAGTTCTCCTAGAGCCCCTTCAAGAATTGAAAACATGTACTCCCCCTATCATGATTATCTTGTTGCATACCGAAACTTCATTTCATCACCATTGTAGTACAATATTAGATCTCATGAGGTCTATAAAATATCATTTTAGCCCAAGATTGAAAAATATACCAAGTCAATTTTCTCTTTACAGTCATACTTATCTCAATCAACACTTGAGAATGAATAATAAATACTATGAAATCTTCAATGGAGACTTTCTCCATTCATAACCATAACCTATAGGCCTGTAGATTCTCATTCATTCTCCAAGAAACAAAATTCCATCAAAAGAGACTTAGACATTACCTTCAACCTTCATGAACAACATTGAAAATTAACACACCTTTACCATGATAGAGAATAACAAACCACTTCATGAGAGAGCATTTCATTCATTTTGATCTTATAGAAACTCATACTCTTCTTTTTGTGTATACCCTGCACTGTATTAGATCATCTTGCATATGGATCAAAAAATGAACCAACCAAACATACCAAGATCAACTTATTTTCTCAATTTTCAACAAATGAAGCTAAGAATCTTCACAAATTTAAGTATACTAACTTTCATGCATGTAGATACACACTTGCAAATTTCGAGTTCGAAAGTTCTCAAAATGCCAACCTTTTCTTTCTTGAGTTCCTAAATTGGAATGTGATGGACCATTAAAACCACATTTTCTTGGTTGAGGTATAATTTAAAATCTTGAATAAGCTTCCACACACTCAAGGAGTTCACAATATCCATCATAAGAACAAGTAACCACTCACAGGCCTATTTTGAATCATGCAACTCCTAACATATTACAAGACATTCTAAAGGGGAAAACACCACAAATAAAACACCTTACAGGAGATATATAAACCCTTTTCATGCATTGAATAACTTGCAAGAGCATCATTGTGACCCTTATTTCATTTTCACTCTTCCATGTCTTTGTGTGCACTGAGACTAGTAGCCATGGATAGAAATAAACTCACATGACTAAATTTTTATGAAGACATTTTTATGAAGAAAATTTACCTGCTACAGATAACCATTTGGCCCTAATGTTACCTCTTTAAATATTTAATAAATATCATGAAAACATCTTACCAGTTTGCACTTTCTTCCTTTAACAATTAGGCCTTTTGCATTCTCACTGTCAATTTTGGTGTACTATCAAATATTTCTAAAAATTTATCAATTTTCATAGAATGAAACCACATGAATCTTGAATAAATCACTTTTTATGTTATTTTTTACAAATTTTGTCTTTTAAATCCTCCATTTGCACCTTCAAACTTCACATTCCATCCATACCACTTTTTGAGAACACCTAGGACCAGTCAATGATAAAGAACCTTCACAAATGTGCAAATTTTTCTTTCAAGGGCTATAGTTTGACCAACAACATTGAAATGACACCACCTGAATTATTGATCACCTTTTTACATGATTTGGAAGCATGAACACCTTCTTACCTGGATCATCCTTAGTTTACATTTGTCAATCCTTGAGAGAACTTGCACGAGACCCAATAAGAATGAAGGTTTAATCAAGTCATCATATTTGATGACTCAAAATGTCTTCAAACACACTTTGAGAATAATTTAAAACATTTGAAACTCATGACATAGAACACACTAACACAGAGACCAACATTTACCCTTAGACAACTCTTGATAACCAAAATAAACCACTCAAGGAGAATGAATCCACTATGACTCTTGATCATATTCAACAACCTTCAGATACAATTTCATAGCTTCATATAAATATTGTATACTCATAGAGACACTTGACTCATGCCCTTACAATTTATGAAAAATCCATAACACTTCATTTGACTTACAATAGACTTTATGAGACACCATACACTATAGACACTTGAAAACTGTACTAGTCACCAACTCAGACCAAAATAATACCTTATGAATGATTATCATGACACAAAAACCCCTTATGAGACATAAAAACATGACTCTTACACCTACCAAGTCATCTCACACATACAACTTCACCATGAAAATGCAAACAAAGATTTCAATAACTCAAACATACACACCAAAGGACCGCATAATAGATATTTTGACATAACAACCATATTAAACCATAAGAACATGCATAATGACTTTAAGGACATAATTTGACATCATGTAGGAGTCACACATAAACCAAGACATATCCCACTCACTCCAATGCTTCATATGGACTGATATACCTCTAAGAATAATAGTAGAGGCCTATGAATACCATGAAGACCTAAAAGAAGTTCTTGAAGAGGTCCCAAGCCCTCTTAGACACTTGAAGAATTTTTTTTCATTCTCTATTCTAATTTGAATTCTTAGTTAATCCTTTCCTTCCATCATCATTAGATCTTCATGAGACACCATGAACTCTCTTAGGATCCCAATTCCATCCTTGACGGTTTGTCATACATACTTGGCCTACAAAAGTTTCTCTCATGTACTCTAGGACCTTGAGCCCTCTGATTTTGTCTTGAGAAGCCATAGTAGCATTCCCTTGCCACATGACGAACCTTATTACAGTTATAACATACCACAAAACTCTTCCTCTTGTAACCATCAACATGACTAGATGAATCATTCAAGCAAATACTAACAACATGGCCTACCTCATTACACTTGTAGCATACAACATTATTTTATTTCTCACTCCTATGGTCTCTCCATGGATGATTATCTCTAGAATACCTTCTACACTCTTTATCCCTATGACCAAATGCATTACAAGTATAACAATATCCATTGAAAGTTCTTTCATACCTTGAGGCATTAGGTTGCCTAATAGGCTTAGTCTTCTCATTTTCCTTGATGAGTGACACCTTATTTTCTTCCTTGATGCTTGGTTCACCAACTTCCTTACATGAAACAAAGTCCTCTTTCTTCAATTATTTGTCCTTAATTTAATATTTTAAGCCAAAACCAACTCTATCACCTACAATTTTTTATTTCTCAAGAGATCACCAAGAGCCTTGGAACTTTCTTTAAATTTATGATATGAATTTACCTTGCTTGTTACATCTGATAGATCCTTCTTGAGAATAATATTTTCTGTCTCTTTAGATTACAAGCTATGAGTCATAGTGCTCATTTGCAACTCTAGCTTTCTTACAGTTTCATCAAGCTTCTCATTAATAGCCCAATGTTTCCCTTCTAGTTCCTAAATTCTTGCTTCATATTCCTTGACCTATGATTTTAGTTTCTCATTTTATTTTTCAACATGATTCAATTCTGACTAAACACAAACCAATTAAGTTACAATTTCATCTTCTTCTCCTTCAAAAACTTTACAAGAATATGAGAAAAAATCACCCATAATTGAAGAATCACCACTAGTGGATATCATAGCTTCTTTTGTGATGAATAAGACATCATTAGCTACATATTTGTGATCAGATTGAAACTTAGAATCAGATCCATCATCATCACTACTTACTTAATAAGAAAAGACATGTTCCTTAGTTTACAATCGCTTCTTACATTTCTTCTCCTCACCATTCTTCTCATGATCACTTACATGATCATCATTTCCATTTTTATCATTCCTATGAGGACACTTAATGAACATTTATCTACTTTACCAAAAAAAAATATTTGAAAGGAATTTTATCCTTGTACTTACCAATTCCAACATTCGGCCTTCTAGCAACCATAGAAAAAAGTTCTTCATCACATATCTTATGAGCATTATCATCAACTTTGGTCTTCTTATATTTTTTCATCTTCTCAATTTTGAAAGCTATCTCTTTCTTGGCTGGTTTGTAGTCAACCACCCTTATCTCATAAGTAGTCAAAGTACCATGTAAATCATCCATCTTCAAAGTAGTCAAATCCTTGGCTTCTTCTATGGAAATAATTTAGAATGAAACCTAGGAGTTAGTGATCTCAAAACCTTTTAAAAAATTAACTCTTCCTTCACATCTTCTCCTAACCCTTTCATGTTATTGACCACTTTTTCAACTTTAAGAATATATGCAACAATATACACATCATTATTCATGTTAAGAGACTCAAATTGATTTCTAAAAGTTTAAAGCTTAGCAATTCTTACCTTTAAGTCACCTTCATACAAAACTTGTAGTTTCTCACATGCCTCTTTTGCTAATTTGAAATTCATTACCTTTCCTAACTTATATTCTCCAAGACCATGTATGATATCATTAAAGGCCTTAGAATTTTTTTCATATGCCTCCTTGTCTACTTTACTGGTAGGAGGAGTGGAAAGAGGAGTATATCCATCATCCACATATTTCCAAACATCAAACCCTTGAGACATAATATAAGTCTTCATCCTCAGACTCCAAAAATCATAGTTTGTTCCATCAATCAATGGTACATTTCCTGTAGAGGAACCAATCACCAATTTTGTGCTTTCAAGTGATAACAATTCTCCTAGAAGGACCTTATTTGATACCAATTTTTGGAAGGAAAATGGAATGATAGGGGGTAAATCAACCCTTACAAACTTAAATCAGATTTTAGACCACTTATTCAAAATGCAAAAACCACTTAATCATCCATTAATTTGTGCACACTATCAAATACCATACATGCAATGAACCATGAATAAGAGAATAAACAAAAGAAAAAAAGATATAAGTGGGAACCCTATACAAAAATATTCCTACCTCTTCAAATCGAACTAATAAAGAAAGAAAAGAAGAATAAACTAACCTCGGAAGATGTGGGGTTTAACGATACTGTGGATGTTCATTGTCGATACTTGATGTTACACTCCATGGAAGAATGGTTTAAGCTCCCACCCTGCCATGAAATATGAAATCAAAGACACTACACAAGAGATGATTAAAAATATATATGGCAGATTACCTAGTAAAGGCCATCCCTAAAAGCCGAGAAAATTCCTTACAAGGATTCCAATCTGCGTTCCAAAAATTAAGTTGATAATCATAATAGGCGATATAACCAAAAATGCAAAGGAAAAGGGATTGATGCATTCGAAGGCTATATGCATGTATGATGGTGATTCTTGATCCAAAGGGAGTTGAGGAATTACAATATGGCTCAAAGGAGAAAGGATATAAATGAGATATGCACTCACAAAGGCAAGTGGGATAATGATAAAGCAAAGTGTAAATGGCTCAAAGGACCTGAATGAGACTAATAAAGTACTTAAATGGGAATATTTATGACAAGGATATCATAATGATGAAATGGAATGATAAAAGGGTTAGATAGGGGAAAATAGCTGGTGATTCGGGTAAATAGTGGAAAACTAATTAATTCAAATGTTTTGACTGATTAAGCTGATTTTCAGATGTAAAATGTTCAAAGGTGATATAAAAGAGATGAGTAAAAAAATAACATTCTGTGGAGATTGATATGGAGCTAAAATAATCTTTAAACCTCGTTGATGAGTGATTTTTGATGGCTGATGAAATCTACAAAATGAGTGATGAAGATCGGTTGCATATGGTCCAAAACTACCCCAAAACGATGAATGAAGGTGGATAGTAATGTCAAATGTTAGTTGTATTATCCAATTGTGGAATCAAGTTGGAAGCAAGAGTTCATCAATTGAAGTTGAGGATCCCATAAGAGATCTTGAAAAACTCTCTTAAGTAATCGTCGGTGATTACCCAAATCGTTAGCGATTTTGATCCATTTAGATTTTGCTTAGAACTTAGTTGAAACAAACTCCCAAATCAAGCAATTTATTTGTTTTAATGAAGGGAGTGTGTTAGAAAAATGATTATACGTGTTGGAAATGTTGTTAAATGGTTGATTGGTTATATATTTTGTTTCGATTTTATTTATTTTGGGTTTATAAATGGTTATACGGAGTATGTGAATGTTTTTAAATAGTTAAGAGGTTATATATTTTGTTTTTGGATTATTCTAATGTAATTTGCACTTGATTTTGGGTGGAGAATGGTTAAGGAGGTTGAAATAAGGCTAGGTATGATTTGATTTTGATTTAGTTTGATTTAGATATGTTTTAATTTTTTATTAGTTTTGATTTTATTTTGATTCCAAGTGGTTGAATAGGATAGATATGATTTAATTTAAATTTAGTTAGATATGATTTAATTTTGATTTATTTTTTATTTAATTTTTATTTATGTTTAGTTTTAATAGGATTTTATGGAGTGTAAGAATGATGTGGCAGATAAATACATGAAAATAAATGTTAAATGTGGTGTGATAAATGTATGATTTTCATAAGAATAATATGATGTGGTAAGTGTATGGATTTACAAGAGATAAGTGTGGTGATGATGTTGATTTTGATGTATTTAATTAATTAATTGGATAAAGATGAGTATTTGAATTAGGATATCTAGGGTGGTGTTATATTTAATTAATTAATTACGGATGGAGGGATATTTTTGTCTTTAATTAATGGGACAAAGATGTAGGTGTAGTATAGGACTTAGGATAATTAATATCGGTGTATTAATTAATTTATTGAATAAATATGGTGGTCATTGAATAGGATTTGATAGCTGTAAAGGGGGATTTATAGGGATTAAATATGATGGGCAGGAATCAGACTTAGGATAAGGGATTTAATGTATTATATGATAGTGATGTGATAATGAAAGGGGTGATAGTGGATGTGGACATAGAAATTAGCTGTTCTAAATTTAGGTGTATACATTTTCCCCCTTTTTTGAGTGGTTTTGAGTCAACTGATGAGGCCATAAAATGGCCATAAATTACCATTATTTTGTCCTTCTAAGTTACCTTTGAAATTGGATTTAAATGTAATCTAGGAACTTATAGTTTGCTTAAGATATAATATAGGATATATATCTTGTTCATTCTTTAGAAATATTTTGTTATCTATTTTGTTGGTTAATCCTATTGATTATTTGGGAAATGATACAAAGTCTTGTGTATGCAGATCATAAAGGAAAGATAATGCTAGTATTGGGGAAAATGGAACTGATCATGAAAAATGCATCTAAACTCAAATATGATTTTATGTCCAGATTCCTCTCAAAAAATTATGCAAGTTAAAAAAATGAATCATCTCAATCCGAGATCACATGCAAACATTATAGCTTTTTAGTTAGCTCTAGAACCTACAAAGTTAGCTCCGAACACCGTAAAGTTAGCTCCGGAACCTACAAAGTTAGCTTCAAAACCTACAAAGTTAGGTCGAAACCTACAATGTTAGCTCTAGAACCATTGGATTTAGCTTTGGAACCTCTAATGTTAGCTCCAGAACCATTGGATTTAGCTTTGGAACCTATATTAACAAAGTAATGTTAGCTCGGAATCTGCATCAATAGAGTAACATTAGGTTGGAAACCAATGAAGTTAGCTCAGTAACCTACAACGTTAGCTTTGGAACCATTGGAGTTAGCTCTGGAACCTACAATGTTAGTTCTGGAACCATTGGATTTAGCTCTAAAACTTGCATTAAAAAAGTAACATTAGCTCTGGAACCTACATCAATAGAGTAACGTTAGCTCTAGAACCTACATCAACGAAATGACATTTTTTGAGGAATTGTGAAAAATTAGAGAATCTAATGGGAAATCTTAGAGATTTTTTTGTTCATATCCATTTGTTTAACAAAAACCTTATTCATATTTTCTACTGAGTTTTACCAATGACGAAAAATCTAACTTTTAGTGAGTCAGTGGTCCGAGGAAAAAATGTATGAAACGAGCACTAAAAGTTGCATAAATAGAAAGAAAAAAATATGAGAGTTTTTTTCATAGAAATGTGTTTAACAAAAATATCATTCAGATTTTCTACAGGTTTTACCAATGAAGATAAATCTAACTTTTAGTGAACTCCACTCCGAGGAAAAAGTGTATCAAATGAGCACTAAAAGTTCCATAAACAGAAACAAAAAAGTGAAACAGAAAATCTAAGAGGGGTTTGTGCATAGAAATGTGTTTAAAAAAACCTCATTTATATTTGCTACAAGTTTTACCAATGAAGAGATATATAACTTTTAGTGAACCGCAATCCCAGGAAAAAACATATAAAAAAACGTCAAAAGTTCCATAATCAAAAGCAATAAATTAAAATGGAAAATCCTAGAAAGGTATTTGGTCAAAATAATCTCTTGAGGCAAAACATCCTTCCAATAATGTAGGAGAATAAAATCATTGTGACTCTTGTTACCAAAGAGCAAGGAGAATATTTAGGAGCAAATCTTCCTAAAACAACGAGATAAGACTTTGACTCAATAATATATCTCTCTCCATATTTTGTGGAGATGGAGATCTTAGTTGTTAGGATTGGAATAAAGATAAGATCATATTGTATTTCATAAAATAAGGATTTTGTTAGATGCATGAATTATAAATACAACCTTCCACATTGAGATATGTAATACTTTTCTCCCAAGAAATAAAGATATGCTCTTTCCTCTCAAATATTCTCGTAGTTTTAAAATCTCGAAGTATGATTTAAATCCTCTTCCAAGGAATGAGCTGGCCACTCATTTCAAAGAATATGGATTTGTGTATTTATGTTTATGTTTATTCATTTGTCTATAATTCATTATGTTGTATTTCTTTTATCTTTGTATCGTGAAAATCCGATCTGTTGTGAACCTACGGTGTTTTATTTCATTATATTTATTTCCAATTAAGAAATTTCAATCTATGCAAGTGTGTTGTTATTCTGCAAGTGTGATTTCATTCATGCAAGTATGATGATTTATTCCATGCAAACTTTATTTCTGCAAGTGTGCATTTATTTATGTAAGTGTGCCTTTAAATTTCTGCAAGTTTGATTTATTTTATACAAGTTTGGTTTGTGTTTAAAGGAGTTATTTTCCAAATATCTTCTTCTCTTAATGCATACAACCATCGAAAACCATCCCTGGATTGACATTCTTAATGGAGAGGATTGATGACCCTCATCACAAACCACAAGACAAAAATAATATGTGATAGATGAATAATGTAGAATTATATGATGAGGTGCTCTCCCAAACTAGGGATTGATGAACTAACAAGGAATTTATCACGAGTTTGGAAGAGATAGATGAAAAGATGAAAGGATAAGAAGTGATTAGGGATAATGCCCTAAGACAAGATAAAGAAAATAAGACAAATGTCATTGTA
The DNA here is from genome assembly GCA_018340775.1 of Taxus wallichiana var. yunnanensis. Taxonomy (NCBI): domain Eukaryota; kingdom Viridiplantae; phylum Streptophyta; class Pinopsida; order Cupressales; family Taxaceae; genus Taxus; species Taxus wallichiana. The sequence continues at coordinate 294,374,661 of CM031240.1, read as the reverse complement.
AAATCATGTGATAGGTGAACTACGGGGTTCATGTCCTATAGACATACGACCTAACAAAAAAATGATATTTTGATGAGGTCAAAGGCCAAGATTGATGTTTCCAAAAAGGTGGGCTTATAGGGACATGACATCAAGTGATAGGGAAACAAATGGTTCGTTTCCTTCAAATATATGATTTAAAAATGAATTGTAGTGAATGGTTTAGATAATTTCATAAGGTCAAAGGACAAAGGATTGACATTGGATGAGGTCAAAGGATCAAGGATTGATGATTCCATAAAGGTGTAGATGAAAATTTTATGTGGTTAAAGGACCAAAGATTGATATTGCCACAAAGGTGGGCTTACGAGGACTAGATATGGGTCCTAACGATGATCAAGGGTGTAACACTTGAGGAGGTAGTTAGTCAAAAAATTTAATATGATATAACACTGATTTGTGCTCATGATTATGTCGGTATTGATGGATGTTTGATAGATGTTGATGTGGTAGGGTTTATAGTTTTTTAAGTTACGTTTTGATTTTGATGTGTTATTTGATATTGACTTTTAAAATTAGTTTAATGTTTTTAAAATCATGGTCAAGAATTAAATGTGGATTGATTTTTTTGTAATGGATTTGATTCATATGTGATTGAAGACAAAAAAATGAAGGCGCTTGCAGTTTTGGCCTATACAAAAATGTTAACGAGATGAATAACAATGGGTAGCCACACATAGGACTTTGAACATAGATAGAAATCAAATTTATACATTCCTAGAACATGAGAAGGGTTTACATATGTAGGTTTTGTAATGGGATTAAGGTGCTCCTTTCAATAGTTTCATAGAGAAATGCCTCGAGATATAAATATATTTTAACACAAAGTGATCAATTCGAAAGTTTAATCTAATGGGAAAGATGATCAATATGGGAAGCTTTCCTGGAATTCTTTGATATTTGAATTTTCGAAGGTTGATAAATGAAATAATCCTTTTACATAGGTATCCATCCTTCGAGGAGTGGTCTACAATTCCCGATTTTGATAGATAATCATCCTTGAGGATTGGTCTATTTTTCTTCTTGACATTATGGTTTTTGATATTATGAAATATATTTCCTTTTAGGGATCAGTCTATTATATTTGATAAAAATGCATCCATAGATATTTTTAATTTTAATTTGAGATGAAGGCAAGACCCTAATATACCATTTCAAGGAGGGGAAAAGAAATGTGTACATAGACTACACATGTGTGCCCCAAGACATGTCTTTTATTGGTATTTAAGTTATATGGTTGTAATGATTACGAGGTTCCTACTATGGAGTAAAATTTCCATGTAAAATATGTAATGAACATAGCCGTGGTGCTCATAATTAAGGTGTTTGAGGATAGTGATGGAAAGACCACATATTTTTAAATCATTACAATGATAAAATTACTGGTTGATGGTGGAATAAGATCTTTGATATAACTACAGTCATGATGGTCAATGTATTAACATTATAAAAGGCCAAAACTTCAAGGCTTTGAGAGATTGACCCATATCATATGGACTGATCCAGTTAGGGGTAAAATTTCCATGTTTACTTAGTTCTAGTGTAGTGACATTTTGATTGGATTGACAGGTTAAGGTTGATAAAGATGCACTAGGGGAATGTGCAAGGTAAAAATTTCAAAATATCAGTAGAGAAAAGTACCCCTAGCATGATGTTGTGGATATATATGATATGTGTTAAATGGAACAATAGTTTTCGGATTAGGATGATAAAAATTTTGATCTTGGTTTATTGAATATATGGTAAATAACGAGAGGATGATAAATCTTTAACAAAAGCATTGTTGAAAATATAGATGAGGTATGGGGAGACAATTGATAAAAGGGGATAGAAAAATAAGCTTTGGTTTTATCATTTCTTTTTGTATGTTTAGGTGAATGAACCATACTATTTTGAGATGAGGGAATTTCAAGGGAAGGTGATGAGAAGACACAGGGTTTTTTGAGACTTGACTTAGGATGACCACCTAGTTCTAGAGATATTGGTGAGGAAACCATCAATGACTTGGGTGTAGGTGTTTGAAGGTGTTGAAAAACTTTCAAGGGAAGGTGTTGATAGTGTAAAAGTACCTTTAAGGGAAATCTCTAATAGGATTGATGAACCCTCAATGGAGGGTGCTAATGAGATTGACAAAATTTCAATGGAAGGTGTTGTCAACGTGGACAAACCTTTAACTGAAGGTACTAACGAGATTGATGGACCTTCAATGGAAGGTGCTGACAAGGTAGATAGATCTTTAATGGAAGGTGCTAATGAGATTGATGGACCTTAAATTGAAGGTGTTGATAAGGTAAATGGACCTTTAACGGAAGGTGCTAACTAGATGTCCATCAAATATTTTCTAACTGTAGAATGAGGATGTCCCTCTAGTTATACAAATGTTAGTGAAGACATTTACAAGAGTAAAGGTGTTGATGATGGCTTAGGATGGTCTTTTTCTAGGAGAATATGATCAATGAGGAAGAGTCGTTGGATTATGGCTTTCAACACTTTACAACTCTTTGTGTTATGATCTCGGGATTCTATGATAAGAAATTTTTTTGTTCTAATCGTACCATGTTGGATTCTCGAGTATGTAGTTTAGGTGTTTAAATGGGTAATAATGTGATAAGAGAATATTTCATGAGATTCTCAAGAATGTTGGTATGAGTCCCTTTTGGGGGATTTTGATTAACAAATTTTGATTTTGATTGTGATTTAAGGGGATGATTAATAGAACATTTTTATGTTTAGATGGGGTTGGATTCATGGATTTCATATGATATTGGAACATCGTAGGAAAATTATGAGGTTGATAAGAGAGAGGAAATGATGTAGGACTGATATAATTGGATGATGGATGAGGTACCAAGATAGACGAATAGGGATAGTTGATGAACGAGGTATGGTTTGATTGTGTGCTAGGATATTGAACTAAAGGGTGGGGCCCCAAAATTTAAGGTAAGGGAGGAACCGTAGATTGGATAAATTTCAATTGTGATAAAGGATGGGGTCCCAAAATGGAGGGTAAAGTTAAGGCCTTAACTGATGTGTGCTTGGGTTTTGTAGTGTTGATTGTCTTTGGGGATGGATGATGAGGATGAGGTGGTGAATGTGATAGATTTCTATTTTGTGATGTTTTCATTAGTTATGGAAGAGGGACTCATGTTAAATGAAAAATGCAACGCGATGGGTGTGATGGATTTTGATTTCTTAGTATTTGATTCATGGAAATGTTCCTGACTAGATGGTAAGTGGGTATATATAGATAGGATTGGTTCTAATTCATATGATGAAAATGTTGTTTCAAGACATGATTGAGATGGGCTACTTTCATGTGAGTCACCCAAGTATTTGATTGGTTAAAAGGATGGTTGGATGTCGAGGTATTCAATTTTGGGTGTCTCCTTTATAACAATCTATGAGGTGGAGTCTAAAGGTTGTGAGGAGGTAATGGATATTGAATAGTAGAAGAAAGTGATGCTGATTCTGAGGAGTATAGAAAAGAGGATCCAGAGGCTCTAGGTCCTCAATGGAAGGTGTTGGTGATGAAATGGTCTCCTTATGGGGAATAATTGTGTAATGGTGTTAACAAAGTGACTCAAAGGATACAACATCCTGCATGTGATTGAATCTAATGAGAGTGTTAGTTCGGGGAGACAAATAATGCCATCATGTGGGATAGTTTCATTTAAATCATCGAAGACCTAGGGATTCAAATGGAATAAGTGTAGGTTGATAATCAAGATGAAATATTTCAAAAGCTTGGATTTATAACTTTCTTACCATGGTGAAAGATTCATCAAAGGTCTCGAATGTGTGGATCGAAGGCTAGATGAAATATGAGGAGAAAAGGATCGAGAAAACAACTTGATTAGTTCAAATTGTGTGAGTGAGAAGGTTAATTGATTGAAAATGCTTTTCCAACTAGTGATAAATTCAACAAGGGATTCATTTTAAGATTTTTGATGGTAGAAATGTCAGAGATATTGATTTTACGACTAACATTTATAGTGAAGTGATCAAGGACTAATAGGGCTTTCTCGATTGAAAGAGAGCAACGAGTGTCAAGGTAGGGAGTTATACTAATCCAAGGCTAGTCCTGCTCATGACATAGGAAATTTTCTAAGCATGAGATCTTGATCATGGATGATGAGATAACATGAGTGTCTGAAAGATAGTATGTGTTGTTGAGGGTCCTTCGTACCATGGAACATAGTAAACTTAGGTAATTCCCAATGTGGAGGATATGATTTGTACGACGGTTGAGATGGATGAATGGGTTCATTACAAACCTCATCATAAGTTAGGACATGTTTTGATCCCTTGGTATTTTTTTCTAAATTATTTAATATGTTAGACATGGCTGCATAAAGGATCACTTGTGGGGTTATATGTGAAGGGATTAACAAGAGGATGTGATTGATTTGCTGATCAAAATTGGAAGTAGGATGATTTTTGTAGATGGGCATGGTATGGAGGTTGATAAGAGGTAGCTTCTGAGAAGGTACTAATTGTAAATTAGGTTGCGATGAAGGAATATGGGAATATGTGTAATGATGTTGGATAGGTTTTGTTGTTGAATGAGAGGGGCCGATTGGGCCTGAGAAGGAATGTGTGTGTAGGTTTGAGATGTACGAGGTATTGAAAGTGAGATTGAAGTAGAGATGGATGGATTAGATGAAGGATGGGGAATATTGAAATTCTAATAAAGGTTGTGATGAAGGAGGTGATGTGGAAAATACCACTTGATGATATACATTGGACATGGGCTGAGAAACAATAGTTTGGAAACAACTTGGTTGTAAGGAATAATCATAAGTTTATTATATGAGGTTGTTATAAGATTATTGTATTGAATAAAGGGTGGAAGTTTCATATGGGACATAAGATGATATATATGGCTCTTAAAACATGCTAGAGCTAATTGATGTTGAATAAGAGATGTTGGGTTGATAATATTGACAAGGACTAGATCTTGTATAGTACCGTGTAGGAGTTATTCTGAAATTTATTGGGATAAAAACATGTTGAGACATCGATGAAGAAACTTAGGATGATTGTAAATATGATGCATAATGATTATAAGGATATGATGATGAGGATATTTGATTCATGATAATTAAATGATAATAACACAAATAAATCCTTAAGCTATCTACAAATATAACTAACAATTCAAACAGAAGAATTTTTAATTATCTCAAATTAATTATAAGAAACATGAAATGTATAAGATGGCTAATGAAGGTCATAGGAAATGGTTGTCTATGGCTGGTTTCAGAATTTTTGGATGGAGTCCTTGATATACCCGAAGGTACATGAGGCCCAAATCTATACTTTTATTGACATGGGCATGGTCTTGGGGCATACCCCCACTTCACGGTCCCGTAATGATGCAACCTAGAATTCTTAGATAACACCTAGTCATGCTGGCACATCACTCAGCCTAGGCTGAGCGCTCACCCAAAGCACGCAAAGGTACCAAGTCCCTCTTTAGGGTTGTTGTAGCAGAATGGTAGCATGATGAAGTAGTATAAAAAACATATATTTAGAAACTAATCCATTTATACATCGTTACACCATACCAGATCTATAAGCACTTAAGTATAAATCATCATGATAACAATAGTATACAATGACAAACATATCAGACACTATTGTTTGACCAATATTCTTCATATATTCATCGAAACAACAATACAAAAGCTTCATACAATACCAAACATGTGTGCATGGATCTATTACAATTATCCAATCTCATGCACTCATGTATCTCTAACCCTTCAAAGTAGTATGTGTCCATGTCTATATCTTACTAAGTAATTCATTACATATATATAGGGTGGGGGACTAGCCCTTCACCACTTAACTCTACCAAAATAGGTCACATGCTAATAATAGCCATGCACCTTTTACAACTATAGCCATACATGCAAGTATGCTATCTATAGATCGTTGATAGTTAACTATAGTGGTGGATCTATTCTTAGCTTATGTCCATGCAAGAGTGATTTGACATGCTCTTTGAAATCTCCACGAAGAGTGGTGCACAAGTCTCAGCATCACTTTGTGTGCTCCACATGCCAACCTCTAAAAATAGCCCTGATCTCCAAAATTGGCTAAGTCCCGAAAGTCTGACTCTACACCTCCGTGCGCAACACCTTCCTATACCTTCATGCCTTTGCTCCTATGTTATTCTCCTGCGTGGACTTTGTGTGTGAGTTCTACTAAGTGTTTTCTCTGATCAACATTACCCCACACTAATCTCATTGTCACCCCAACAATGGTGATGTCCAAAACTTACACAAAGAATGGATAAATAAAGAATGGTTGAATAAAGAATTTTGAATAAGGTATACACAACAAAAACTATTCAGGCCTCAGGCTCCTCCATTTCATTCTGAAGCAGTAACTCTGGATATTCCTCTTTTATATCTACTTCCAAGTTCTCCCACTCTATCAACATCATTCCTACCTTCTCTGGCACATCTACAATGATAGACTCCAGCTCATCCATAGTTAGCTTTCCCTGCTCATTCTGTATCACAAGCATTACGCTTGACATAGAGGTTTGCACCCCTTCCAATATATCCATCTTTTGAGCAATGAGCTTTCCAAGCTCATCTAACCTTTCCTTATGTAGTGCATGTGCCATAGCTAGTGTCTCACACTTCTACTTCACCAGGATTAATCATTCAGCGTGGCCTAGGGTTGCATCCTTCATAGCCTTTTACACTTCATTATCTTCCTCCAATGTTTTTACCATGATCAATGCATCTGGAGCTGTGCATATCATTAGTGCATGATCAGATTTCTTCAGCTCGTCACGGATGGCTTGTAGTAGGCCTTCATAAGTAGCAATATTTCTTGCTACTACAGCCTGCGCTTTCTCTGCCTCTTCCACGGGGTCCTTGGGCTGCTCTGTCATGTGCACCTTTTCATCCTCCAATACTAATTTTATCATTGTCTTTATGTAGTGCATCGCAGAAGGAAATTATTTTGGTACTTGGGATTCCAAATGCGGGCATACCTTTAGGACATCATCTCCAATTTCCTCTACCATACTAACAAAAGTGTCATATTTTCTCTTGATCAGGTCCTTTTCCTGCACTAGGCATGCTATCTCCACATCCTTGGCTTTCAGCTTCTCTATCAGTGCTTTAATGGTAGCAGATTTATCAACATTTCTTCTTGCTACTTCAGCGAGATACCTTTACCAGAGCATTGCTTACCTACTCATCTGTCATCACCGTTGGCTTGATTGTCATGTGCCTTATTTTAGGTGCCTTCTTCAATCATCTTGACATGCATGATTCTTCACCAACATAAAATTCTAGCTCATCCATATGCATGTGCATTGACCATGAAAGTTTCTTTCTATGTACGCAATGTCGCCTTGTCCTCATCCATGAGCGCCCATCCAAATAGATCCTTCTGCTCGATGGTGCTCTGGAACCGAGCATGAACAATCATCTTTGGGTCTTCTGCATATCCCATTGTATGTGCCTTGGCATCCTCACCTGTTTAACGGGATCTTGGCCCTCTTGGAATGGTTGCATCAAGGTTAGGAATACTAGATGTATCCTCACCCTTGTCTTGTGTGGCCTTTGATTGTTCCCCTTCTCCTCCTTCCATTTTCTCCTCCTCCTCATGTTGAGGCTCCTCTTCTGCTGGAGATGAGGGTGCCTTCTCCTCATATTCTTCTACTTCCTTGCCTAGCCTGAGTTTTCTTCTTTTCTTCTCCTCTGGCTCCTTTACTTATTGGGTTTCCCCTTATGCCCTTATGTGCTTGAATACCTTCTTAAATCTTTGGTCACCCTACTCTTCCCCAGTAACTCTTTCTCCCTATGAAGTCGTCACACACTCCTCCTTTTGGCCGATGGCTATTCCCTCCTTTGCATCAAGCTGCCATTATCCTCCTGCTCTTCATCATCTTCCTCATCATCTTGCTTGGGGTTAGATGGCCTAGGTTCTAAGATGTTCTCCATGGTATGCTTCCCCTTTGGTGGCCCTAGAAGTGCGAACTCATTTTCCACATACTTTTTATTTTCCATTTTCAGCTTAAGTTGAAGGTATATCAGTGTGGCCCCGATATCCTGCAATGGCAAGTGTCTCTGGTTTAATTCTCAAAATCTCTGAGATAATACTCTTGTTGTATGCATTCTTCCCTAGATATCCATATGTTTTCTGCAAGGTGTGGTATTCATAGTCCACCTTGTCTGCATTAAATACTAACCTTCGTGTGTTGGTGAACCGATGAATTGAAGCTTGGAAATATCATGCAAAAATGCAAGGCAGTTTGCACCAAGGGCTCCATGACCCATCTACCATTGGAAAGCACACAATACAAAAGTGTTGGTAGACTACAAACTGTGCTTGCTTCCCTAGAACCGAAGGAAACTCCTTGGGTATACGCCATTCCTCTTCAAACACCATGTAGAGCTTGTCATACCACATCTCCGCTCGCTCCTTTACCTCATCTATCATAGACCCCTTACATAGATACTTGCTGAATCATTTAGCTGGAGACTTGTGATTCATGGGGTATTCCCATATATTCTCTTCTAGGCCATCTGGTACCCCAATCTCCATGAATACCAAACTTAGCAAAACATAGCCAAAACTTATCTTATTTCCTACGTGTGCTTCCTCTACTATTTGCTCTGTAATGAAGTCGGTAATGTTGTAAGTGACTCCTTCTGACATGCACTTTGCCACATGTAGCCACATAGAGTTAACTTGTGACCAACGATCTTGGTCATTCAACTTTGTAATCAGTGTGCTGCTACCTGTACTACTGGACAATTTTGTAGTTTATCAATGTCCATTCCACACGGTCCTTTCTGGTAGCCCAACACTTTATGTGTCTCCAAAATGGCACTCTTGTCAGCTAGGTCAATCTTAATATCCTCACATGTTGCCTTTAATCTAGTTACTGTGGCAATAAGAATGGGTGTCAATCTTACCCTCCATCCTGCAAAATAGAAAAAGTCCTCATGGACTCGGCTCATTAGCCATCTATACAATGGTGCATATTTCCCAAAGTATGGGAGCTCATACAGCTAGTAGACACCAATCCTCTTCAGTAGCCTTTCCCTAGTGTCATCATATACTAGCATGCCATCCTCAGTTCATCTATTCGTTCGGGAGGTGAGAAAGTCATCTAATTTCTTCTGGTTATCCTTGGTCCGGTGGTTATACTCACTTATCTTGCTCTGTTGTATGTGGGTATCCCATTTCTGGCCCATAATTATGTCCTCAGGGTACTGCATCTCTGAAAAATTACTTTCCGGGGCCATCTCTTCCTCTTCTTCTACTACCACCTTCTTCTTTTCCTTTACTGGTGCTGCTTTCTTCTTTGGAGCCATTCTTCTCTTTGGGTTTTGTTTTCTAGACCTTCTGCTGCAAATTTTTATTAGTTTCCTTCAAACCCTAACTCGATTCAACCGTGCCCTAATTTACAATCATGAAATCACATGCCCTAGCTCTATTCTATCACTCTGCTTCATTCAAACCCTTCTCCTACGGGGATACAAGCCTTTCCAATACATAGATCTATCTTTCACACCTAGTTCGCTTGCTTCGCACCTTGAATCACTTTACTTGGCTCTTCGCACATAGCTCTTTGTCAAATTCTCATAGTTGCAAGGGTAAAAATGAAATTGCATCCCATCCTTATATAGATTTCCACTTTTTGTTGCATTAATTACTCCTCCACCTACCAAATTCTCCTCATTTATTACCCATTTTTGTCATTTCTGCGTGGTACATCTTTGTGCCAAAAGCTATAACCTTCTAGCACACCTTTTTACCCTTTGTCATAGACTTCTCTTCATCATGCACTCTAGCGCCCGAGTACCTCGTCACTGCACCATCTCCTAGTAGTTACCATGGTCGTCGCTTACCTCACATTATACTTTCCCTCATTCATCTCCATCCTTGGTTATCTTTGAGAAGCAATATTTTGTCAATCACCCTTAGCAACCTTCTTTCTCAACACCCGCAACATTAAATATTCGCAGCATATACCTGAGAGTCACCAACAATCCACCCCACACTAAAAGTATGTGCAGTCCTCTGCACATCAACATGCTTCATATTGTAGTTAGCTTCATGTGCACAAGTGCACTTATTACACACAAACAAGAACTAAATTGACAAAGCATAGTGACGATGAAAGAAACACATTAAGGGAATGTAGAAAGGGAAACCTAATCTATCTGGAAATACTGCCTTATTACAAACACCAAGAAGACTTATTTATAGTAGGGCTTCAACCTACTCCCGTTAAAATAACCAGAAGCCTCATGCCATCAATTGCATCTAATTGAAAAGCACCTAACTCAAGTATATGAGTTATAATATACGGCCCCAACCAATGCACCTTGAGCTTCCCTGGATGGTGTAAAAAATTGGAGTCATATAGAAGTACCATTTGTCCAACCGCAAGTTTCTTATCCTTGATATGTCTATCATGTCATGCCTTTTGGCGTGCTTTCTCCTGTTTCTAACTCCAATGTGCTATGGCTCAATGCTCATCTAGTTGAACCATCTTCTCAATCCATTCTTCCAAGGCTTGCTCATCAGCTAGACCTTTAAAGACGCGCAATGTGCAAAGAAGGTAACATAAATTCTATAGGAAGAACAACTTCCGTGCCAAACACCAATTGAAAAGGTGTGGCTTTGTTCAATCTCTTGTATGTTGTTCTATAAGCCCAAAGAACAACAGATACTTTATCATCCCAATATTTCCTTCCAACATCACAAATCTTGGTCAATGTGTGGCTCAAAATCTTGTTAAAAGCCTCAGTAGTTCCATTTTCCTGAGGGTGATAGGGTGTAGTCTTATGGTGGGCAACCATAAACTCATCTAATAGAATTCTTATTGTCTCATTCAAAAAATGTGTGCCCCTATCACTTGTTAAACTTAAAGGACAACCATACCTTGTAAGAACATTCTCCCATAAGAACCTTGTTCTGTTGTAGCCACTATACAGTCCTTTGTAGGTGCTACTTCTACCCATCGAGGTAAGATAATCTATACAAGTGATGATATAGCGCATCCAGTCCTGTGCACGGCCTGGTGAAATAGGCCCGAAAAAGTCAATCGCCCATTTCTCAAAGGGTTCTGCACTTGTAATTGGTCATAAAGGCATCTCATCCCTTTTTCCTGGTCGACCTAGACGTTGACAATGGTCACATGCCTTACAATACTCTTTACAATCCTTGTACAATGTTTCCCACCACAAACCAACAAGTAGGATCTTGCGCGCTATGGTATCACCTGCATAGTGGCCACCTGCAATACCACCATGTGCTTCTTCCATTATATCCTTTCGTTCATGCTCCAATACACAACGGCGTAACACCTCATCTCTGCCTAATTTGTACAAATCACCACTGATTAACATGAATGGTGTCGCGTGTATAGCAAGTTGCTTCTTCTCTAAAGCTTTCATGCCTTCTGGTGCCATACCAGTCCTTAGAAAGACAACAATGTCCTCTAATTCGATGGTGCGCATTGTAACCTATACAATTGTGCATCAGGCATGGTCTCTTCTATTATTTGTGCCTCTTCTCTTGATTGAATTCTAGACAAGTGATCCAGTCCAGAATTACTTTTTCTGGTTTTACCACAACTGTAAAGTCAAACTCTTGAAATAAGAGTATCCAAAGAGCATATGCCCTCGTAAAATGGGATTGTTTACCAAATACTTCAATGACATATGATCTATATAAAACACAAAATGTGTGGCCAACAGAAACTGTCAAAATTTGTGCAAGGCATATATCATGGACAAGGCCTTGCACTCTGTAGTGGTATAATTTTGTTCGGCAGGGGTCAACTTCCTACTAGCAAAACAAATGGGATGATCTACTATACCTTCACCAGGTTGAGCTAAAACAACACCAATGGTCATGCCAGAGGCATCCACATGAACATGAAAAGGTTTATCCCATGAAGGAAAGCACAAGATAGGTGTGGTAGTAAGCCTCTCCTTCAATATCTCGAACGCGCATTGTTGCGACTCCCCCCAATAGAATGTACCTTTCCCCTTGAGCAATTCTTCCAAGGGTGCGACAAATTTTGCATACCCTTTTATAAACTTCCTATAATAACCTATGTGACCCAAAATCATGCACCTCACTTTGACTGGCAGGTGGTTTCAAGCCTATGATGATCAGAACTTTAGTTGGATCAACCAGCAACCCTTCTTTGCAGATAATGTGTCCTAAAAGTATTCCAAAGGGAGTAAAGAAAGATGCACTTATTAATGTTCAATGAGATACTCAATTGTATACATATTTCAAACATTAAGATCAGATTGTCACAATGATCCTTAATTATCCCATAAACGGTCCAATCATCAAGATATACCTATAAGAAGTTGTGAATAAAATCCTTGAATGTTTGTACCACTATCCTTAAAAATATAGCAGGTGCATTCTTCAATCCAAAGGGCATCATAGTATAGGCAAAGCTTCCCCATTCAGTAGTGAAGGTGGTCTTCTCTTGATCTTCTGGGGCAATCCTAACCTAATGATACCTTGAGAACCCATCTATAAATGAATATATCTCACGCCAGCCACTCCTTCTAATATTTCCTCTATGAATGGTGTAGGAAAGGGATATGTAACACATGCTGCATTCAACTCTCTATAATCAACAAAAATTTGAATCCTACCATCCTTTTTGATGCTTATCACCATAGGACTAACCCATTCTGATTCATCCAATGGTTGAATGATCCTAGATTTCAACATCTTGTCAATCTCCTCCTTTACTTTCTCGCAAATTGGGATTCATTTGATAAGGTCACTTCCTAACAGGCGTGCACCTTCCTTGAGCTTTATCTTCATTTCTCCAAGTGATTTATGCATGCCTTTAAGTTCATGGTATCCTCTTAGGAATAAGTCCTCATAGTCTCTAAGTAACTCTATGATCTTTGCTACTTCTGATTCGACCTAGTAATCCCCAATTATCACCTCCTTAGGTTCAACTTCTATGCCTATATTTACCTTTGTTGTCCTCATAGGTTCATGATATGTGCGTGCATCTACATCCGCACTGTCTAACACTTCACGTGTTCCATGTGAATGATCCACTCTCAAGTTCTCAACTTCCTCATCATTAATTATGCAAACCATCTTCCCCTTGTCTTTTTCCAGAGAAGCGCGCTCAAGTAGTATGATATCATCTTCTTCATCCTCAAAATGTGCCCCTGTCTCCATCTCACCAAATAATTTCTGAATAAGTTCTTCTACTTTCCCATTGTCTCCCATGGTTAAGTGCTTGATACAACTTAAAGATTTGTTCACTGGTGGTGTAGATGAAAAGAAATCAAAAGTTTGGATCATCCATGTAGTTAAATTTTTCCAATTGCCAGTGTCGCGATGTAATTCAGCATATACATACCAAACACATGCGTAACCTTATAGAGTAGAATAAAACCGATGCACCCAAAGTGAGGGTGGTAATACTTCCTGTCCTACTATCCAGAGTCTCTCACATTACTAGATATGATGCTGAGTAGGTTGATCACCATGATAAGGGAAAATTTTTGTAGGTGCATTACTTCTTGAAAACCTTGGTTGATAAGGCAGTCCCAATCTTTCCCCATTCTAAGAGATTATCCTGTGGACCACCCACCAGCGTGCTACTGTCCCACCCAAAGTATATGATAGCATATCTCATCTTTTAAGCTGGTCAACCCAGTTTTCTTCCATGGCCTATAAGAATCCAGCCAAATCTTTGGATCCAATATAGCGGGGTACTGAGCAACCTATACACCAGACAGAGTGAAAAACCTTTTTGCAAGCAACCACATGCTTAACTTTGTGCCCCACCAATTCATAAGTTCTATGAGCCCAATTATCACAAGTAATACTGCTAGTATCGCTGATTGACTGAGAATCTTCCCAATGAAGGATTCCTTCCTTAGATGGCTCACTCGACCTCACGGGTCTCGAATAGGGTGTATATAGATTCTGTTCAAGTCCTCTTCACTTAAAGGTTCCACATATGGTATGGATTTCCCATCTGTCAATGGTATTATGACCCTTTTCTCCTTATTCTCGAAGTTGATATAACCCTTGTTAAACCTCAAATCAGCATTGTTTGCATAACACCAAGGGCACCCAAGCAAAGTTGGGAAGCTATCTGCTTCCACAAGCACTAACACTTCAAAGTATCCTGTGAACTTGGCCCCTTATATAGTGATAGATGCATCCTTCAAAACTCCTATGGGAGTAGCTTTTGTTCTGTTTGCCATGAATAATACATTAGATGATGGCTGCAATGGGGGTCTCCCCATTTGTACCCATGCATCCAATGTAAGTACATTCACTTCCGCACCTATGTCAATCAAAATATTGCTCAACAACCACCCATCCACAACAGCATTCAAAGTGATCTCCTTTTCGTAGTCAATGCTATCGGGGGGAAGATTCACATGAAGTATTTGTCTTCTAGTCTCAGGTCCCGTGCGTAGAGTATTCCCCTTCAACCAATTTCCTAATAAAGGAATAATATTCTCCTGGTGCAACATTCTACATACCTCTCTGATGTCGTCAATATTAGATGGGGCCTTTTCTGTATCCTTATGCTCCAATTTCCGAGACTACTCTTTCAAACCCTGTATTTCACCTTGAAGGCTTCTAAGGACCTCCATAGTTTCCTGATAGACTTCTTTCTGATGAGCTGGATCTAGATACCTAGCATGCAAAACCTCCTCCCTAGTGATTGTCGGCTTCTGTTGCAAAACCTCTCTTACACGTGCCGCCTCAGCTCGTGTGGTTATCTTGACTGTTACTATCTCAAGTTCTGGTGTTAACTTGGGCATCCACTGATTCTCTACTACACGCTAGATTCTAACCATCCCTATGCCTTTGTTGTCTTTCTTGTGTTTCTTACCGAGATGCTCATACAAGTCTGGAAACTCTTCATAACTATGCCCCTTTCCACAAAATGAACAGGAAATATTCTGTGAGCATTCGTGCCTATAATGGTCAGGTGAGCCACATGTATAGGAAGTTCCTCGAGGGAATTCACTCCTTCCTCCACCTCAGCCTCATCCTCCATATATGCCTCGATATCCTCATCCTCTTTCATGAACCCCTTTAAACCTTTCGTTATTCATGTCATAGCATGTTTAATTATAATCCCTATCCTAATGCTCATTATTTCCTTTAGAACTATCAGCGACACTCACCTGTCTCACCCCAATATCAATGGTATCATGGATCTGGTCAATCAATCTATAATCCTTAGTATCACGGGTCGTGGACCTACAAATTTTACAAAAGGAGGATACATTCTTCCTGATCGCACGTTGTAGTAGGGGAAGTGACTAGCATCATGATTCAAATGGAAAATCTCACAATCTAACAGAATAGCAAATGTACAGTTCTATGAGGGAAACTATCCTTGGTGTGGCCTTCTACTTCATAATTTGTACACCAGATTCCTGAGCACGTTTCATGAGCTGAGTTTGCTGATAATTTCTCTAATTGTTTTGCCATAGCTGTTATCTGAGCTTCCAAGAATGGACTAACTCCAGTGTCAATACTCCCAACTGCTTCAGCGCATAAAGTTGCTTCCAATGCTTCACGTGGGTTGGTATAAGTTTTATACGACATAGTGCTCTTCGAAATGGGGTAATCAATCCCCCGACAAACCATTGTGCATGCTGACTTGCATGAATGTCATAGGAGAGTTTGGATAGAAGTGTTTTAAAATGAGCATCATACTCATGTACACTTTCAATAGTTCCTTGCTTTATATCCTTGAGTGTGCTTATACTCTTCTACTCAAACTATGGGATATGGAACTCTTTCAAGAAATCATCTTTCAATGCTACATAGTTAATACAAGTTTGATTGGGATCAAACTTCCTATACCAGCTTATGCGCACATGCCTGTAATGTAGTAGCAAATTGACTTGCCTTGTGCTCAGAAGCCATAATACCTTTCACGCGCCACAATATTTCACACATATGAACATGTTCAGTAGCATCCTTGATACCTCTATACTCTAGGAGATGAAGGGACATCTCCATATAAATGTTCTGGGGTTATTACAGGCCTTGACCACCCGACCTAGAACCTCCTTGGTTTCCTCTTCCTCCAAAACCACCCAAACCACCAAAACTAGAACTTCCCATACCGCTTCCGATCCTCCTCTAGAATTTGGAATAGGGCCCGTGGATGCACTCCCATGTGTCTCGATAGTGGTACTATACTGGACCCCTACAGTCTGTGAAGTAGTCCCAGTTCTAGAGGTGAATCCCACATTCGGCGTGCTCATATTCTATGTAGATGATGAGCCTAAAAATGTACCCCCAAAGAATAACGAAGCTATCTGTGCTGCCATTGATGTACTTGTTGTCTGACTTATTTCTGCTCTTTCACTTCCTAAATGAAAACTTTGCTTACCTGTTGTACTAGATACTGGAAAACCAAGCGCAAGGGCTAGGTCAATAGGTTGGCTTAGATGCACGCCCACGGCCTAGGTCATATCTACTGGCATGCTTCCATGTGAGGCCAAAGAGGGTTCTCTATCATGCTTTCCTAGATGGGGGAGTTCTTGATGCTCTTGCTCTTCTTCCTCCCCATGAGCCTTAAATCCTTCACGAGCCATCTCTCTCCACAACACCATCTGTTCTGTAATTTCTTGTTTCTTCCATATTTCCTCTCGCGCACCTCATCATACTTCAGCCTCTCTTCCCTCTGCCGTGCTACCACTAGGTCTTCCATCTTTCACCAATCCTATTCCTACCCCTACATGCATGGAGATTTTTAGCTTTCCATGGGTTTATCTTCCAAGTTCAATGTTACCATCAATATTTTGATTGCAGTGGAATACCTTGCAAATACGTCCCTCTAGGATACCATAGGAACTGGAACTCGCTACCTCCGGGCATGAATAAGTCAAAATTGAATACTCCAGAATATAGCTATTTAGAACACCACGAAACTAGGTATCTACCATGCGAGTCTAGATCAGGTTAGCATCATATAGTGTTTGAAATTCCTCCTATGTCCAAACAAGTGTGTGATATGTACAATTCCTCTTAGATGCATATGTAGTCAACCACTCGTATAATTCTACTGGAAAGATAACAAAGAAGCTCTCGTACAAAATGTCATATAGATTCTGCTCTACCCAAGTGCATGCACTAAATCTGGATCCAGTGTCAAACCTCTGTGTGTATTCTTCCTCTAGATCGTGAATCCACTCTTCAATGCTTGCCAAAGTTTGTCTTCATCATGAACCATTCTGAAACAACTGAAAAAGAGGTCTCGGTAACGGAACCAATGATGCAACCTAGAATTCTCAGATAACACCTAGTCATGCTAGCACATCACTCAGCCTAGGTTGAGCACTCACCCGAAGCATGCAAAGGTACCAGGTCCCTCTTTAGGGTTGTTGTAGCAAAATGGTAGCATGATGAAGTAGTATAACAAACATATATTTAGAAACTAATCCATCTATACATCATTACACTGTACCAAATCTATAAGCACTTAAGTATAAATCATCATGATAACAATAGTATACAATGACAAACATATCAAACACTGTTGTTTAGCCAATATTCTTCATATATTCATTGTACCAATAGTACAAAAGCTTCATACAATACCAGACATGCACGCATGGATCTATTATAATTATCAGTCTCATGCACTCATGTATCTCTAACCCTTCAAAGTAGTATGTGTCCTTGTCTATATCTTACTAAGTAATTCATTACATATATATAGGGTGGGGGACTATCCCTTCACCACTTAACTCTACCAAAATAGGTCGCATGCTAATAATAGCCACACGCCTTTTACAACTATAGCCATACATGCAAGTATGTTATCTATAGATCGCTGATAGTTAACTATAGTGGTGGATCTATTCTTAGCTTATGTCCATGCAAGAGTGATTTGACATGCTCTTTGAAATCTCCATGAAGAGTGGCACGCAAGTCTCGGCATTGCTTTGTGTGCTCTGCATGCCAACCTCTAAAAATATCCCTGATCTCCAAAATTGGCTAAGTCCCGAAAGTATGACTCTACACCTCCACGTGCGACGCCTTCCTATACCTTCGCACCTTTGCTCTTGTGCTATTCTCATGCGTGAACTCTGTGTGTGAGTTATACTAATTGTTTTCTCCGATCGACATGCAATGATAAGGGTGATAGGTTCTTTTCCAATATACCGACAGATAGGTGATTATACTAGGCCAAAACACCGAGTTGGATTCTCCTCTTGGGAATAAAATCCAAGTAGGTATCCACCAGGGTAGGAATTTTTAAATATGTTTTTGATTGTTATATGTGGTTTGGTTATGTGTGGGGGGGAAATAAGTTGAATGCAACTGATTACTTTCCTAATTAGAATTATGTGAAGTAAAAAGGATGTATAGTTTATTTTAAAACCCAAACCAAAATATTGTTTCGATGAAGAAAATCAATCAAAATGAAATACTAAAAAAAATAAGAAATTTTTAGGACTCACCTTATACGCTCCTATTTTTTTTAGCAATTTTTAAGAAAGCAATCCAAATGATAAGCTCTTCCATAAAAATCAACTTGTAAACATGGTAGGAGAAACATAAAACAAAAATTGGTAAAAAATAAGAAAAAGGAAAACTATCAAGCAATAAAAACACATAGAAAAATCGTTAAATTCACCTAATTGCAAGTGATTAACAAAATCACCGGCAATTAACATGCAAAGAACCGTAAAATAAAAAAGTTGACATTTTTAATGAAATTAATAATTAAATAAGGGACAAGGTACCATTCAACATGACTAAATTGTATATAAATATTTATATGTCTTCAACTCGAACTAAGAAAGCAAGAAAATAAGAATAAATTGATCTCGTAAGATGCGGGGTTTAAAGATACCTATGGAGGTTGAGTGTCGATACTTGATGATGCACTATGTGGAAGAATCATGTAAGTTCCTACCCTACCAAGAAATATTGAATCAAAGACACTATACAAGATGAGATTAAACAAATATATGGTGGATTTCCTGGAAAAGACCAGGTCCTCGTAAGCGTGAGGAACTTCCTTATAAGGATGTAAATCTTTGTTTCATAAATTAAAATGATAATGATAACATACGATATAAGGAACAATGCAAAGGAAAAGGACTGACATGGTCTAAGGCTATATGTAGGTCTCGATGGTGATTCATGATCCAAAGGGAGTTGAGGAATTACAATATGACTCAAAGGAGCAAGGATATAAACAAATATGCACTCACAAAGGCAAGTGGGATAATGATAGAGCTTTGCAAATGGCTCAAAGGAGCTTAATGAGACTGATAAAGTACTTGCAAAGGTTGAGTGATGACAAGTAAAAGGATCCATGTATCGAAGGATGAACTGATATGATAAAAGGGTTCGATAAACAAGAATCGTTGGCGATTGGGAAAATCGCTAGCAATTCGGGTAAATAGTGACAAACTAATTAATTCAAATGTTTTAACTGATTAAACTAATTTTTCATAATGTAAAATGGTTTAAAATGATATAAAAGAGATAAGTAAAAAAATAATGGTATGTGGAGGTTAATGTAGAGCTAAAAGAAGCTTCAAACCTTGTTGAAGAGTGATTTGTAATGGCTAATGAAATATGTAGACCGAGTGATGAAGAGTTGGTTACGAGATGATCAAAAAATGCCCCAAAATGTTGAATGAAGGTGGATGGTAATGCTAGATGTTAGTTTTATTATTCAAGTGTTGACGGATGTTGCATGTAAAGCTCTAGAATCAAGTTGGAAACAAGAGTTTGTGGATTGAAGTTGAGGATCCCATAAGAGAAATTGAAAAACTCTCTTAAGTAATCGTCGGTGATTACCCGAATCACCGAATATTTTGGTCTATTTAGATTTTGTTTAGAAAATGGTGGAAATAACCTCCCAAACAAAGCAAGTTGGTTGTTTTAATAAAGGGAATGTGTTAGAAAAATTATTATACGTGTTGTAAATGTTGTTAAATGGTTGAGAGGTTATAGATTTTGTTTTGATTTTATTTATTTTGGGTTTGTAAGTGGTTATACGGGTATGTGAATGTTATTAAATAGTTGTGAGGCTATATATTTCATTTTTGGCTTTTTCTAATGTAATTTTCACATGATTTTGGGAGGACAATGGTTAAGGAGGTGTAAAAATAGGCTAGATATGATTTGATTCTGATTTAGTTTGATTTAGATATGATTTATTTAGATTAGATAGGATTTAATTTTTATTATGTTTTGATTTGATTTTGATTCCAAGTGGTTAGATATGAATTAATTTAAATTTAGTTAGATGGGATTTAATTTTGATTTATTTTTTATTTGATTTTGATTTATGTTTAGTTTTAATAGGATTTTACAGAGTGTAAGAATGATGTGGCAGATAAATACATGTTAAATGTGGTGCGATAAATGTATGATTTTCATAAGAATAATATGATGTGGTAAGTTTATGGATTTACACAAGATAAGTATGGTGATGATGTTGATGTTGATGTATTTAACTAATTAATTGGATAAAGATGAGTATTTGACTTAGGATATGGGTGTTGATATATTTTATTAATTATTTGAGTAAGGATGGGAGGGATGTTTGATGTTTTTAAATAATGGGACAAAGATGTGAGTGTAGTATTCTTGGTCGTCAAATAGGACTTTTAAGAAGAGCAACAATGGGGGACAAGAAGTCCCTCCTCTTTAATGGGAGAGGTTCCCTTATTCGAAACAAACCTATTTACAAATGTACAGGACATGATTTGTTGGTTAAACTTGGATACCATGAAAGTGTTTTCTATGAAGGTCATCAATTACAAAAGGACTGAAGAAATGAGAGTACGGAAAGAGCAGTAAAGGCAAACATGTAGAATTATAGATATCGAGTAATTCTTTATGTATGCGAAGTCACCGTGAATTGAAAACAAGATCATTCAGATAGAACAAGTAAGATGGAATTTAAAGACACAAAGTTCGTAAATAACATCTACCGTAACGTAAAGTTTCTTAACGTAAGATGATTCATTATCAAGGAAACAAAGTTACTTCTTGGTATGCAAGATCACCGTGCTTGCAAAGTTGAAGAGTATGCAATCGATGAGACTAACGAATTTGAGATAAATGATCTTCACAAAGAAAACAAATGAAAGCTTAGAACAGACAGAGATCAGATAGACAAAGAAAGGAAAGTCCTTCTGTATTGATTTCTCTATAATCTATTTACACTTGCAGAAAATATGCCAAGTTCTTCCTCCTTTTTTTCTTGAATGGCGGAAAGAAGGCCATTATATAGCTTACAATTCGGTTTCTCTTCGTAACCGTTTCTTTTAACTAAAGGATAGTTAAGGAATGCTAATCGCAATACCTTAACTAATTACAAGGAATACGAAAGGAATAGGAAGAAGAGAAAAGAATGGGGAGGGAGACAGGTGTCCAGTTCTGAGAAGGACCCACTGTCTTCAGAAACCGCTGCTTGAGTTTTCCTCCACGTCTCAGCCATGTCCTTGCCACGAGGGACACACCAGAAATTTCATCTTGAGGATGACAACGAATATCTTTGAAAACTGATGTAACCGGCGTCTTGAACTTCGTCCTTCGTAACTGCTTCTTTAGTTCTCCCAAGCTTCCTCCAGGAGCTTGATCTTCATATTGATAGTAACAGAGCTACAAACCAGGCTCGGAAAGGAGTTTCAGAGGGAGGGGACATGCGCGGGTTTTCAAATTGCAAGGGTTCGAAACAATGTAAGAATTGCAAAGGAGGTTTTGCCCGTTATATAGCCATTGAGGAGAGAGAAGGATAATCAATGCACATTTGAATTCATATTTTGAAAAACAGCATATTCGGGTAGAGCGGGAAAAACTAAGTATGAATGACCGTTGGTTTGCTTGGGACAAGTGAGACACGAATGCGCGAAACACGCGGCTTGGCCGATTCGGGCGAAACAGGGAGAGGACGCACAAATGCATTTTGGGACATTTGGGATGAAAAAGAGCGAAGTGCGCGACTCGGGAGTTTCGGCCGAAAATGGGACAACTTGCATTTTTAACTTTGGGACATTCGGGACAAAAGTTCTGAGTACGCGACTCACCTGTTCGGGTGAAATGGAACAGAGCGCACTTTTGAAATTGGGATATTTGGGACAAGAAAGTGCAAAGTACGCGGTTCGGGTGGTTCGGCCAAAATTGGAACATCTCGCACAGTAACTTCGGGACACTTGGGATAAAACTTCCGACGGGCCCGAAAATGGGACAAATTCGGAGGTTTCGGCCGATCGGGGAACAAAATGCACTTTCGTACTTGGGACAGTTGGGACAAAAATGTCTGACAGGCCCGAAATACTTACAGAATGACCCAAAACTTAGATTTTTTAGACTTCCAAGACTTTTTTCACACCACCAGCTCGACAGAAAAGACACTTAGACTCAAAATTTTGAAATTTTTTTACTTTTGACAGAGTGGGGAATTTTGAGTGGACAACAAGTATAGGACTTAGGATATGAAATATCGATGTATTAATTAATTGATTGAATAAATATGGTGGGGGTAGTTGAATAGGATTTGATAGCTATAAAGGGGGATTTATAAGGATTAAATATGATGGGGATGAATTAGATACATGATAAGGAATTTAATAGATATAACGATAATGATGTGATAATGGATTTAATGTATTATATGATAATGATGTGCTAATGAAATAGGTTCTAGTGGATGCAGACATGTGAATTAGAATTTTATATTTTAGATGTTTACACAACCATCAAGGGAAGAAACCCCACCTGAAACATAATCTTTATATTGATATGTTTCAAATTTAGTGAGGCGCTAACCACACAAGGAGCACAAATCCCTAGTTTTGTGAAACACCAACTCCACAAGGATTCTACAAACCCCCAAGATGATCAAGCACCCACTCAACCACCTTATGAAGAAGATATCTGATGTTTTTCTACAGCTAGAATTGATAGATATTACAAAACACACCTTCAAACCCTTGTTTAAACCCTAAGTCTTCAATCTCTCACAAACTAGCACTTTCTTCACTTCTTAAAGCTAAAAACCCTTATAAACACACATGAAATAATTCCTCAACCTATAAAACAATTTATTATCTCTCAAATCATTCTCACACACTTTCAAAAATCTCACACCTAGGTCACACTTTCTACACACACTTAACTAACTCAACTTTGCACCCAAAACATCACTTTTATAACATCTCCTTGATTAAAATTAAGAGAAGGTAGGTTTACGTCCTTTAATTAAAAAAATCATCTTAAAAATTCCCATAAACTTTATAACAACAATCACAAGTGACCCAAGTAGGTCGGCCTAGCCAAAAATCTTCATCCATGCTCCAATAAACCTTAAAACCCTACCACCGGATTGAGAAAATCCACTAAAGATCAAAGATGTTTTTAGTAAATATATAAATATCACCACAAATTTGTAATATGACATTTAAAAATAATCCATCATCTTAATTTATATGAATCATTCAAATTGTTTCATGTAATGGGCTCAATGGCTCATTTCTTTCACACAATAGTTGTTTCCAACAACCCGAATCGCCTTTGGGCCTCAATACCCATCAAGATGAACTCAACTATGTAATGTGAAAATTCAATGGAAATCACAAAAATGTAGAAAAATTATAATAAATTTAGACATCATAAACCATCCATGTATTCAAACCATAGTTACCTTTGCCTTCACCAAAACAAGTTGCCCAAAAATTAGTTTTGCAAATACAATCTGGTTCACACCCTTCCTAACAATTTAAAGACATAAAAATTGATTCAATAGATGCAAATAATATCCCTATTAATTTTATATGTGATAAAAAGAATCAACCAATCCATTTCATGGACTAACCAACTCAAAATTTTTGAAAATACGGTTGTGTCCTGAAAAGTAAGAAATATTCTTGCTCACAAACTAACTTGGAAACCTCAACAAATAAACTCATCATGAAATAAAAATTATACCAATGTAAATATATCTGAATTAACTTTCCATAAACTATTGTAACTCATCCCAACTCCAAGTGTAAGGCCTTCAATCAAGATGATCTCAGTAAACTACCTAAAACCGCCCCAAAATATTACACTCTTAATTATATATCTTACATGGGATGGATATAGCCGACTTGTGGTTATCATAAATTCTTATCATGATGCATCTCTTTCATATATGATATATTATCATTGGTTTTTTGGCCTTGTTGATGGCCATATCATAGGAATAGTATAAATAGGGGTTATAGGTAGTGGATGATCATTATGTTGAGTATTTGAGTCTTATTATATGTTTTGGAGGTCGCCCTCGAAGTGGCTAAGCTATTCTAATTTCATATTGAGTGAACTTATCTGAAATATTGTGTTATTTGGTGTTCTATTTCTAGTGATAATCATAATTAATCAAGTAATTTCATTACAATTGGTATCAGAGCTTGATCTTGCCTAGGATGACGTTAAACCCTAATTCTAAAGGTTCGGCTATATCTCAAGATTGGTAGCAAATTTTTCTATAATTTTTTTGGTGTGGCAAAATACATCAAGTAAGCTTCTCTCCAAATTTCAATAATTTTTGAATTGTTTTGAAAAAGTTATTACAGTTCTATATTTATTCATAATTTGGCTCCCTAGGGCATAATTTTTGGAAAATTTTCAAATTTCTTATATTTTGGAAACCCCTAAAAATAGCTAGGTTTCCTTCTTATAAATTCCTATATTTGGCCAAAAATTACGAAACCCTAAACCCTAAAATTATGCCCTATTAAGTCTACCCTAAGCCCAAACCCTTCGTCATGGCTGGTAGATCTACCCGAGGCCAAGGAAAAGGACAAGAAACTCCAGTAATGACCCCAAATAAGGAAGATATTACTTTAGAGTCTCTACTAGTTCAGAGTATCCGAGGTGGTTATCTAGCTTCAGAAAGGGTAAACAATATGGTAAGGATGACCTTAATGTTGAGCTTCATCAACTGAAAGGTAGCCTTAGGAGTGAGATTCAAAAGGATTTTCATGCAATATAGCAGGAGTTGTTGCATATTATTTCAAATACAACTTCTAATGCTAGTCATATGGGTTCCACTAGTAATGGTCACACAGATACAAATCACTCCAATCAAGGAGGATCCTTTAATCATTCAAGTGGATCTTCTCACCAATGGAGGGACATGATTCCAAAAGTTGAAATGCATAAATTTGATGGAAAGGATCCACTCAATTGGATTACCCAAATGGAAAATTTCTTTGATCTCCATTAGATCTAAGGAGGAAAAAAGGTAACTGTGGCATCCTTATACCTAGAACCTGATCAATTTTTTTGGTATCATTGGTTATGTTCTCAAAGGTAGAAGAATGACCCAAATGTCACCTAGATATTTTTCTTTGAAGAAATTCAAGTACACTATAGTTCTAGTGTTTTTGAGAATTACTTCAAACAATTAGCAAAGTTACACCAAATTGGTTCATGGTTAAGGAGTATGTACATCAATTCCAAAAATTTTCCTCATGTGTGGGGATATTACGAAGATTATTTGAATGACCTATTTCTGGGGGGTCTTAAGGACCACATTGAGCATGAGGTATGCATGTTTAACCCACTCAAGGTTGTTGATTCTATTATCATGGCACATCGAGTAAAGGAAAAATTTCTCTCTAGTAGAAGGTATTCCTTTTCTAGCATAAAATATCATAACACCTTATCTCCTTCTTACCCTCACCAATTCGGTTGACACCTCAACAAGTTGAAGAAAAAAGAGCCAAAGGGTTATGCTTTAACTGTGATAGAAAATATGGACCAAATAATTAATGTTCGAGAAAAAAATTCTACATTGAAGGATCTAATGATGAGGAAGAATATGAGGCAAAATCAATAGATCCTCATCCCACTATTTCATGTCATGCTCTATCGGTGTTAGTACTCCACAAACCCTTCAAGTTGTGGGTTATATTATGAAGAAGAAGGTAACAATCTTGATTGATTCAGGAGCACACATAATTTCATTAATCATAAGTTGGTAAAGAAGACTAAATTGTTTCATCTACCAAAGACTCGAATTTTAAGTAATGATTGTAGATGGTGGCAGTGAGTTCAATGTTTAGGTAAATTCCATAAAATCTAAATCATGATGGGTGATTACACATTAGAATCTATGATGCTTTCTATTCCCATGAGAGGAGCCGATATTGTCTTAGGTGTTCAAAGTGGCTTACTACTTTGGGCACCATAGAGATAAATTTCCAATAATTGTTCATGCTCTTTCATTCTGAGGGAAAAAAATTTGAACTTCGAGGTCTATAAGATAAAGATCATCTAGTGTTAAGTTCTCACCAAATGCAAAAAATTCTTAAAAAGGGGTCTCGAAGGTTTTGTAGCTCAATTATTCTCTATAGAATTCCAACTGTAAATGAAGGTATTGCATCCTGATCTTCAAAATGTTATTAATCAACATGTAGTTGTCTTTAAGGAACCAAGAGGATTGCCACCTAAAAGAGAGCATGATCATGCTATTCAGTTGATTCTAGGAAGCCAACCCCCCAACATCAGGCTTTATAGATATCCATATGTGCAAAAGAGTGAGATCGAGAAGATGGTGGAGGAAATGTTGGAAATGGGTATTATTTGTCACAGTCAGAGTTCCTATTCTACTCCCGTGGTGATGGTACATCGTGAGGATGGAAGATGGCGCATGCGTCCATATTATAGAGATCTTAACAAGTTTGTTGTCAAAGATAATTTTCCTATTCCCATCATTGATGATTTATTAGATGAGTTGCATGGTGCCATTTATTTTACAAAACTAGATCCACATTCTAGGTATCACCAAATTAGAATCAAGCAAAAAGATATTCATAAGACAACCTTCAGAACTCATCAAGGCCATTATAAATTCCTAGTGATGCCATTTGGTCTTACCAATGCTCTTTCCACATTCCAAAGCTTGATGAATTTAGTATTTAGACCATTCCTAAGAAATTTTCTCTTAGTGTTTTTCGATGATATAATCATCTACAACAAATCATGGGAGAAACACTTACATCATGTCAATACTGTCTTAGAAGTCTTAGAGCAACATCAAATTTATGCCAAGCCTTTGAAGTGTTCTTTTGGGGTACAGGAAGTGGAATACTTGGGCCATATTGTTTCTCATGAAGGTGTTACGGTGGACCCTCACGAGATCCGGGCCATGGTGGAATGGGAAACCGCAAGAACCCTCAAATAATTACAAGGTTTCTTAGGTCTCACAGGTATTATCACAAATTTGTCGAAAACTATGGCAATATAGCAGAACCACTCACAAAATTATTGAATGACTCCTTTCAAAGTGGAATGAGGAAGCGACAGGATATTTGTATTGTACACACATTTACATGTAAGCAACAAACCCTACAAATTTCCTCATAAATCTTATCACACTCTTCTTGACATGCATGGTATGTTCTTTTCCATTTATTTACATAGATTCAAAATGTTTTCTCACCTTTCCTCAGATGTTACAACATTTATAAGAGGAATAGCACACACAAATCTCATCAATCAATATTCTAGATCTCAACCTTCATAAGAAAACCTTAAGATCACGTTAGTATTCTCATATTTTTAATAAGGCATCCACATATTTTAACCAATTATTATTTAATTTTAAGATGAAATATATCTCATATACATGATAAAAACACTAAGAACATACAAAAATTATCATAACAAAGGTGTTCTCCATATACCTCTCTTGAAACTTCACATTTTGATTCATACCAGGTAGAATGGGTGAAAATAATTACATTATGCATTTTATAGTATTTACACCCTCTTGCTTGAGATTCTTCTCATTAGGTCAGTTACAAAAAGTCTCATAATTGAGATTTTATTCCAAAAGGGGTTACTTTTTCTTGATAGGCCTATGTTTGGTAAGTTCACTTCTTCTTAGGTGACCTAGAAGGTTCTAATTACCCCACATTTACCCCATTATACCGTTATACATGATTTTAAATTTCCAAGAACATCTTACAATTCTCAAACTAATCCAAAAATGGCTAAGTATTCAAATATTGCAAAAATGGAGGGAAAAGCTCCATTTGAATTCTAAAGAACCTAAACACTAACTAGCACCCCAAAATAACTTAAATAGACTCCTAGAACCTACAACCACACATGTAAGCCAAAATTAATGTCATCTTGATCTATTTACAAATATGGATTTGATGTTACTATATCACCTCTATAGGATCCAATCATCGCCATGTCACAAATATATCTCCATTCTATAGCCTATCTCATTTTCATAGCTAGCCCTTAGGGTTTTACATTGTAAAGGATAGGGTCAACTAAAAAAATCATAACTCATCATAGAAACTCTCCAAAATTTCCTAACATACCTATTATATCATTAATAAACCACTTACATGCATCCATGAGCTCATATAGCTCCACAACTCATTCTCATGCCTTCTAACAACCATACTTGGTCCAAATGAGCACATGAAACATGGTATCTAACCTATATATACACATTTCATCTCATGTGATTTCCTAGATACTCCCTAAACATTCTCTCCATCATGCCTGAAAATACTTTTCAATTCAAAAAGAAACTCCAAACATCATGCACCATCACCTAGGCTAGCTAGGTCACTTGAATAGGCTTGCAAAAACAAGAAATTCTCACTGAATCAACCTATGAAACCAAGAACATACCTAAATCTCCATGTCATCATCACTCTAATCATCATCTGACTCTAATACATCATCCACTTTTTCATTAATGAGTTTTTTCATCAATGACAACATCTACCCAACAACATGTCAAAAACTCTTATAACCCCAACATTTCATTTACCATGGATTCTCAATGGGATTGGTTTTGGATCAAACTCTTTGAGTTTTCATGAATACTATCCATCCATAGTAACCTTTTAAAATAGGTATTTCAAAAATTTCATCTCAAATTTTATAATCTTGTAAAATATTTTTAAAGTTATTTGTTGTTTTAGGTTGAAGGAAAGTAAAATGGATTCAAATTTTGTTTATCTAGCAATATTTTAAAAATAAATAATGAATTATATGTTTGTTTTATTAGAATTATTTCAAATGGAGCTACTTGATGTTTTCTTATCCATCACATTGTGTTTTTTTATTAATGCTTTAAAAAACATCACTCTTATAGTTATCTCTTGCCATTTATTTCCTTTAATTTCAAAACTAGTTTAGAACTCTCAACTTCTTTGTAAAGAGATTTCAAATTTATATACAACCTACTTAATTATATAGCTATATTTGTTCTAGACAATAAACCATGGACTTGGGTATATTTCTAGGTCCCGATTACATACCACCATTCATATGATTCATAAGCGAGAAAAGTACTAATTGACCATTGTGTTTGGCCTCCTTGCTTTCTTTCTAGTTTCTTTCTTGGCTTCACACATCCTATTTCTCATTCTAACTTTTGATAATTCATCTTTTCTAAGTATGGAAACTAGTACCCAGGTTAGGATGCCAGTGCTTAGGCTCCCTCATCCCCTTTGGGGACCCTTGACCTCTTTGTACCTTGCTCATATCTTTTAAGTATTTTCTAGCTATTGGACATCTTTCTTTCTTATGGGTCAGATTTTTAGTGGTTAATTACAAAATTTGAACAAGGGATACATATAAATTCAAAGCTATGTGACCATAACAAAGGACCAAGCTCTAAGCATCTAGTACTATCACCAAAGGTTGTATCCAAAGGCATTTTAATAACATCAAAACATCCATCTAACTATCATTCAAGGGACAAGGGGCTGAATTATTCTACATACACTTCATAGGAGGGTAAGTTCATTTTTTGTGCATACATATACTTACATTTGCTACATATAGCTATTTCTTTCTATCAATTGCATCTTGCATAAGAGCCACCTAGGGCACAATTCTACACACATACATATAAAACTACATGGAGTCTGAAATGTAGTGTAGTGCCCGGATCAAACGTTCACTAAGTTGGTTGCCTACCGAAAGACAACTCCCCATTTTCATCTTTTTCTTTTCAGGATTTGATGTTTTTTGGGGTTTTTTATCACCAAATCACCGCACCCCCCAAATTTCTTGCTTATATAACTGGCGCATTCAGTTTTATTGGATAACATGGAGCTATCCTAAATTTTGGGACTTTATGAATGAGATAACTTTCAAGAGAAGGCCAACTTCTTGTTCCTAAACAAAGCACTACGATGTTCCTAATGCAAGGAAAGAAACTAATTAGACCTATACTAACATTTCTAGGGGAATAGGGAGAGATATTGCATGAAAAAACCTACACTAGAAGTGGTAATGCACTTAAAAAGGGGTTTGCTAGAAAAAAATTCGGTCTTCCAATGAAGAAGAATGAACATGGGAAGGATGGATACACATAAAAATGCAATCGCATATAATACTTCATTAGCGAATTAAGCACAACAACTCTTGAAATTTGCAAAGGAAAAATTGGTTTCACAGTATACTTACAAACATAAATAGAGGAAAATGAAAAAAAAAAATGGTGCAAGGAAAAATAATTAGTAACAAAAACATAATTTTACTACTCAAGGACATGCACAGTGCATCATTACAATAGGAAGAGGCAAGGGTTGCCATTACAATATTTGGAAGGAAGGATTGAAAGCCTCTAAATTCACAACAACACAGCTTAAAAGAAGAGGGGAAACTTGAAAAAATTGTCTAACTCTTGAATTTTGCATTCCCTTTAAATTTTATAGCATTTGAGTTGTGTGAGAGAAAGAAGGAGAAATCCTAAAATATAGGCCTAATTTTTGCACTAGACATGTGAGATCATGCCTTTTGCATCATAAATAGTACTAAAAAACCTCTCCACCTCTATACCTTCATAAATTCAAAAATTTGAATTCTTCTCCATTTAATTAAAAATAATATTTTAAACTCCTTCAGGGGTATTTATTGGTCCATTGGTGGAACCCACAAATTAAAAATTGCATGTGGGAGGGTTTTGAGTGTCTAGCTAACTAGCTCGCCAACCACTCGGTGAGTTGGTTGGTGAGATCTTAGTTTAACACAACAAGCTCTTTGATTTTGATTAGAGCCTCACATCAATGACTTGACCACCTCCCAAAAATTTTTGGTGAACCATTTTTACACGTCTCGACACCTACTAAGAAATCACCACCTTTTACTTCAACGTGGCAAGTCCTTCGCTCCAACAAGCTCCAAAACTCTATCGCAAGCCCCTTTAAAATATCTCTATCTCCGTGTATTTTTCGAGCACTTCAAGATTCAACTTGGGATATTCTTATGACATGTCCACCACTCCTTTTCACTTTTTCATATAGCTCAATGTCTAGGTTATTCTCTACTTTGACCGGGTCCATTGGGATTCATTCCGCCTCTAACACAGACATGACTCGATGTCACTCCCTTCAAATCCACCCCAATGCTTCCCTATCACCTCAACTTCACTAGATGACTCACCATGAGCTCACATTCACCAACTCCCTTTTAGAATTAAGAGTCGATGTACATTCTAAGTGACTCAGTGATCTCTAAAATTACCCCTTAGGAACCTGAAATGGTAAGTTACCAAAATCCAATAACCCCGACATCCGATACACACCGACTCCAAACTCTAAAATTTAGGGATCGTAGATTGTACATCTCACTTCAAATTTCATCATCTTACCCAAGGAGTCTCCAAACTACACCTGTCTTGAAAATTTGAAACCGTCATGCATATCTTCCAACATTGCCCAAGATTTTCATTCCCACCACCAAGTTAGCTTTCAATCTCACTCAAGCTCCTATGGATGGTGCTTATACTTATCCATGGCATGATTTGACTTAAAGACCCGAGGAACTCTCTCTCGGTGAGCTCCTAGCCTATGACCCCACCGTTGGTATCTAGATTTAATCTCCTTCACAACTTGAACAACATCATGAACTTGCACAAGACACTCAAGGATAGATAGATGGTTTGTATGTAATTTGTAGCTAGGGAAGCACACCTATCTGCTTGTTTGCATTTAATAAATGAGGGAGTGGATAGCACCTTCAAGAGGGTTTCGATCTAACCCTCACTATTTTAGGTTGTGCCTATCAACCAAGGCAAGAGAACCTATATTGCAGCCCCTATATGGTAAGGAGATGGAGATATCCTTATGTTTTGCATATGATATAGAAGAGGCTTTGTGAAAACATGATCAAGTATCCATTATCCAAACTCAAAGGAGTTATCACTACTAAATGATGGAAATGTTTTCAAAACAAAGCTAGAGCTGCTAAAGACATGATAAAACCTTGATCAACTTTGTGCATTTTAGTGAAAGGATTGAATTATTTTGTGGACACACAATGCAAATGTAGGGGTATTGTAGGTAGGATGAGTTAGTTTAAAACGAAATAATGATGAGAGATGTTAGGAAAAGAGTAGCTAGGAATCATCACCTTCTTTGGGAAAATTTGTAAATGAATTACAACACCTAAACAACAGAGATGTTTCAATGAATTTGAAGTGCTCTTTCAACCAGGATGTGTGCACACATGGATGCCCAAATCTGCACTATTCCATACAAACTTTGATAACCTACCATAAAGGATTGAATAAAAATATCAATGAAGCATTTAGAAATCCTTGTTAGATCATGACCTAAGGTACACCCAAAGGTTTACAAACACCCTCAATTTACAAGGAAGGTAAGATGAATTTAAATTTGTTTATCTTCACTCAAATAAATGCTCTTCTGAATGGAAGATTGTAGATGCCTTCAAACCCTCTACCAGAAATGAGACCATGTATGACCCATAAAGATCCCAAACACAAGATTGCAACATGAGCATGAAACACAAATTGATAACATACTGAAATACAAGTGTATGCAAGCTTTGCCAAGAGATAAAACTAGTTAATCCAAGAATTTGATCAAATATATCAGCAAGGGAATGTTATTTAGATAATCTCAAAGCTTGTTGATGGCTTTACAGCTGAAACCAACTCAACATGATGAAAATTTGATGCAAATAGGAATCAAAATGGCTCTCAAGCAATTTCTCCAAAAGAAAATGGACTTCTTCTAGTTTTCCTTGTGAAAATTCTTCTCTCCTTCTCCAAAATTCTCAACACAACCCCCACAAAAATGCCTCCAAATTACATAATATACCCTATGCCAACTTGGATCCTTGCATTCCAAGCAAATAATATGCCAAAGGGATCAAATTTGTTACAAAATCCTATCCATTTGATGAAAAATGATATAAAATCAGAAAGCAAAACTCGCCAAATGCCGAGAGATGCACAAATATTTTAAAATATTACATGGATTCAGATCCTTATCCACCCCAGGGTCACATTTTTGTCATTCCACCATGCCAGCATGCATTTGTAATCATTTTCCACCTTTTTCCCTCATCATTTTTAACTCTGCAACTTTAATTTTTCACTTTTCATGTTTTTACACGGGTTGAGAAAAATATTTCATGAAAATCACTATAGGGAACCAAAATAGCTCAAATGAATGATGCCATTACATCCAGAAGGTCGAGGGGATGCGATTTCATATAAAATTTCATGCAATTTGGTGCAAAAATGACGATTCCAAACATCCTGGAGCTTCTATGGCACCCAAAAATGACAACACTCAGCAACCGTTGATTAAAAATCAACTTTAAATTTCCGCCTCCACGTGTCTTGATGAGATTCAACATGTAGGCTAAAAAATATCTTCTTTGACTTCTAGATAAGGTGGACACGTGTCCAAATACCATTAGACCAGGCCTCCAACCTTAAAAATGCATTTTGAACCTTTTCTGACCTCGGGAAAATTTTGAAAATTTTCCCCGCATGCCCCTGGACCCGCCACATGTCCACCTATGGGCCCCACCAAGAACCGTGGGCCAATTCTATGAATTTTTCTCTTTTTTGAAAAAAGGAAAATTTTCTCCAAAACCTCTACGGGCCCGAACACCCACTCCATCTTCTGCCACGTGGCGGTCTCCCATTCGCAGTGGAGCCGACCCTCCAAATTTGCCTTCAACCATCCATGAGCGCAAAAACCTTTGTGGGCCCGCGCTCTCCCTTTTTCCCTTTGAAATGTGCCACGTGTCACCCCCTGATTGGATGCGGGGGCACACCTCCAAATTTTCCACAGATCAATTTTTCACCTCGAGATTCTTCGCTAAATTTTTGCAAAATTTTCACATTTCCTCCGCACTCCAAATCTCCGCCAAATCCGGGACACGTGTCCAAAATGATTGGTGCAGAGCCAATCCTCATTTTTTGCCTTTTATACCAAGCGCAAAAATTCACAAAAATTTTCTTCAGCCCCATTCCATTTCTCCTCCTGACACGTGTCCCCTTCCTATTCGTATGCGGGCTTTCGTGCAACAAATTGATTTTAGCATTTTGAGGCTAAAACTTCAAAGTCTTCAAAACTTCCGCCCTTTCCCATCTGACCTCTCCCGTGCCATGTGTCTCCTTCCCATTCGTGCGGGCCTTCGGGGAAAAATTTGATTTTGAGAAATTTGCAAAATGAAGGCAAAAATTCTAAGTGTGACCTGCCACCCACTGATCCTCCAACCAATCAAATTGTGCATGTGCATTTCACCGTAAGATCATGTGGTCACGGGAAATTTTTTTCCTTTTTCAAAATTTTTAAAAATTAACAAGTTATAACATTTTTCCCATGCATCCTCACCTAATAGGAACCTGCCACGTTAGCATTATGTTGTGATGATGAAATTGATGGGTAGAATACACCGTATGACCATCAATATGTCAAAAATGTAGAAAATGCCCTAGAAATCGAAATTTTTGACAAGGAGGGCAGATTTCGTGATCTCAAACCAACTGAATCATTTTTTGACATCATTGTGACCTTGGGATTGGGGAAATACTTTCTCGAATTCAGGATTTGATCAATTTTGAATTCATTCACATTTTGACAAAGGAGAAATGATACAACCCATAAAAATGAGGGAACTAGGGCACAAATGCGGGAAAAACATGGATTTTTGCTTCAATTTAGGGAAAAATAATAACATCAAAGGCATCTTAATGGTATTCAATTGGAAACTGCAAACTGCAAACCATGAAATTCTCACAAATGAAACATTTGTGAGCACCTTTGGTCATGAATAAACAAGGCACATTATGCAAACTCAATAATGGGACCAACACCCACCATTCAAAGTTTTCATGTAGCTCGATCTACTCGCATCGAGATGTGTACCTCTTCCTATGGGCTCGGCCTTCAAGTGTTAGCAATCAAATTTCCCATCCCATCTATTCAAATGTTGATTCATTTTCCTTCTCCATGTGATGAAATTCCTTGCCTCATTCTCCACTTGGCCTTTTGATGACGTCCACCTACCCCGACCAATCCCTTCCTCACCAAGACCAAGCCGCTCGCGAGCATTCACCATGCCACCCATGTGAGTTGATTTTTGCCTTGCTATGTTAGGGCCACCAAGTTGTGCCCTCTATGAAATTGATGAGCTCGACCTATTTTTTTCCTCCATGAACACCGAGCTCAATATATTTTCTCAACCTTCATGAGTAGATTGAATTTTCATGGAAGACTCTTCCTTGTTATGCAAGCTATCACCATTCAACTTTGGTTAATGCACCGAGCTATTCCTATAATCTGGATATCATGAACTTAACCACCCAATCTTCACAACCTTAATTTTTTTTTGACTCGAGCCTTCCGATGTTCATTTTGATGTCTTATGACAAATGGATTACGTTGGTGAGTTGTTCCTATGACAATCTATTCAATAAAGCAAGCCCTTCGATATGTACTTCTATACACAACACACTTGTCATGCATGATCCAACTCGACTATTCACCAAGGTTCCCCCGACTTGCCTTTTTACAACTTTCCCTACCGAGAAGATGAAGATATTATCCCATTTGTCCCTTTACATGAATTTCTAACCTTACATCCGAGATGGCTCCAGTCTTTCAAATTCGAGCTCGATGCATCAAGTTGTCTGTTGGCTCGAGACCTTTATAGTCAACTCGGATCACCCAAACCAATCTTAGTTCACCTTGATGCGAGTAACTCAAACTTGTGAGTCATTTCTCAAGCTCAGCTAAGCTATCAAAACAACTTGGCATTCATTCCCAATGTAATTAGTCAACTAGCTCACCTACCATCTTGGCAATTCTGGTAGGTGATCTATATTAGCTCGGTGGCTCATTTGAGTCATTTTTCCATAGTTTTACCATTTTTTATTTATTAAATTTCCTTGGAATTTTTAGGATTAATGGACCATGAGGAATTGAATGTAGTGACTTTAAGCCGATTACTCATTTTTAGCATTTTTTCTCATTTTGAATGGATGTGTGTCCATTGGAGGTCAGTCTCCGCACTCGGGAAAACCCCGAACATCCAAGGCTTGAAAAAGAGAAGGATAACCCATAATGATCCCAAAACTTCCTGAAACACTGTAAATTCCCCCAAAGCACAAAATTTTCCTATAGGCCTAAGTTTATCCTATGAATCCCCTTTCTATTCCCAGGGTCGTATTTACCCCAGTTGTCCTTTTTTTCCCAACAGAAAAAATGGATAACATGTTTGGTAACTTACGAGGTTACTTTCCTACTAAGAACTAGTGTATTAGCCTTCATCATCTATTGGGCATGGAATCACCATTAATAACCCAAAACATGATCATGAACCATGTGATTTTTTTCCGAATTTCGAACACTATTGTATTTGAGATTTAGAGTAGACCATTGCTTTGCAACCTCCAACTTTCATAAGAAATTCTTGAAATGCTCATGAGTGGAAAATTGTTTTGAATTAGAACCTCACTTTTTCTCATTATTTTGCAAAATTACCTATAATATCAATGATAATACATTAAAATTGTCATAAAATATGATATTGCCAAGTATGAAGCACATTGGAACTCATGATTTCTTGGCATGTACAAAACAACACAAAATTTTGAGTAAACATTTGTTGAGTTTGGGACATCATGGAACTCTATACAAAGATGATTTTTTCCTTCTTTGAAAACTTCACCTTCGACACACCGTGCTAGAGAAAAAGTGAAACACAAAACATGCAACAAATAAAACCATACATGCTTCAAATGAAATATACAAAGTTTGCAAGGAACTTATTTTGGTGAAAGAAAATGTATTCCTACTCTACGCAAACTGGAGGAACATGTAAGATAAATGAACCCAACAATTGGTTGTGCAAAATAACTTCCTTTCCTCAAAATAGGAAGCCATACATATTATTTGATAATGGACATGGATGAGATTGAGAGCGAAAAACAGAAACACGCCTAATTCTCCACTTGGTTCACCAAGGCATTAACTAGAAATGGAAAGCATACCTCTTTTAGTTGCTTTGTATTTGTTTAGTCGGGGTATTACAAATCATCCTTGGGGATATAAAACCCATCCTCAAATTCGAAGTCAATGTGACTATTTGTGGCTGCTCTTTTATCTCTAATGAAGCCAAGTATCTTTTGGGACACGATTTAACCATTTAAATATGCCCACTACTATGAGTTTTAAGTTTGAAAAGTAAGTGTAGTTGATGACATTATTGAAAAAGGTGGTTGTCCATAAGCTCATTTTTCTCTTGGTGCTCATATACATAAAATTGATCTTCTACTTGGATTAATTTTGTTGAAGTGATGTCCTCTTTGTTTCCTTTTCCTTATCTGACAACAAAAATCCCTTCACAAGGTGTAGCGCTTTGAGATTGCTTGCAACCTTAAATGGAATCATTGTTGAATCACTGCAAGTGCTTGAAGTATGCTTCTCACCTAAGATTTCCTCCTCTTCCAATTGAATACAAAGTTGGTCTATATTTTTAATCTCCTCATCAATCATAAAATATGCAATAGGATTATCCTCATTTTCTTATTTTCAGAACAATTAGGGGTAGAAACACCTTCTTGGTTTTCTTCCACCATTACCGGTTTGTATACAAAATTAGGTTTCACAATTGAAAAAACTCTCAATGATATCATATACATTACAAGCTTCCGAATCTGACCTATTCTCTCCCATGTGGTCCTCTTCTTCTTCATTCGATGAGGAATATGTAAGATTTAATTCCTCCAAATCCATTTCAAGAGGGCAACATGTCGCAAGAAACAGTTGCTCTCCCAATATTTTCTCCAAAAACAACATGTGTTTTGTGTTGTAAAAGAGGTGATGGAATAATGAATTTATAATGTTGCATAGGCTCTTATCCATCAAAACACTCTTCCAAATCTGAAAATAATAAAACTCTCCATTTTTTTATTGTGATAAGAGTTCATTTTCCATCATAGTTTCTTCCAGATTGTCATTTTGTTCACCGTGGTCTTCTTCACCTTCAACTATGAAATTAGAAATCTCAAATTCATCTTCAAAATCAGGAATTTGGGAGGATGAAGAAAGAGAAGAATTTGAAATACCCTATATTTCCTTTTTTGCACTTGAAACCTTTGAATCTACCTTGATTCCCTTCATGGAAAGAATCTCCTTCGATCGATTTAAACATCCGATGAGACTCTTGGAAAGTTAGTGCAACCTTTCAGAATGGTGCAATTTCTTCACATGCATGGAAATTAGGATCACTACATTCAAATAAAACACCATAAACCTTTAAAAAAATTTCATCTTTTTCTTGAACATGTTCCTCTTCTAGCAGATTTGGAGCTAATTCTTTCTCTTTTACAAGTGGTTTTGCCACTTTTTGTGATTTGACCTCCTCTGATGATATGGAACCAAAATGGATGATGCATTTTGAATAGGTAGACTATGGTCATCATTTACTTGTGCTTTTCTTATGTACATTTTTTCTTCAACACCTACTTTTGAGCTTCAACCTTGAGTGGAGGCTTAATTAGAAAAGGAATTTTTTAATGTTGAGTCTTGCAGCCTCACTCCTTGATTCTTCGCAAGATTTGATTTGTTATTTTCCTTAACCATATCCTCCTCTTCTTCACTAATATCATATTTTTGGTCCTCCCAAAATGGATTCTGGAATGTAAGAGGAGGGGTGGGTTGGGGCTCAACTGATTCCTTCATTGTTTGAGGTGATGGGAGAGGTGAAACTTGTGGCTTTTGTGGAAGAGAAGGAATCTTAGAAGAAAGAGGGGTAAAAGATTCATGGTGGGATGGGAAGATAGGAGATGAAGAAATGGGATTCACCATGTGGGCAGCAGGTGAGAAGCTTGGGAATTGAGGTTTAGGCTGAAATGATGTTGGTTGGGAAATGGAAAGAGGAATCTGAGATGGTAATACAGAAGTTTCCCATTGACATGACTGGCTGGCATTATATTCATGAGCCTCTATCTCTTCAACCCATCTTTCAATTTGAGGCAACAATTCAACCATGAAACCAATATTTTCCTATAGGTTGTAGTGATTTGGCATAGGGCCAACCCATGGAAAAGGTACCCTGAAGCTAATCTAGAATACCTTCATTGGAGATGTGGCTCTAGAATGCACCATACTTGACTCCATTTTTGTATCTTAAGTTATAACTCTAAATCTTCATATGTAGGATAACCTCCACCATGTACATATTTTTGCTCCTGAATAACCAAGTTGGCCATTAATTTTCTCAAAGGGATATGCATGTTGTTGATTTTCACTATAAAAAAATTGGAGGTTGAATGTAATCGTATGGGAATGATTATTGCAAGCTTAGAGGTGGATTGAACTAGTATTGTATCTACTACAAGTGGGAATTCCACTGTGGGAATGAAGACATGATTGCAAAAATTCATGAATGAGAGAAAACTGGAAAGATGTGGAAGAAAAATGGATGGAAATGGGTGAAAATAAATTCTCCAACTCAGAGAGTGGGTTACTTAGACCAATGGAGTCACCAATTGTGCTTGGGTATACATCCTAATGCTGGAATTTCATTGAGAGAAAAAAAACTCAATAAAATTTAATGAATACAACATACAAAGTTGTGAACAATTTGATTCTTGTGGTCCCACCAGGTGTGCCCAAAATTGTTATCACCAAATCAATGCACCCCCAAAAGGCCTCGCTTGTAGAACTAATGCATTCGGTGTGATTGGGTAACATGGAGCTATCGTAAAGTGTGGGACCTTGTGAATGGGATAAATCTCTAGAGAAGGTCAGCTTACTATTCCTAAAATAATCGACGCTACTCTTAATGAAAGGAAATCAACTAACTATACCTATACTAACATTTCCGGGGGATTAGGAGAGATATTACATGAAAAAAATCCTACACTAGAAGTGGCGATGCACCAAGAAAGGGGTTCACTAGAAAAAATTTCAGTTTTCCAATGAAGAAGAATGAACATGGGAAGGATGGATACACATCAAAACCAAAGTGCATACAATACTTCAATCCGAATTAAGCACAACTTCCAAAACTTGCAAAGGAAACATTGGCTGCATATTATAACTATAAACATGAAGATATGAAAATGAAAGCAACAAAAATGGTGGAAGGATAGACAATTAGTCAAAAAAACATCATTTTATTACTCAAGCACATGCACAGTGCATCATTATAGCAGAAGAGGTAAGGGATTCCATTACAATATTTGGAAGGAAGGCTTGAAAGCCTCTAAATTCACAACATCTCAGCTTGAAAGAAGAGGGGAAACTTGGAAAACTTGTCTAACTCTTGAATTTTGCAATCCCTTTATAATTTACTGATAATTTGAGTTGTGTGAGAGAAAGAAGGAGAAATCATAAAATATAGGCCTAACTATAGCAAATAGGTGAGACCATGCTTTGCTTTTGCATCATCAATGGTACTCCAAATAATATCCACCTCCATACCTTCATAAATTCAAAAAAATTGAATTCCTCTCAATTTAGTTAAAAATAATATTTTAAAATCCTTTAGGGGTATTTCTTAGTCCATTTGTGGGACCCACGGGTTAAAAATTGCATTTGGGAGGGTTTTAGGTTTCTAACTGACTAGCTCGCCAACCACTCACCAAACTAACTCTCGGTGAGCTAGTTGGTGACCTCTTTGTTTCAAACATTGAGGTCTTTGGGTTTTATTGGTGCCTCACATCAATGACTTGACCACCTCTTAAAACCTTTTTCGAACCTTTTTACATGTCCCAATACCCACTAAGACATCACTGCCTTCAACGTCAACGTGGTGAGTCCTTCGCTCCAACTAGATCCAACAGTCCACCACAAGCCCCTTGAAAATCAATCTATCTCTGTGTATTGGTCGAGCACATCGGTATTTAACTCATTTTATTCCTATGACATGTCCACCACTCCTTTTTGATTCTTTATATAGCTCGACATTCAAGTTATTCTCCACTTTTGATTGGGTCCATTGGGATTCATTCCACCGCTAAATCGGATATGACTCGACATCACTCCCTTGAAATTAGGACCAATGTTGACCTATAAACCTTGCGTTCACTGGATGACTTGACACGGGCTTGTATTCACCAACTCCGTTTTAGATTTTAGATTTTGATGTACATTTCGCATGACTTGGTGATCTATGAAATCACCCCTTTCCTAACTCAAACGACAAGTTACCGAAATTTGAAAACCTTGACTTCCAATACACACTAACTCCAAACTCCAAAATTCGAGTTTGGAGATCACACATATCAATTTGTATTTCATCATCTTGCCCAAGGAGTCTCCAAATTCCACCGTCCCGAAAATTTGAAGTCACCGTGCGTATCTTCCAATACTTCTTGAGCTTTTCATTCCCACCGCTTGAGTTAGGTTTCAAGTTGACTCGAGCTCCTCTCGGGATGGCATTTGCACTTCTCCATGGTGTGATTTGAATCAAATCCATGAGGTACTCTCCTTAGCAAGGTCCCAACCTCGGGACCCCACCATTCAAACTTTTATGTAGCTCAATCTATCAGATCGGTTTGTGTGCCTTTTCATATGGGATCGACCTTAAAGTGTTAGTGATCAGCTTTCCCATGCCCTCCATTCCAATGTCAAGCCATTTTCCTTCAACCTATGGTGAAATTCCTTGCCTCATTCTCTAGTTAGATTTGTTTTGACGTCCACCTACTCTAAGAAAGTCCTTCTTCACCAAGACCAAGCCACTCTACGAGCTTTCACCATACCAAACTTGTGAGTCGATCTGCACCTCACTGTGTTGGATGAAGTTTGTGCCCTTTATGAACTTAATGAGCTTTACCTCTTTTCATCCTACATGAACACTAAGCTTGATCTCTTTTCCCAACCTTGATGAGTGGCTTGACTTTACATGGAAGAATCTTCCCTTTTATGTGAGCTATCGCCATTCACCTGGTTAATGCATCAAGCTATTCCTATAACATGATATCTTGAACTTAACTTCCCAATCTTCATGACTCTACATGTTTTTCCGAATTAAGCCTTCGACATTCATTTTCGTGGCCTTGTGACAAATGGCTTACCTTGGTAAGTTTTTCCTATGTGGATCCATTCAATAACGAGCCCTTCGATTTGTACTTCTATGCACAACATGCTTTACATGCACAATCCATCTCAATTGTTCACCAAGGTGCCCCTAATTTTCCTTTTCACAACTTTCCCTATCGATCCAAAGAATAGCTTAGCCCATTTTCCCCTTTACATGCATTTATAACCTTGTATTCGAGTTGGATCTAGTTTGTCAAATCCAAGCTTGATGCATCAAGCTTCTGTTAGCTCGAGCCCTTCATATTCAACTCATATCACCCGAACTGGACTTAGTTCAACCCGATGCAAGTAACTCAGCTCCATGATCCATTTCTCAAGCTATTTTGAGCTATCAAAACACCTTGACATTCATTCTAGATGTAATTACTCAACTAGCTCACCTACGAGCTCAATGAGCTGGTAAGCGAGATATTTAGCTCAAAGTGGCTCATTTGGGTCTCTTTTGCATAGCTTTTCCATTTTTATTTTTGAATTTCCTTGGCATTTTTAGGATTAATGGACCAATAGGAATTGAATTTATTTCTTGTTTATGGGAAATCACAGCACCCCTGAATGCTTGCAATTTGAATGATTGGACTGTCAGTGTGATTGAAAAACATGAAACTATTCCCAAACTGTGGGACTTTGCAATCAAGATAACTCTC
This sequence comes from Taxus wallichiana var. yunnanensis, assembly GCA_018340775.1. Taxonomy (NCBI): domain Eukaryota; kingdom Viridiplantae; phylum Streptophyta; class Pinopsida; order Cupressales; family Taxaceae; genus Taxus; species Taxus wallichiana. The sequence goes on along the minus strand of CM031240.1, from coordinate 294,331,571 downwards.
TAGAGAAAGTAGGCTTCCTATCCAAATCTAATGCCAACTATTCCAATCTGTAGATATTAACTAATCTAACCCTAATATGTTTCTTTTCTAATGGGATAAGGATAGAAGGATGTTTTAAGTTTAAAACATACTCTAAGGGAAGGTCATGCACTAAGGAGTGTTAAATATATTGCATTGCATGTGAATGAAGAAAGAAAATTTGAAGATGGTAATCTAGTACCGTAGATTAAAAAAACTACAAACCCATTTGCCAATAAACACAATCCATTGAGATCTTGTAATAACAATTTAACAATACACAATAACCTTAGCTGTAATGAAAGATCAAATAAGATACAATAAACAAGAAAGGAGGCTTGGGAATCATCCAAAGATCATTTTTATTACTCTAAAGTTGATACATTACATTACAAGAAGGGCCAAAGGCACCAATATTGCATTACAATGTTCAATAGAGAGGCTTGAATCTCCACAGGTTTCTCCAAAAAAGAGGGAGGGGAAATTGCAAAGTATCCAACATTTTGTATTGAGCCCCTCCTTACAATTTAAAAAAGAAAATTCAAGAGAAGAGAGAAGGGGAAGAAGTCCAAAATTTCTTCAAAACCCATCAAAAATCATCATTTTTTTCCTATAATGGCTATTGGGAAGATCTGCAAACACCATGATTGTAATGTGCCTTGAGCAATAAGAAATGGGTTTGTCCTTGCTTCACTACACGTGGATATGGACTTGACTCCTAAAACTTCATCATGAAAATTTTCCAACAAAAAACATTAATTTCCCTTCTCTGATCATTCCATGCTATAGAGCCCAAAAATATCTTACCAATAACTATAAGTTTTCAAAAATGGTAGATTAAAAATGAATGTCATTATTTTTAGATAGGTTACTTATCTAGGTTTATCCTCACCTACCCTCCTAATCTCCAAATTTTTACATCTCCATTAAATTACTTATTGAAAATCCTTTCCAACAAGTAAAAAATAATTAAAAAAGGCCAAGTGATGCTCAAGTTATTCCATTTTTTCTTCGGACCACCATTTGAGTTTTCTCCTACCCACCGAGCCCCAAAATCTTACCTACAGAGCTAAAAAAATCAATGCAGCTCGACCTTGTGCATGCCACCTCCTCAAATACCTCAGCATGGGATCAATATCCAATGCATATTTACATATCCGACACCTTCTAAATGGCTCGGTTATCAATGTATCTTGGTGGGGTTTGGTTGCCTCGGGTTTTTGGGCTTTAACGCTTTAGATATCTCCCACCAATTACTTCGGAGTTTTATGCCTCGCCAAGTGAAAAATTGATCCTTCCCAAACTTTGAAAAAGGACCCACACATTGACTCGGTGATGACATCCACATGCACCCTCTACTCACCACACATCCATTGGTTTTAGACTTTGGGGTTTTTGTCTTGAGACATTCTCGACCTGCCACTTCTTACTTTCTCTACCCCAATATCTGAAATTCTTCACCCACAATCCCTAAAACGCTACACCTCTAAAGTACAAAATATTTAGACTTTAGGGTCTCCTCCGATGCCACCCAAAAGATTGACTCCCTGAGCTTCCTCTTTGTGAAAATCTGAGCCGTGTCGGCCTCACCGACACCCAACCGCTATTTGTAGTGAGCTATTTTTTTTCCTTCATGGCCGACTCCATGGCCACACTTTGGCTCACTCAGTCCAATCCCGAGCATTCCTTTCCACCTATGCTTGGCCAACATGGCTCCCAAATTCATTGAGCCCTTAGTTGAGCTCACTTTTGCATGAGCTATCTTTTCCATGCCATATTTTTGTTAAGCTCGGGAATCGAGCTATCGCCTACCTCGACCTGTTACCTCCTCACGATCTCAATTGCATCAAGTAGTCCACTCATGGCTTATTGAATTATTTGGGCTTCGGCTTCCATGATTTCTCTTCTACATTGAGGGAGTCCCATCACCCATAGATACACCATTTGGCTAAGCTTGGGAGCTCATTCTTTACTCCTCGGTGAATTTGACTCATCCCTTATGGGCCTCCCATTATTGAACTTGGGCTCGATGTTTACCTCGTGACCCTGCTTTGGTAGACATGGCCCTTTTTAGTTCCCGGAACTGACTTGGCTCGATCAATCATCTATGTAACTCATATCCACGAGTCATCCTTTGACTCAACCCTTCAATACAAGATTCCAGCTCACGAGATACTTTAGCTTGGTGGCCTCTATTAGGCTAAAATGCACATTTTTACCTTTGAACCCTCAATTTAGGAATTTTTTGAATTTCTTCATCTTGGAGGCATGATTAAAACTACATGCAAGAGGTTTTGAGGCTTGTCATATTTTTTTCATTTTGGATGGGTGTGGGTCCATGGGGTCCACATGTATTCATTTTTTGAATTTGATCTCAACAATAAAACCCGAGAAGACGAAAAATTCCTCAATATTATTTTCACTCCTAAATTCATTGAATGTGTTCCTTGAAACCCGAAACTTCTTGTAACCTAGTTTCATATTGAGGTGTGTATTTAAGTGTCTAGGTCTCATTAGGTCCCGGTTGTCCAATTTTACCTAAGGGGTGAAATTACATAACAATTTGGTAACTCGCGGGAACATCCACTTTGCTAGATTCTCTGTACAATAGCCTTGATTAGTCCATTGGGGACAGATTCATAGTGATAATATATAACCAATATGACCCTCAAAATTGCACCCAGCACCACTTGAAGCACTATTTTTTTGAAATGATCCATTTTCTACTCGAAACCTCAAATTTTATAAGAAAATCTTAAAAATATTGTTCGAGAGGAAAATTGTTTTAAAAACTGAAATTCTTTCTGCATCATTCTGTGGGTAGCTTGTCGGTACTAAAAAGTAATACACTTGCACTGTCTTGAATATGATCTTACCAAGCACAAAAAAACTGAAACCAATGCTTTCGTGACACATATAGAACATTGTAGGATCTTGAGTAATAAATTCTATGAGTTTTTACAAAGATTGAATCGTATTAAAATTTGAATTTTTCCTTCTTCGAATATTCCACCTTCGACCCGCATTGCATGGAACACTGTGGAAGACTACCTGCAAACTTATAAAATTTGTAATCGAATTGAACTATGCGAGGATTTGAAGTTTATCTTATATTTTTGAAACATAGGAAAACATGAATGGTTAGGGGCTTCTCTTGAAGCTTAGACTTGTTGTTATTACAAACCTGTAATTTCCCATGCAACAATTGTCATTGGGGCTGACTTTCTAGTCCTAGAATCTCAATAATTGATGAGAGTATGTGACTTACAAAACCCATCCCTTATCAATTTTAGTTTTTGTACATTCATTCGGAGTTGAATATTGCAATCTGTTCTTTGCAAGATATGAGAGATTATTCTTGATACAAAACTCTTCCAGAGGCCTATTGAAACCCGATTCACTATGTTGGAGCAATCATGAACCAAAAATATATACAAAATGAAAAATCATACATGATCAAATGAGACATGCAAAGTGTGCAAGACCACTTCTTTTGCAAAAATGAAACCTATTCCTACCCTACACTAACCACAAAGAGAGAATGTTTCAAACAAAACCGACACTAGAAATGTGAAATAGCTCCCCTTCCTTATAACTTGTAGCCATGTAGATGATTTGACACTAGACATGGTTGTGCATATGAGGGGAAACCGACATAGTCCTAATTTTCCACCTAGACCATCAATGCATCCACTAAAACTTGAATAAACACCTCTTGGAATGATTTTCATGGGGCTCATCTACGCGTTATGAATCGATGGAGGTGATCCTTGGTACTTTAATATTCGTCCTCATGTTTAGGATTAAATAGGACGAGTTGTGGCAACTCTGGTTCTAGTTACATCGAAGCTATACATTTGATGGGGCATGGTCTGAAATTCTAGATTTTCCCACTATTTTGAGCTCGATCACAATAAGAAAGTATTTTTGTAGACTTTCTGAAAAGGTTACTATTCGTCACTTGATTTTCTTTCTTTTGCACATTTACGAGAAAACTAATGTCTCGTTTGAGTGAATGGTATGAAATGGATGGCATTCCCATTTCCTTTCCCTTCCTTGGGTGCATGGAAATCCTTCACAACATGTGGCTCACTATGATTTCTTGTAGCACTTAATTGAACCATCGATGGCTCGTTGTAAGTAGTTGTATGTTTACGCTCACTTGGGAGCTTCTTACTTGGGAGCTTCTCCCTCTTGTCCATCGCAGATTTTGGAAGACTCAATTCCTCCAATATCATCTCAAGAGGAATCTTATGAAATATATGCTACTCTTGAGTTTCCTCCTCCTTAGTGGTAGGCTCTTGGTGTTGGAAGGTGAAAGATTGGGTAGTGAAATTAACAAGTTCCATGGGCTCTTCCCGTAAAAACACTCTTCCAAATACGATAGATAAGCATCTTCTTCTTTATTGTCCACCTATGTCATGGATTCAAACTCCTCCATGATGTTTCCCAGATTTTCACTTTGCTTGCCATGGCCTTCATCATCCTCTAGTAAGAAGTTTGAGAATTCAAACTTGTTCCCAAAATCAGAACTTGGAGAGGGTGAAGTGGGAGTAGAATCGAGAACCTCCCGAGTGGCATGTTTTTGAATTTAATACCTCGATATTATTTTAATATCCTTATTGGCGGAGAATATTCCTCTTCTTTTGGATTTGGGGCTACTTCGTCTTTCTCTTTTGAATTTGTAGCGAGATGGTTAAACAATAATCTTTGAAAAAAATTTCCCTCGTAGACACTACATTCGACCATTCGATTGTTAATCCTCTTCCACTTGTTATCTCATTATTTCTACTGATTCTGTTTGCACCACATGTGGCTATACCTTGACCTCTTCTACCGGTTTAACCATCAAGGGGATTTTATCAATCCTAAATCTTAGGGAAAATCTTACTAAATTTTTTATCATTTCCTTTTTGCTTGGCTTCTATCCTTGTTGCTCCTCTTGGTGGTTCCTTGATTTTCTTCCCGACATGGGTCTGGGATTATGAGAGGAGTGGTGGGTGGGGTCTCCACTAATATTTTATTTATTAGTGGTGGGAGAGGAGGTTTAGCTTCTTTTAAGCGTGGAGGTGACTATTTCTTGGAAGGGAAAATGGTAGAGAAGTTAAGATGAGGTGGGAGAGTGAAAGATGAAGAAGTGGATTCCACAATGGGTGCAACAGATAGGAAATTTGGAAATTGTGGCTTCGGTTGAAATGGCGTTGGATGGGGAATTGGGAAGCGAACATATGATGGAAATGCTAAATTTTCCCATTGACTTGCACAATATTCAATGTCCTTAGTCCATTATTCAAGTTGGGGTAGCGTCTCAACTATGAATCCAATATTCTCTTGCGAGTTGTAATGATTTAGAAAGGGATCTACCCATGGAAAAGGAACCCTGAATCCAATATTAAACACTTTCATTTAAGCCAAAGCCATGAAATAAACCATTAATTCCTCCATTTGTTGGATCTTCTACTTGAGATTTCTAGGTGAAGGATGACTCCCATAGTCTGTATACTCTTGGCCCTAAAAATATGCATATTTTGGTTGATAACCAAACTTGTTTGTGTCCTGCCCTTAGAAGTATGCATATCGAGTTTCATTCTCATCATATAATGGTTATGGAGATTACTGATAGTGGCCCGAAAATGAATTTTGCAAACCTAGAGGTGAATTGGACTGATATGGTTTCCGCTAAAAATGTGAATCCCATAACACAAATGAAGCCATGGTTACACGACTTCATGGAATGGAAGAAAATGAAAGAAATGGAGGGAAAATGGATGGGAATGGGTGGAAAAGAGATGATCTACGACTAAGATAAGATGGGTTTTGACTAGATGGAGTCATCTATCTTTCTTTGCATATGCCTCTTAAGGTAGTGATTCCACCAAGAGCAAAAAAATTGATGGAATGAAATGAACACTGTATGCACACCTTGAAGGGTTCAAAAATGGTTGTGGGGTTGAATGAGTTCAACTATAAATGATCTCTCGAAATCCTTAAATTTCATAACTTTCCTCTCGCTCAAAACCTTCAAAATCCCAAAATGTCACAAACCCCAAAATCCAAAGTAGGAAAAATTTGAAACCCAAAATTGTAGTAGTCTCCAAAATTCCGAAATGAGAGAATTTTGAAACTCAAAAACCCCAAAACTCGAAAATTCTGAAATCCGAAATGTCATAAAATCCCAAAATTCTAAATTTGAAAAGGTTCAAAATATCAAAAGTTCTGAAATACCTAAATCGAAAATTCCAAAATGCACGGGACCCAAAAAGTCTGAAATCCCAAAATCTGAAATTCTGAAATACAAAAATCATGAAATTCTAAAATCAAAATTTTGGATTTCTAAAAATACCCACAAGGGTTTCACGTAGTAAAAGTATGGTATAATATGTTCATTCGAAGGGTATTAAAAATACCCTTAATTCTAGTTTTTATCTCTAATTATTCAATTTATAATAGCCCCTCATGTTATATTATTAGAATGAAAATACCCCTATTTTTCCATGTACCTTACTTACCCATTTTCCATGAAAATTTTATTTACCCCTTTATATTTCTACCTTAATATATTAAACAAAAATATGTCATATTTCTCACTCAATTTTTTTAATATGTATTTTCTCTCGAAAGATAGTTTGAATCCATTTAAGAACTATTAACAATTACCTTATAAATGTTAAGCTTTAATCATTTATCAATAGTTTCGTAAATAATGTATAAAACGATGAAATAATATCACTTGTGTTGAAAAGCATACACAATCCCAATTTTTACCATCTTAATATTTCTTGGTTAATAATCTCTTAATTGAGATTTCTTTATTCAAAAAGATATTATAATTTAATTTTATTACCACACTCCTTAAATTACAATTTTAAGGTATTTAGTTTTGAAAATAAGGGTTTAAATGTTTTCGTTTTATATTAAAATTAATCCTCCATTTTTTTTGGCCCACCTCTCTAACATACCCCAATACTTGATTCAAAATATTAATAAATTAAACCCTTTCACCCCCTCTTATCTACCGGTATATTGAATTTACTTTTATTAATTTTAATTACCTCAATATGAACTCACATGCTAGGATATTGCCTAGCTAATGAACCCTCCAAGAGAAAACCCTTTTCATCTTTGACCTTTGATCTATCATCGGGAAATTTTAACCCCATTTTGCACATGGTAAGCCCTCATAAAAATATTTCATACTTTGACACTACAATGAAAACTTTGAAATCCAAAATTTTCAACTTCCAAACTCCGAAATGTGAGGGAAACTCCGAAATTGACTTGTTTTAGCTCGGATTCATAGAAACAAGATCTTCAATGAAACACCTATAAAAATGAAACCACGACTTCAATGTAGTTTCCCCCTTTGAGCATGCAAAAATTATTTATGTGAAATCAAAGAACCCCCTGAATGCTTGTAATTTTAATGATTGGGAAGTCATTGTGATTGCAAAACATGAAGATATTCATAAAGTGTAGTACTTTGCAATTGGGATAGCTCTCTAGAGAAAGTCAACATCCTATCCTAACCTAGTTCCAACTAATCCAAAGTGTAGAGAGTTTCTAATCTAACCCTAATCTATTTCTTCTCCAAGGGGACAAGGATAGAAGGATGCATGAAAATTAAAACCTACTATAAGGGAAGGTGATGCATTAAGGAGTGTTGAATATCTTACACTATATGGGAATGAAGAAAGAAAATTTGAAGAGGGAAATATAGCACCACAGATAAAAATACCAAGCTATGCAAACCCATTTACCAATAAACATAATCTATTGAGATCTTGCATAACAATTTAACAATGCACAATAACCTTAACTTTAATGAAAGATCAAATATTATTCATTAAACATAAAAGAGGATTGAGAATCATCCACATATCTATTTTATTTCTCCAAAGTTGATATAATACATTACATGAATGGCCAAATGCACACATATTTCATCACAATGTTCAATAGAGAGGCTTGAATCTCCACAGTTTCTCCAAGAAATAAGGGAGGGGAATTGCAAAGTATCCAAATTTTTGACTTAGACCCTCTTTATAATTTATAGATGAAAATTAAAGAGAAGAGGGAAGGGAAGAAGTCTGAAATTTCTCCAAAACCCATAAAAAATCATCATTTTTCTCCCTGTAATGCATTTCTTTGGAAAGATATGCAAAAACCATGATTGTATTGTGCCTTAAGTAAGAAGAAATGGGTTTGTCCTTACTTCATTGCACCTGGGTATGGCCTTGACTCTTGAAAATTCATCATCAAAATTTTCCAACCAAACACACTAGTTTCCCTTATATGATCATTCCATGTTGTAGATTCTCGAAAATAGCTTACCAACGATTGTAAGTTTCTAAAAATAGTGGAGTACAAAGGAAGTTTTCATTATTTTTGCACAGGTTGCTTGTCTAGATTTATCCTCACCTACCCTCTTGATCCAAAAAATTTTGCATCTCCATTAAATTTCTTAGTGAAAACCATTTCCAAAAAGTATAAAATCATTAAAAAAGGCCAAGGGATGCTCAAGTTATTCCATTTTTTCTTCCAGCCACCATTTAACTTTTCTCCATTATGAGCCCAAAAATCTTACCTACCAAGATAAAAAAATCAATACAACTTGACCTCCTACATGCCACCACCTCACATAGCTCGACATGGGCTCAAGATCCAGTTCATCTTTACCTACCCACCACCTCTAAAATGGATCATTTCTCAATGTATCTTAAGCGGGGTTTGTTTGCTTTGGGCTTTCGGGTTTGTTATCCCTGTAAAATTGACAAGGGAAATTTTGTAGATAACCATACCAAAATTTTGTTTTGGTCCCCTGAGAAGGTCTATTAATGTTCAAAATGGCCTATAAACTCCCTTAGGAAATCAAGTTTTAAGAACTTAGCCATTTTTCATCTTTTTTTGAACTGGGCGCAAGAAATGTTGTGTCGACACCATGAGATGTGCGCCCCTTTCGCGTCCAAAATAAAATGTCGACATCCATTAATTTGTACCCCTTTGGTGTAGGAAATGACATGTCAACATCATTAAACATGTGCCAAAAAGTTGCGCTTAAGGCGCTAAGAACATTATGTCAACATTAACCAACTTGTGCTAACGTGCATTTACACCCATGTCAACACTCTAGAACCCATGCCAAAGAAAGTTGGTGGCGTAATAAATGCTAAATTTTCTATAAATAGGCACTTAACACCTGTCATTTTCATGATTTGAAAATTGTGAAAAGTATTCTTCTGCACTTGTTAGCTGTCCTTGTAACCCCTGCATGTCATTTTTGAGTTTGTGGACCCCAACGTCATCCTTCATCCTTTATAAAATTAGGAAAGTGGATTTTATCATTCTTGTTATTGTTTGTGGTTTTTGTTTCTTGGCTATTGTTAGGTTTTAGGGTTGTTATAAATCAAAGGATCAAATCTAAAATAAAAAAACCTAACAATCCATAACCATCTGGAAACCGCGTTGCCTCTCCTTCAAGATCTACAAATTTGGAAGGCCCCTTGCCTCGAGAAAACCTAAAATCACGTTCCTGCTTATCATTTTATTGAAAACCTCTCTTTACCATTTGAAAAACCAAAAAAGAGGAGAAGAAATCATGGAAATTGCAAATAAATCACTTAAAGCCTCTGTGCACTATTTTTACATGTTGTAATACCCACAGTCATGCCTTAGCGCCTTGTCCCGAGTTCTGCAACATACCTCCAACCTGTGCCCAGTGTAATAAACACTTAGAATTTTTTTGCAAAGGCTTAGGAACATTCTAGACAACATCGACATTGGATGTTGTGTCCTTCAAATCTGTGCGAAGTAGTTTTCCTTTGGCACATTGAGCTCCTTTGCAACATCGTCTTAAATTACGCCTTGGGTGCACTTAAAAGTCATGCAACACCATCCTTTTCAGCGCCTAGCTAAATCAATTTTTCTAAGGTGCGGGCACATGATCCTTGACATCAACATGGCATATTGTGTGTTGTAAACCCGCTCCATGCACTTTATTCTTTGGCACCGCCTTCTGTCATGCAACACTCTCTAAAAGTGCACCCTTTATATCCTTTGGCGTAGCTTTTCTCCTGTCAACACAGGCACACCTTTTACATGTTAACATCCTCAAAAGTGCACCCAGCCTTTTTAAGCCTCTGCAACATGCTGTGAACTTGTGCCTTGTGCCCTAAGCCTTATAATTGCTCATTCTTCTTTCTGCAAGCTTTTATTATGAATAACATGATAGTTGACATGGCTCTTCTCTGTCTTAGGCCTCCTTGATTCTCCTTTCGTAACAACAACACTATCCTTGAGCTCACATATTTCTTCATCAAACAAAAAATCCAAAAAGTCTAAAGGTAAAGCAAAGTTAATAGAATAAGAAATGAAGTATAAATATCAAAAAGTTAGGATACCGACTCATATGTAGAAACCGATCTCGATATCAGAGACTTCGAACTTGGGCACATTGATATGGAAGACTTCTAGGTAAGAACCAACTAGGCCACTAGTGGCCCCTGGATGAACAAACTGGTGGGTAGTGGATTACACTTTGTAGCTGGGCTACCAGTAAGTGCTATAAATAATGAGTTCATCATGTTGGTGGCTTGATGCTATAACAAGGACACAAGATGTGTCAAGGATAAAGAAGGAAAGACGGTCATCGACCTAACTACTCGTCACTTTGAAATAACCTGGGCATTCCTCATCATAGGCAAGTACATCGCCATAATCCTAGAAGACTGCAAGAAGGCATGGGACGATAATGAGGACAAATGTATGCAAATGATGAATGATATATATCTCGAAGAACAAAAAGTCGGTGAGCAGATATCCACAGATCATCCACATGAGTGACTTTAATGAGGAACTGAGTGATACCATCACCTTCCTAAGTAGAGTATTTGGGCTTCCTGATGCCCATCATTTCCATAAATGGATGTTGAGGTACTTAGAGACCATGAGAAAGAATGTGCTTGAGCAGCATTTTTGGGGAAATCATCAACGACACCATCTCTCAGAACTTCAATAGGTCATGGAAATTGGGAAGTTCTATATGAATTCCTACATTGATATGCTACTCTGACATCAACAAGAGATTTCGCAGCCTAACTCGGAATGGGGTATGGCCCTAGGTCAAAATATATGAATACTACCTAGAGCTCAGGCTCGAGAAAATCATCCCACAGTTCTAAAAAATCAACGATGCCTTCTTCTATGAGGTGATCTTCTTATTGAGGCCAAATATGAGACACAGTCAGACCAACTCAATCATGACTACTGTCACAAAGAAGTGGGGAGAATTGTTCATGTAGTTCCCCACATTCACATATCTCAGAGCAGTGAATTTTGAGGGTGAACCGACAAAGCTACCAAGGTATGCAAGGCCCAAGCTGATTCTCTTGGAGTTGTCAAGGAAACTAATCACATACCATGAGAAATGCATGAAGAGAAAGAAGGGAGGAACTCCATTCCCCCTTACAGTGGGCTGATACACCTGCATCACACTAGCCAAAGCATGGGAAATTTATGCCGAACTTGAATTGTTGAATTTAAAGCACAAATTCCCAGCCAAGCCTACCTTCGATTACCGGAGTTGCCTTCCAAAGGAAAAAATTGATCCCATTCATGTTCCTAAGATCAAGGACATCTACATCGACCTGACACATGAAATAGATATCAGGTGAAAGGATCACACCGGATGGATCTAGAAGAGATCATCCATTATGGTGTAGCCATCATTCCAAAAGGATTCCAAGAACTTGATCAAGAAATTGATCAAGTTTACCTTAACACGAGATGGGGATGATTGGCCGTTCATAGAAATTGATAGAGCCAAGGCACTAAAGACCATTCAGGAAAGGGTCAAGCCCATGTTGTAGTGCACCAAGCATTGGTGCAAACAAAATGGTCTCACCTACCTCGGGGTAGATTTCACTACTTCCCCTTTGGGTAGAGCACCTCCAAGAATGGCCTAGGTGCTAAAAGGAAAAGGAAAAGATAAGGAGGGAGAACCAAACAAATAGGAAGAAGCTCCTGAAATCCCTCCTACTACTATTTCGAGAAGCAAGTGGTCGACCTAGTGTCTCCAGGTAAAGAAGAAGAGACCACCGAAGTTTTAACAGACACATCCACTCAGGATGTGGTCACAGCTACAACTACTGAGGTACCCACCATTCCTTCTTCTGCTCCTTCTCCTCCCCCTGTTGTCGAAACATCTATCCCAATGGATGTTTCTTCTTCTCTCCCTTCCTCCCTTCCATCTCCCACCTCTTCCATCTTCTCCTCTCTTGTAGATTTTTCACCTAGTGTTCCCTCCATCCCATTACAGATCCCTTCTGCCTCCATGTCCTTTTCTTCCCCTGTAGTAACTCCATGCCCCTGACGGTGGCACGTTGGACTCCTTTTCGATGAAACCACCAAGTGTCTCAACGCGTTCTTCCCCTGCGGCCTCTTCGATTTCTTCCCCTTTCACTCCCGTTTCTTCTTCCATTCCCTCCACTCCCTCTCCCATAAGTCCAAGTGGATCTCTAACCATCGTGGTCAACTCAAGAGAAAGGTTCCCATAAGCACCCATGGAATTCTCTGTCATTCAAGAACGGACCAAAGAAGCAAAAAGCTATAAATCACTTCTCTAAGAGCGTTTCGGGAGAAAGGGTCATGGATATTGCATATCCCGATCCCACCAAAGAAGAGAAAGATCTATCTCCCACGAGACTCTATAGTAACCTAAGTCACGATGGGAACCTCATATGAGAGCCTCAAAGGAGAGGCCTTGTCTACAGTAGATGCCCTCTGTAGTAAACTTCAAGAAGAAAAGGAGGAGAAGAGGATACTAAAGAAACAAAACAAACATCTCCTCAAAGCTTTACAGAGAATGGGCAACACTCCTCCTATGACTGCCACCAGGCCTACTGAAGTTCTCAGTCTAGACAAGATAAATGAATACACCAAGATTGGTGAACAAGGTGTAGTAGTGTCCTTTTAGATAGATCGAATCCTCAGAGATAGTGAGGAAATAATAAAGAAATTCATAGGACTCTACTAGGGTATAGATCAGGTAAATAAGGAGCTACAAGAAATAGCAGGATCCCTCTCCGAGGAGTTGGACAATGCTAGATTGCGACAAGAAACATTCCAAGTAATGGCTAAGCTGTTCATCCGATGACCTATTGAAGTTCGGTGTCATCGATCACCCATGAGCACATAATAAAGCCTTCGCCGCTTTGGATCATCGGGATGATTAAATGGAATATATCCTAGAGAGGATAGATAAAATCAAGGATGAAGCCATGGATGCAAAATACAACATGGAGCAGATGGTTACAAATATGGCTCCAAAGATTCTCAGTGAAGCGTTCACCTTGAGGGAGGTAGATGATACAATCAAGATCTTCAAGGCTATCACAACCTGGGGTTTGGCACCAGAGGTCAGTTTTGACCAAGAGTCTATTAATAACCTTCGGCTTGTTGCGATTTCATTGGATACTTGATTATGGAATACACAAAGTACATCGGCTAGTTGACAAGCTCAAGACTGAAAAATAAATTTGTGAAGTTATTGGCATCCATTTCAAGGGTCCATATCATAATCAACTTTAGACAATGATCAACAAGTTTATGGAGTATCAAGCTCAGTGTCACATTGCCTCTCCCGATTGGAAGCAAGACATTCCATTTAAGCCAAGAGATGATGATGAGTAGTTTCTACTCGTATGTACACTTCGATCATTTTTTAAAAGAATTATCTAAAAAGTATGTTGGCATTTATGATGACATCATCCATGTTGCATTATGGGATGTTGCCATCCAAAAACTTGCCCAAAGTCAACTTTTGACTTTTTAGATATTTTGTAGATATTTATTAAAGTGGTTGGTTTGTTTTTGTCTTCTTCCCTCCTCTTCTTCTATAAATATCAAAATGGACGGAGGGACCGGAGGGTCGTGTCATCATCGAGAGGACGATGTGCTATCATGTCATTGAGGTGCTCCTGGAAGGTGACGTTCATGTTGTTCTAGCCAGACTCGTGAGATGTGAGCAGTTCCATCGTTGTTAGGTTGAAGATGTGGTCTGGTTGGAAACAAATAATGGTCCAAGATATCGCAAATCTTGATGCAGTGCGGCGGCCGACCACCATGGTGTGGTGTAACAAATATTCTCCTCCACAGAGTAGCATTTGGTCTTTCAACAAGGTTCCTGTGGTTTATCTTCACATAATAATGTACTTTCACGAACCATGGTATTTTACACTGAATTAGAATATTTCTTACAGTCCGGATGTACATTGAGAAGAGGAGAATCAGACAATTTAGTGGGAAGAAATTTTAACAAGAAGTATTTAAAATGGGAAGAGATATACTTCCTGTCTCCCAAAGAAGGAGGTCGATTCCACAGATCAAAGAACAAGGATGTTCTTCTGTCCACATTCTTGAAAATTCGAATCGCCACAAAGTGTCCTTTCTAGGTATCAGTTGTCTGAGCCTGAGACCTTCGACAGGTAGGAAATCCGGTTGTTCAACAGCATACAGTGATCTCCATTGCCAATGGAGACAACATTTAACCATTGGTTCTGCAGTGTATGATATTCACGTCCGGGTATATCTGGATCATAAAATTTGCATTCAGTTTCGGACATAGCATACTCCTGTGTTGTTATCAGGTCCCTTGAGACAAGAAGCGTTTGAGCTTCCTGGGACATTCTATTATCACAACGAACCAATGCATTGATTTGTTCTTTTGCATGCCTGTGATCCCATACTGTTCCATGGGATTCATGGATTACTGTGTAACATCGATATTTTTGAAGTGTTGAGTTCTCTACTAACAAAATCTGCGAGAGCATTTTGTTTTCCCGAGATATGTTCTACAAAGAACTCAAAGTTGTCAAACCAGAGGCCCCACCTCTCAAGTCTATCAAAGCGCTTTATTGGTGGATCTCCGCCATTCAACCTTTTTCTGAAATCTTTCGAGATCTCGAACGAAGGATGATCTTTTACAGATGTTCTTAAATTGCATCTAGCAACAACAGGTTTAAATATGCGCGTAGGTTCTTGTCCCCTCGCCATACATTATAAAATCATTTACAGACTGGTCAATACCATGAACCCAGCTGTCAAGCATGGAGTGTCCAAGGGCAGTAGCGTGGTGACACACGTGAATTTAGAAACACAAAAGATTGAACTGAACTTATCTCTTGGTCTGATATCAAGGTCCCTAGGGAATGGACCCTTGCAAAAAAGTTTGTCAGACATCCAGACCAAAGCTAGAGAATGCAACCTCAGTTACAGAGGGTAAAGATAATGTAACACTCAGCTTCAGAAGAAATTCTGATGCCAGTAAGTCTAAGAGGCACTTATCCAGAAGTAATTCAGTAGCCTCCACATCTTCTTACTTCACTGTTGGAGAAACATCAGATCCACAGAGTGAAAAGAAGAATGATGAAAAGTTATTCTTGTGTAGCCATAAGTCATTAACACATGACCCATCTCTTGACTTCTCCGGTGTTGGGATTGTGAGAAGTTGGTAAGTCGGGCACCCCTGTCAACGGGCCTACAATCAATATGGCTTCTACTAGCACAAGAACTGTTTTCCCTCCTACGGATCAGCATGAACTGATCTCTCCAGATGAGACCCAGAAGGCTGTCTTCTGGTATCAAAGAGCAGTGAACAAAGAGATAGAGCCCTCTGAAAGCTCTAAAATGTTGAATTGGACCAATAAGGCCCTACTATCTGTTCATGAAGAAGTAAGTACTTATTCAGAGAAATTTGCTAATCTAGAAAGAACTCTAAAAGCTATAGAGTTAAGAAAGAAGGAGACACTGCAGGAGCACTGCAGTTGTTAAATAATAAGGTTGATAGCATAGAAAAATCTGTAAAACAAGTAGAAACTCTAGTTCAAAATGTTTCTGCTAATTTGCCAGAAGTTGTATCTCAAAGAGTAACAGATTTTGTACAACCATTGGTAGACCACACTACCAGTCTCAAAAGTGCTATCATCTCTAGATCTACTCAGACAAATGAAATGATTGAATCAGGAATCTCACAGTTGCAAGATGAGAATGAGAAAACTCATTCCCGTATAGATGAGATACAAAAATGTCTGACACATGAGCTTCCCAGAATCCTTCCAGAGATTCAAGCTCTGAGTCACAAGTTGACTCCCAGAAAAGAAGGAGATTGGACTAAGGCTGTCTCATGGTCTGAAGTTCAGCAACTAGCCAATCCTACTCCTAAAAAGTCATACAAAGAAGTACTAGAAGAGTATAAACCTCTATTTTTCAAAGATAAAGAGGTTAATATGTTAAGCATAGAAGGTACTGAGTCTCATATAGATGAACCACAATTTGAGCCTCCTGTGTTTGATGAACACATGGGAGAATCTAGTGCTCCAGGCTTTCAAGCAGCCACTAGAATCCAAACTTTGCAGCCTAACTTCTACAGAGTAGAGTGTAAATCAATTGCAGAAGTTAAAGAGATTATTCATGCTATGATAGGATGGGGTAACACCCAACAAGAAACATATGGCAGAACTCCTAAGAACATAGCAGCACCATAGTAAATGGTTTTGTAGGCATTCTAAAGGAATGGTGGGATCTTCTTCCCAACAAGGCAGCAATTCTAGAAACAGGATTCACAGGACTCACAGCAGCACTGATAAGAGAATTCATCGGCAATATTGACGATGATAAAATGATGAACACAGCAATGTTCCTCCGTGCCCGCTTATGTGATATGACTCGGATCAAAGAATACCAATGCTTCATGCAGAAGCTCTATTACAGCTCCGGCAACATAAATGATGAGACCATGCGTCTCAGATATATAGAGTCATTTCCGCCTTTCTTCGCTACTCAGTACAAGAAGGCTATGCACGGTATGAAAACTTCTGAACTCAGTTTTGGGCACATTAATCAGATCATAGATCAATGCAATGCTAAGCTGTGTAAAGAAAAATGGGAACGCAAACAAGCGTTCAAACACCAGAAAGCCCTCGCAATGCTTTCTGTGAACAATATGCATTGGAACCCTTTGGGTGTCCAGATCTTGAAATCCAATCTTCCCGCAAGAAATCTTCTTGTAAAGATTGTCTTTTTTCAAAGGGGAAGGGTGCTTGGCAGCAGAAGAAAAAGAAAAAGAAATACAAAAGGCATAAAGACAAATACAGAGAGTTCAGAGAAGGAAAGCCCAAGAAAAAGTTTAAATTTAGAAAGTATAAGCATCTAGGCAAGTCATCAAAATTCAAGCCGACTTGCTATATATGTAAAGAGGACCACTATGCAAATCAGTGTCCTCAGAAACATACTGCTAAAGGTAAGGCCAAGGTAAACGCCTTATCTCTCAAAGGCATACAGGATGATGAATATGCTTTCATTTCAGATACTGACAGTTTATCGTCAGACATATCCTATGCCTCCATTGATGGTGAAGCTTGCAATGCAGTCCAGCAAGCATCTGAAAGTGATGACAGAGTACTGATGACAGTGGGTATAGTTCTGTTCCATCTTTTACTCACTTCAGTATTAATATGGTATCTAACTTTGTTCATCCCATGATACCACCAAGTGCAGATCTTCTGAGAAGACAAATAGAAAGTCTTCAATCAGTTCATGACAGTTGTCCCCCATGGGATACAGCGAAAAGCTGTCTTTAAGCAAAGAACTCAGAGATCTACAGGATAGATATATCAGACAGCAGGAGCTTGAGCAAAGTCAAGCACAAAGCAGAGCAGAGCAGCAGTCTGATGACCCTTTCGAAGCATTTCCTATCAGGCCACCTTTCCAGCAGAGGATCCGGCAGAGACAAGTCCCTACCAGAGGCAGAGCAGGACCTTGGCGTGGTCGTGGAAGAGGAACCAGTCCTCCAGTCTATTCTTCATATGATCCTGGACAATCCTCCACTGACACAGCTTCCAAAGAGGTTTACAGAACCTGGAGAAGATCCAGGATAGAGCTACTGGAAAAAGTGCTTGCCAATGCCACTGAAGAATACAGCAAGCTGGTAGCCGAAGAAGAAAGTGAAAAGAAAGATTCAAGAGAATCTTGAAGAGACATACCATAATCTGGCAATACAGAAAGATCAGGCAAAGGTATGTACTCTAAGTTGCACCCAGAATCCGTTCATTGCAATCACAATATGCATCCCACACATAAAGCCATATGTTCTTGATGCTATGATTGATACGGGTGCCGAAATTAGCCTAATCAGACAATATGCCATTCCCAGTGATTGTTGGGTCAATACCCACACAAAGATTAGATTTGACAAACGGGAAGTTGTCTGCGTAAATTTATGGCTAAAATCAATATTGATGTTGAAGGAAATTCTATGGCATTAGAATTCTATCAACACAACATGGAGAACTATGATTGCCTTCTTGGGGTGGATTTTCTACAGAAATGTCACACATTCAGCATCTCCCAAGATGTTATAAGTTTGTTCAATCCTCCTGTTCAAGTCCCCAGGAGATATTCATTCCAATCAATAGTTCCTTTACCAAGCAAGGTAAAGACTGTTAACAATGCCTGGATACATAAATCCATTTCTAACTGTTGATCAGCATAGATGAAATTGTATCCAAGATAAAGCAGAATATATGCAGTGAAAATCCACATGCTTTTGTTAACAGGAAAAAACATTATTGCTCTCTAGATCTGCAGCTAGTCAGAGATAGCAATGGTAATGAAGTGGTGCCAAGATTCAAGGCACATCACAGAGGTATGCCCCTGCAGAAAGGAAAGAATGCCAAGCCGAGATTCGAAGCTGTTAAAAGTGGATTCATCCAGAATCCAGTCGCCTTGGTCTGTCATCGCCTTTTATGTTAATAAAAGGAGTGAGCGGTGAGAAACAAAAAGAGGCTAGTAGTGGATTATAAGCCCCTTTGAATAAATTCATAAATTTGTACTGACATCCAATACCTGCCAAGGACGACATTCTCAGAAGAATCAAGGATCAAAGGTTTACAGCAAATTTGATCTAAAGTCTGGTTTTTGGCAGATATTCTTGAAGACAGAAGATATGTTCAAAACTGCATTCATCGTGCCAGGTGGACAGTATGAATGGAAAGTTCTTCCATTCGGTTTAAAGACAGCCCCATCCATATTCCAAAAGATTATGGATAAGATCTTTGGTGAGTTGTTTGATTTTCTGATTGTGTATATTGATGATATCCTCATCTTCTCTAAATCTCCCAAAGAACATTTGATTCATCTTGAAAAGTTTTATGAGACTGTCTACAAAAATGGAATCTGTCTATCTCCCACTAAAATGGAGGTCTTCAAGGAGGAAATTGATTTCCTCGGGATTAGAATAAGTTCTGGAACGATTACTATGCAACAACATGTTGTGGCCAACATCCAGAATTTTCTGACCAAATCCTGGAGAAAGTGCAGCTGCAGCGCTTCCTCGGTTGTGTTAATTATGTTGCTGGTTTCTACCAGAACATTGCAGCTGACAGAGTACTGCTCAATAAGAGACTAAAGAAAGAAGCTCCTAGTTGGACGCAGGAGATGACACAGGCAGTACAAAGAATCAAGAAGCAAGTACAAGAGCTCCCAGCCATGTCTTTACCAGGACCTGGTAAGAAAATAATTGAGTGCGATGCCAGTGAGCAATTTTGGGAGCTGTACTCAAAGAACAAGCCGAAGGTGATAAAGAAAAGGTATGTAGGTTTGCTTCAGAGCCTTTTCTGGTTCTGAATTAAATTATCACTCTTCGCATAAAGAAATATTGGCTGCAAAGAAAGCAATCAAAGCTTTCTTATTTTTTGTTCAAAACGAAGCATTCATCCTTCGTTCAGATCTGAAAGATTTCAGAAAAAGGTTGAATGGCGGAGATCCAGCCAATAAAACTGCTTTCAATAGACTTCAGAGGTGGGGCCTCTGGTTTGACAACTTTGAGTTCTCTGTAGAACATATCTCAGGAAAACAAAATGCTCTCGCAGATTTTGTTAGTAGAGAACTCAACACTTCAAAAATATCAGTGTTACACAGGTAATCCATGAATCCCATGGAACAGTATGGGATCACAGGCATGCAAAAGAACAAATTAAAGCATTGGTTCGTTGTGATAATGGAATGTCTCAGAAGCTCAAACGCTTCTTGTCTCAAGAGACTTGATAACAACGCAGGAGTATGCTATGTCCGAAACTGAATGCAAATTTTATGATCCAGATATACCAGGACGTGAATATCATACACTGCAGGAACCAATGGTTAAATGTTGTCTCCATTGGCAATGGAGATCATTGTATGCTGTTGAACAACCGGATTT
This sequence comes from Taxus wallichiana var. yunnanensis, assembly GCA_018340775.1. Taxonomy (NCBI): domain Eukaryota; kingdom Viridiplantae; phylum Streptophyta; class Pinopsida; order Cupressales; family Taxaceae; genus Taxus; species Taxus wallichiana. The sequence goes on along the minus strand of CM031240.1, from coordinate 294,311,302 downwards.
CCTACCTGTCGAAGGTCTCAGGCTCAGACAACTGATACCTAGAAAGGACACTTTGTGGCGATTCGAATTTTCAAGAATGTGGAGAAGAACACCCTTTGTTCTTTGATCTGTGGAATCGACCTCCTTCTTTGGGAGACAGGAAGTATATCTCTTCCCATTTTAAATACTTCTTGTTAAAATTTCTTCCCACTAAATTGTCTGATTCTCCTCTTCTCAATGTACATCCGGACACTGTAAGAAATATTCTAATTCAGTGTAAAATACCATGGTTCGTGAAAGTACATTACTATGTGAAGATAAACCACAGGAACCTTGTTGAAAGACCAAATGCTACTCTGTGGAGGAGAATACTGTTACACCACACCATGGTGGTCGGGCCCTTTGCACGGATCAAGATTTGCGGATCTTTGGACCATTATTTGTTTCAACTGCAGACCACATCTTCAACCTAACAACGATGGAACTGCTCACATCTCCCGAGTCTGGCTAGAACAACATGAACGTCACCTTCCAGGAGCACCTCAACGACATGATAGCACATCATCTCTTGATGATGACACTGACCCTCCGGGTCCCTCCGTCCTTTTTGATTCTCCTTAGTGCGCTCCGCACTATCTGCTATTATGGCAGGCATGTTGCCATAGCTTGTCGGATAAGATTCCATCTTATCCTTTTCTTTCCAGCTATCCGACAGGCTTGTTGTCGGTGATAAGATTCGTTCTTATCTCTTCTTTTGTCAGTGCGTGGTGGACCCATGCATCTTTAATAAAGCTTTTGTGAGTGGGCTGTACTCACAGGTCATTTCGAGGAATCTTACCGATTACCTCTGGGCCCGGTTTCCGGTTTCCCTTCTCCCGGTGAAAAGCCTTGGGATGCCTATTTAATAGCGCATTACCATCTCATTCACTACGCTGGGATTTGGAGAGCAACACCTGGAATTCGAGTCAGAAAGCCAGAAGTTGTTTAAGCTACGAAAAGGATTCTCAGAAAATCAGCTTTCAAGTCTTCCATGCTATGTGTCTTGTAAGTAAATATGTTTAAGTCTGTACATGCTCTTGTTCGTATAAACGGAGCTTTGAAATTTATAAATATTGATAAGTTTGAAGAGTTTGAAGATATCTTTGAATGTGATGATGTTTTCGAAGTTGTTGTTATGGTTTTAGTAGATTTGTTTGGTGAAGAAGCAGAAATAGATATTCTGTTAATATTTGGAACTACTGATTAGATTTCAGTATGGTTGATACTGTTAGTGCTATCTTAATTGTGGATTGTGAGTATAAGTTGTTGATAATTGAAGAATTCAGTCTGTTTGAAGATTTATATGAAACAGATGTGGTGTTTGATATAGTAGTAAAGGTTATTCAAGAAATCATGCCTGATGATAATGTTACTATACTGCATATGTATGGATGGTAGAATATAATCACGAGCTATATCAGATTTGAGTGTTGTTTGTCGAAATTATATACAAAGCTATTCGGTTCTATGGTGTTTTGGAGTGTTTGTATGAAAAAGAAGTGAGGAGAAAAACTTTGTGTTTTCTTGTAACATAAGAAATAATAATACATATGTTTAGACTTTGTGCTTAATGTATGTGTTATTTGCATCAAATCTTTCTTAAGTTAGATCTATGCTTTTATTCTCGTTAGATTCATTCCTACTATTTTCATATGTTCATCAAAGTATTGCTTTATCTATTTATGCAATTAAGCTTGGCTTTGTTTACTACTGACCCAAAGCATAAACCTTCTGACCTTTATGTCTTGGAATTCATTTCTTTTCTTCCTTTAGATCTACCTTCCTCCATTCCTTCCCTCCTAAATTTTTGTTCATAGTTGCAGAACTACCTCTACTGGGATGAGATCCCAAACCCCCTGAAGTTAGAATAGTGTAGATTTGCACAGATTCCTACTTGATAGATTAGCAATAAACCAGTTCCTTGTGTTGTCTTAAAGAGGGCTATGCCCCGCACATTTGTTAGTTTATTTCCCCATGACCTACCTTAGCCGACAAATTTTCAAACCAATAGTTTTTGGCGACTCCGTTGGGGATCAAACTAAGGAAATAATTAAAAACGTAAAAATCACTACCAGATTGCAAATTTTAACTCTTTGTTAAAAATTAATTTTTTTGCAGAAGTGATCAAAACTAAAAATTTCCTTATACAAATCCATAGATTTGGACTAGATAGGAGCTTTTAGTTCGCTGAGTTTTTACAAAAATTTTATATTTCCATAGATCTAAGATTCTGACATTTCATGATATTTTCAAAACCTTGCAAAATTCAAGTCGAAGATCTGAAAATCAGCTTTCTAAATTGACCCACTTTTTATCCTTGTTAATATTTGTCAGAAAACCGCAATCGGTTGTTATTAAAGAGGGTAAAAATTTAAAAATTAAAAGTACATGCTGCTGATTTTTGCCAGAAAAATTAGAAAATCAGCAAGTACAAACAAAAAGATTGTTGTAAATCTGCTCTTAATTGTTGCAGATCTGAACGGCTACACTAGCGGTGAACAATTTACTCATGGCAGAAGAGCTCGTGGAGAATTTGATCCAATCTTTGATCTACTTCAAAGGCACAATTTCAGTATCACTCCAGCATGATTCGCATCACTAAGTTCAACAAATCGATCAGCTAGAAGTGTCTCACCTCCATAAAAGAGCTGGATTTCACAAGGTGCCTCAACATCAATTTCAGTGCTCTTTTGCTAAGTGGAACCACACTCCTGCTCGTGTTATCTTTCCCACTTTTCAAATAGTGATAAATCTACCTATACCATGGGGAAATGTCATGGGTCCTCTAGCATTGCCACATCCAGTCAACCCCTCCCTCACGGAAATCAAAAAAATTTCCCAAAATTTGATGGGAGTGGAAATCAAAGCACGAGATGCACATATTGCTGAATTAATTATGTCATGTAGTATTCTGGACGTGACTCATGAGGACGTATCGGTACATATTTTTGGAGACCTTGCAAGGGCCTGTACTAGAGTGGTTCTAGCATTTACCAACCGAATCCATCACTAGTTGGGACATGTTACAGACTGCATTTGAAGACATGTACAAGCCTTCAGAAGATGCATTCACGTTACTATCACAAATCACTCACATGAAGAAGGAGGCCAATGAAACCATGTGTGATTTTATTGCCTGATTTAATTCACTAATCAACCATGTTCCGCCTGCCATGTTGCCAAAACTAGAGAATCAAAAGTTTTACTTTGTGAACGTAATGATTTCGAGAGTAAGTTTCTTACTTTTACAAGAACAAATACCAACCTTGGTCCTCGCTCAAGTTGTGGCCATTTAGATAGAGGACAACCTTTTTATATCTTGTGAATTAAGACTAGAGCCATCAAATTCAAAGGCTTTAACTTCTTCTCAGCTACCTAAATCGATCTAGTATTCCGAGAAGATGGTGAATGACTTTCTCTCATTAAAGAAGCGGTTGGCTCAAGCATCATCTTTGCTCCGTGCAGGATATCCACGGAGGAAATTCACTCCCAAAACACCCCTCAAAGGCCATGTTTGCCTCGCTTCTCAAAGATTAGTGATTGAAGCCCCTCTAGTCAATTCTTTAGTTGAAATCAAAGAAGATGATACAAATTATGAAGAACCTTTGTCACAAGACAAAGATGATAAAAATATCGGTGAAATGACTGACTACTCTACTATCGGTATATGGAATTTGAAGATGAGGAATCTAATGAAGAAGAAGGTACCCAAGGGTATGCGAGTGGACAATCATACAATGTTTTCACTCGCTCATAAGGAAAAGACGCAAAGGTTGTTTTTGAAAAGCAAAAAGAAAAGGTGTGGTAGCTCCACCGCTAATGATCGCTAAAAGAGGTAATCCCCTTCTGTTTAACCTCTTGTTAAACTTGTTGTAAAGAAATATTTTCCTTCTCGTTTCTCCTCCAAATCAACCTTCCCCAATTCTATAAAGACAAGTAATCCTCCTCCACAAACGTGAAATGAAGGACTCATTCCTTCATTAGTGCAGCCCTTGGTCACATTCGATATAATTGATCATGCCAAAAAGACCAAGATCCAAATGTCTGAGGTTGAATACCTTCAGTCCAACCCAGAGCAACTTGTAAGATTAAATAAGTATATCCAGAGCTAGGCTGCCGTCCTTCCTCCCATTTCACCAAAATGAATTCTTCCCATGCCTCCTACGTCTCACATAAACGTTGCCTCGACCTCTGCATCAGGAAAAATTGAACCTTTTTACCTATCTCTCCTAATCAATGGTCATAAACTAAGCAACTGTATAATTGATTTTGGAGCTTCTGATAATGTTATGCTAGTAAAGGTCACCCATGCTTTAGGCCTCACGCTTACCAAAACTTTTAGTAGATGCTACTCCATGGAAACCAAGCAAGTACCATTGATTGGTCAGATCAAGGATGCGTTGATTTACATTTACGGCATTTGCTTTGACTAAAGGGTAAAAATGACCATTCTTGTAGCTAATATTCTAGTAGCCTATGGAATACTACTAGGGAGGAGCTTCTGTAAAGAAGTTGGTGGGGAAATTCATATAGATTGGTGCAAAGCTAGGATTCCTATCAAAGGAGTGATGTGGACTTTAGACCTAGAATCACAAAAGAACTATCTAGTCACCAACTCGATGACCCGAGGCTCAGATTCTTTTCGAATCATCGGGATTGGAAACTACTTATTTTCCACCAACTCGAGATAAAATGGATGTGCTCGTCCAAGAAGAGGACCTCAATAAAGTGTGGAAATTACGGTTTGATGGCGGTTGTGCAACAAATGGATGCGATCTTTGGAGCTGTTCTAATATCTCCTAAAGAGGAGATTTTCCCTTTTTCTTTCAAATTGTAGTTCTTCAATACAACTAATACTACGAGTATGAATCCTTATTGCTTGGCATGCAAGCTGCAAAAGAAAAAGGAATCAAGAATCTAAAAGTACAAGGTGATGCTGAGCTAATTGTCAATCAGGTAAAAGGGATATATTAAGTAAACAATGACCAAATCAAACACTACCGCAATGCCATATGGGATAACATCAAAGAGTTTGACACTTTCTCAATCAAAGTAGTTCGTGAGCTCAAAATGACATGGCTGATTCATTGGCCATCTCAGCCTCCCTCATGCTCCCTCACCCGGGATTAAAAATAGATACATATACCATTGAGGTGGTTTTTCACCTGAGTGTGCCAGATAATTCACAACAATGGCAAGTGTTCAATGATGAAAACTAGCTTATTGCTTTTCTGGAGAAAGCTAAAAATTTCAAAGAGCTTCATTTCGATGGATCAACTTCTACGTGTCGTGAGTCTCTCACCGGTCAAGCACATGAATCTGAAAAGAAACAGTGATGCAACTCAAAGGAAATAAGATTCCGAAAGGTTTGGTTTCCTTAGAATGACTATTTGATAAGCATGATCATTTTGTTAAGAAAAAGCGAAAGGATGATCCTTCCTCTTCTCTAGAAACTAAATCATGTCAATCTAGTGCTTGCGGAACATCCTCGTTCGGTGAATATCGGGAAGTGTTATACGCCCGAAGAGAAACGAAAATTTTTCAAATTCTTGAAAAATTACACGGATGTATTATCATGGTATTATACTGATCTCAAGTCTTTCAAGCCAAAGGACATTCGGCATGACATCCCACTCAAGGACAATGTTAAGCCTTTCCGTCAAAAGTAAAGACATTACAACCCCAAAATCTCAGGTACCATCTAGGCTGAAATTCAGAAGATGCTAGATAAAAGAATTATTTTTCCAATTCATCACAGTACACTGGGTTGCAAATATTATGCCTATGTGGAAGAAAAATGGTGAGATACGAGATATGCGTAGACTTTCACAACTTGAACTAGTCATCCTCAAAGGATAACTATCCACTGCCGATAATGGATCAAGTGCTACAAGTAATCTGGTTCAAAAATGCTGTCTATGATGGACAGTTTTGGGTTACAATTAAATTCAAGTCACGCTTGAAGATCGGTTCAAGATAGCATTCACCACCCCTTGGGGTACCTTCACCTATAACAGAATGCCATTTGGTTTAATCAACGTTGGTGCCACCTTCCAAAGAGAAATGGACTTTGCATTCAAAGGTATGATGGGAAAGGTCATTGTAGTTTACCTAGATGACATGATCGTGTTCTCTAAGAAATGTAGTGATCACTGTGATCATTTAGAACAAGTCCGATAAGATCTTTGAGAGCACAGATTTCACTAAATCCCAAGAAGTCAGTTTTAGGGGTCACCGAAGGAAAGCTGCTAGGACATGTCGTCGGCAGAGAAGGAACTAAAATAGATGTTGAATGAGTCGGGGCTATTTAGAGCCTTACTTTTCCTACAAGTAAGACTGTTATTCACTCTTTCTTGAGAAAGGTAAATTTTCTTAGAAACTTTGTTCCCGATTTTGTTGAGAAGACTCGTCATATATCTAATATGATGAAAGGGTATGAAACATCTCGATGGAGTGAGAAAGGTTGGGCATCATTCGAAGACATAAAAACCTGTCTCTCATGCTCCTATTTACGGTGTGTCTAGACTTTAGCAAAGACTTCATCATGTGTAGTTATGTGTCTGCGCATACTGTATCAGCTATCTTGATGCAAAAGAACTCCGAGGATATAGAATCCTCTATTGCTTTCATAAGTTCTCCTCTTAACCCTCATGAATTGAAGATGTCACAATTGGAAAAACATGCCTTTACTATGGTAAAAGTAGTCAAAATTTTCGCTACTACATTTTGAATTCTCATACAGTAGTGTTGGTTCCAGACATGTTAAGTCTATCCTGACTCAACAAGAGTTAGGGAGCTTATGAGGAAATTGGATCACAAAGGTCCAAGAATACGATCTAGACATCAGACTAACCAAGTTGGTAAGGGGTAAGGGCCTGTGTTAGCTAATGGCTGAAAATAAAGACTCAGAGGTACCTGAAGAGAAAGTTGATCACGTTAATGGAGAACAAAATGAATTGGAGAAAGTGGATTCTTTGCCCATGGTTCTATTTGTCGCAACCAACGACGAATGGTATTCTAACATTACATTCTTTCTCACATATGGTGAATGCCCAACTCACACACGACCACTAAGGAAAAGTGAATAGTGAAGCTCGAGCAAAAAGATATGTCATATGGGATGATACAAATGCGAAATTGTGACATTTTTCTACGATGTGTTGACAAGCCGTAGAAAATAAGATTGTTAGAAAGTTTTCATGACTCGGCCCTTGTGGTGACTTCTCCTCATCAGTGACAGCACATAAAATCATCTAGGCTAGGTACTATTGGCTGATGTTATTTCAAGATGTAGCCACCTAGGTAGCGAAATGTGAACTTTGCCAACAGTTTGTTGGTAAACCAAAGCTGGTTGCATTTCCCCTCAGGCCCGTCATCATCAATGAACCATTCAGACAATGGGGAATTGATTTCATTGGAGCACTCAATCCTCAATCGAGTCGTTGGACATAGTTACATCCTAACAATAACGGATTACTTCACAAAATGGGTGGAGGCCATACCTATCAAGCATGCCACTTCTGAAGTTGTTTGCAACTTCATCAAGGAAAATATTATTGTGAGATTTGGAATTCAACAGAAAATTGTTGCTGGCAATGCTTCCAACTTCTCTTCACGGGAAGTTATTGGTTTTTGCTACAGATACAGGATAACCTTGGCTCATGCTTTTGATTACTATCCTCAAGGAAATGGTTAGGCAGAATCTAGCAACAAGAACCTGGTAACTATCATATGAAAGCTAGTTGATGAAAACCAACGGTCCTAGCACAAGTCATTGTATGACACTCTATGGGTAGATCGTATCACTCCAAAGATATCTCTTGGCATGTCACCTTTCCGGGTGTTATATGGGACCGATGCTGAAATCCCTATCTCCACAGAGCTTCCTGCTCTACGCTTAGATCTAGCAATCGAAGATGAAAATTTTTAGAGTTATTTGGAAAAAGGATTATGTACTTGATGAAACTCAAAGAAAAGTGAGTGAAAGTGGTCAACAAGGTCACTGAACATCAGAATCAAGTCAAGAGGTTGTTCGACAAGAAAGCTAAGTAGAGAGATCGTGTTCTTCTATGGGACAAACAAAGAGAACTGAAAGGTATGCACAGAAAGTTTGACTCTCTTTGGAGAGGGCCATACAAGATCAAGAGATTCAACGGAGAGAATAGTTTCTATCTATTATATCTAGATGGAACCAAGCTCCCACTTCCCTATAGTGGGAAGCATCTGAAGATCTTCAGGAAGTAGAGCTTTCTCTCTTCTTTGTACAAATTTCTTTTGTCGTGTGTTTGATTTCTATTTGTTGTACGTTCCCTTTCTTCCCTTTTTGGTCACCCTTGTTTTTCACTCTCTGTAACCCAATGGATAGGCACGTAGAAACCTGGGATTCTCTACCCTTAAGTTTCACTTAAAGATAGTCCTCAGAAAGAGCTAGCTATTATCCTGTAAAATTGACAAGGGAAATTTTACAGATAACCATAACAAAATTTCATTTTGGTCCACTGAGAAGGTCTATTAATTTTAAAAATGGCCTAGAAACTCCCTTTTGGAAATCAAGTTTTAAGAACTTAGCCATTTTTCACCTTTTATGAATTGGGCACAAGAAATTTTATGTCGACACCATGAGATGTGCGCCCCTTTGGCACCCAAAATAACATGTCAACATCCATGAAGTTGCTCCCCTTTGGCGCAGGAAATGACATGTGAACATCATTAAACATGTGCCTAAAAAGTTGCGCTTAAGGCACTAAGAACGTTATGTCGACATTAACCAACTTGCACCAAGGCCCATTTGCACCCATGTCGACACTCTAGAACCCGTGCCAAAGAAATTTGGAGGCATAATAAATGCTAAATTTTCTATAAATAAGCACTTAACACTGTCATGATTTTAAAATTATGAAAATTATTCTTCTGCTTTGTCATTTGTCCTTGTCCCTGTCACCCAGCGTGCCATTTTTTGAGTTTGTGGACCCCAACATCGTCCTTCGTCCTTTATAAAATCGGGTAAGTGGATTTTATCATTCTTTTTATTGTTTGTGGTTTTTGTTTCTTGGTTATTATTAGGTTTTAGGGTTATTATAAATCAAAGGATCAAATCTAAAATAAAAAAAAACTAACAATCCATAACCATCTGGAAACCGCATTGCCTCTCTTTCTAGATCTATAAATCTGGAAGGCCCCTTGCCTCTGAGAAAACCTAAAATCACATTCCCTACTTATCATATTATTAAAAACCTCTCTTTACCATTTGAAAAACCAAAAAAGAGGAGAAGAAATCATGGAAATTGTAAATAAATCACTTAAATCCTCTGCGCATTTTTTTACATGTTGCACTCCCCATAGTCGGGCCTTGGTGCACTATTGCCACTTGCAACATACCTCTAACCTATGCCTAGTGTAATAAACACTTAGCAAACTTTTACAAAGGCACAAACACATTCTGGACAACATCAACATTGGATGTTGTGTCCTTGAATCTATGCCAAGCGAGTTTTAGTTTGGTGCAATGAACTCCTTTGCAACATCTTCTAAAATTACGCCTTGGGTGCACTTAAAAGTCATGCAACACCATCCTTTTCAGTGCCCACCTAAAGCAATTTTTCTAAGGTGCAGGTGCATGATTCTTGACATCAACATGACATGTTGTGTGTTGTAAACCCGTGCCCTGCGCTTTATCCTTTAGCGTCACCTTCTATCATGCAACACTCTCCAAAAGTGCACCCTTTATAACCCTTTGGCGCAGCTTTTCTCCTGTCAACACAGGTGCACCTTTTTACATGTTGACATCCTCAAAAGTGTACCCAGCCTTTTTAAGCCACTGCAACATGTTGTGAACTTACACCTTGCACCCTAAGCCTTGTAATTGCTCATTCTTCTTTCTGCAAGCTTTTATTATGAATAACATGATGGTTGACATGGCTCTTATGTGTTATACCTCCTTTATTCTCCTTTCATAACAACAACATTTATCCTCGAGCTCACACATGTCTTTGTCAAAAAAAAAGCCAACAAAGTCTAAAGGTAAAGAAAAGTTGACAAAACAAAAAATGAAGTACAAATATCGAGAAAGTTAGGATACGGCTCATATGCATATAGAAACTAATCTCGATATCGAGACTACGTGCTTAGGCACATTGATATGGAGGACTTCAGGGCAAGAACCAACTAGGCCACTAGTGGCCCTTGGATGAAAAAAACTAGTGGGTAGTGGATTGCACTTTGCAGCTAGGTTACCGGTAAGTCTTTGTAAATAACAAGTTCATCATGTTGGTGGCTCGATGCTATAACAAGGACACAAGATGTGTCGAGGATAGAGAAGGAAAGATGGTCATCGACCTAACTGCTCGTCACTTTGAAATAACCACGAGAATTCATCATCACAGCGGTATGTTGCCATAATCCTAGAATAATGTAAGAAGGCATGGGATGACAATTAGGAAAATGTATGTAAATGATGAATGAGCTATATCTCGAAGAACAAAAATCTGGTGAGAATATGGCCACAGACCATCACACCGCAGTGAATTCAATGAGGAACTAAGTGATACCATCACCTTCCTAGCAGAGTATTTTAGGCTCCTGATGGCCCATCATTTCCATAAATGGATGATGAGGTACTTAGAGACCATGAGCAAGAATGTGCTTGAGCAGCGTTTTAGTTGGGGGAAATCATCAACGACACCATCTCTCAACAACTTCCACAGGTCATGACAATTGGGAAGTTCTATATGAATTCCTACGTTGTATATGCTGCAAGATCAACAAGAGATTTCGTAGGCCTAGCTCGGAATGGGGTATGGCCTCAGGTCAAAATATATGAATACTACCCAGAGCTCAAGCTCGAGAAAAACATCCCACAGTTCTCAAAAATCAACGACGCCTTCTTCTATGAGGTGATCTTATTATTGAGGCCAAATATGAGACACGGTCGGACCATCCCAAGCATGATTGTTGTCACAAAGAAGTGGGGAGCATTGTTCATGTAGTTCCCCACATTCACATATCTCGAGTATTGAATTTTGAGGGTGAACCGACAAATATGCCATGGTATACGGGGCCCAAGCTGATTCTTTTGGAGTTGTCAAGGTGGTGATCACATACCATGAGAAATGCATGAAGAGAAAGAAGGGAGGAACTCCATTCCCCCTTACAGTGGTGATACACATACACCACACTGGCCAAAGCATGGGAAATGTATGCTGAGCTTGAATTGCTGAATCTAAAGCACAACTTCCCATCCAGGCCTACCTTTGATTGTCGGAGTTGCCTCCCAAAGGCAAAAATTGATCCCATTCATGTTCCTGAGATCGAGGACATCTACATCGACCTAACACATGAAATAGATATCAGGTAAAAGGATCACTCCCGGCTGGCTCTAGAAGAGATCATCCATTATGGCGTGGCCATCATTCCAAAAGGATTCCAAGAACCTGATCAAGAAATTGATCAATTTTACCTTGACATGGATGGGGATGATTGGTTGTTCACAGAAATTGATAGAGCCAAGGCACCAAAGACCATTTAGGAAAGGGTCAAGCCCATGTTGTAGCACACTGAGCATTGGTGCAAATAGAATGGTCTTACCTACCTCGGGGTAGATTTCACTACTTCCCCTTTAGGTAGAGCACCTCCAAGAATGGCCCAGTGCTAAAAGGAAAATGAAAGGATAAGGATGGAGAACCAAGCAAATAGGAAGAAGCTCTTGAAATCCCTCCTACTACTATTTCGAGAAGCAAGTGGTCAACCCTGGTGTTTCCGAGGCAAAGAAGAAGACGATCTCGGGACAAGATAAATTAATACGCTAAGATTGGTGAACAAGGTGTGGTAGTGTCCTCTTAGATAGAGAAAATCCTCAGAGATAGTGAGGAAATAATAAAGAAATTCACAGGACTCTACCAGGTATAGATCAGGAAAATAAGGAGCTACAAGAAGTAGCAAGATCCCTCTTTGAGGAGTTAGACAATGCTAGATTGCAACATGAAACATTCCAAGAATTGGCTAACTGTTCAGCCAACGACCTATTAAAGGTCGGTGTCATCAATCACCCATGAGCACATAACAAAGCCCTCATCACTTTGGATTATCAGGTTGATCAAATGGAATATATCCTGGAGAGGATAGATAAAATCAAGGACGAAGCCCTGAATGAAAAATACAACATGGAGTAGATGGTTATAAAGATGGCTCTAGAGATGCTCAGTGGAGCGTTCAACTTGAGGTAGGTAGATGATACAATCAAGCTCTTTAAGGCTATCACAACCCAAGGTTTGGTGCCAGAGGTCACTTTTGACCGAGAATCTATCAATAACCTTCTGGCTTGTCGTGATTTCATTGGATACTTGATTGAGGCATGCAACGAGTACGTTGGGCTACCTAACAAGCTCAAGACTGAAAACGAAACTTGTGAAGTTATTAGCGACCATTTCAAGGGTCCAAATCATAATCAAATTCAGAAAATGATCAGCAATTTTATGGAGTATCGAGCTCAGTGTCACATCGCCTCTCTCGATTGGAAGCAAGACATTCCATTTAAACCAAGAGATGATGAAGAGTAGTTTCTACTCGTATGTACGCTTCGATCATTTTTGTAAAAGAATTATCTAAAAAGTATGTTGGCATTTATGATGACATCATCCATGTTGCATCATGGGATGTTGCCATCCAAAACTTTCCCAAAGTCAACTTTTGACTTTTTAGATATTTTGTAAAGTGGTTGGTTTGTTTTTGTCTTCTTTCCTCCTCTTCTTCTATAAAATCTTTGGAATACTTGAATGAAAAATAAGTGAGGAGAGAAAAACTTTTGTGTTTTCATATGAAGAAATATTAATACATATGTTCAGAATTTTTGCTTAATGTATGTGTTATTTGCATCGAGATATTTCTTAAGTTAGGTTCTATGTTTTTATTACATTGGATTCATTCCTACTATTGTCATATTTTCATCAGTATTGCTTTATCTTTTTATGAAAGTAAGCTTGGCTCTTCTTACTAATAGCCCAAAGCATAAACCTTCGACCTTTTCTGTCTTTGAATTCATTTCTTTTCTTCCTTCAAATCTACCTTCCTCTGTTCCTTCCCTCCTACATTTTTTTCACATTTGGAACTACCTCTACTGGGATGAGATCCCAAACCCCCTGAAGTTATAATAGTGTAGACGCATAGATTCCTTCTTGATAGGTTAGCAATAAACCAGTTTCACTTTGTTGTCTCAAAGAGGGGCTATGCCCTGCACATTGTTGGCTTGTTTCCCCATGACCTGCCTTAATCGACATATTTTCAAACCAATAGGGTTTTAGCACATCAGATATCTCCCACCGGTTACTTTAGAGTTTTATACCTATGGAGTCCAAAATTGATCCTCTTCAAAATCCAAAAAGGACCCCCGCATTGACTTGGTGATGACCTCTGCATGCACCCTCTACTCGCCAAGTGTCCATTTCTTTTAGTCTTTGGTTTTTTTATCTTTATAAATTCCCAAGTCACCACTTGAGTTTCTTCGCCCCAATGTTTGAAATTATTTTCACATGATCCCCAAAACACTATACCTTAGACATGTGAAATTTTTAGAATTTGGAGTATCCTCGACGCTGCCCATGAGATTGACTCCCAAGCTTCCTCTCTATGTAAATCCCAGCTAATTCAGCCTCATCAACAACCAATGGCTAGCTACTACGGTGAGCTATTTAATTTACTTCATGGTTGACTCTATGGCCACACTTCGACTTGCTTGGGTCCAAGCCCAAGCCATCCTTTCTTCTTATGCTTGAACATCATGGATCCCTAACTTTACCAAGCCTTTAGTTGAGCTGACCTCTCCATGAGCTATCTTCGCCACGCCATGCATTTTTTTAGCTTGGGAATCATGCTATCCCCTACATCAATCCATTACCTACTTACAAGATCGATTGCATCAAGTAGTTTGCTCATGGATCATTGAATTATTTGGGCTTATGGATTCTATGATTGACTTCTGCGCCAATAGAGTCCCATCACCCATAGATGCACTATTGGGAAGACCTTGGGGAGATTGGCCTTTACTCACCTTTGAATCCAACTCACCCCTTATGGGCCTCCCATTAGTGAGCTTGGGCTTGATTTTTCCTACGACCCTGCTTTTGGCCGACATGGTCCTTGTTTAGTTCCCGGAGTGACTCGACTTGATCAACCATCCATGTAACTCAGCTCCTCGGTAGATCATCGAGCTACTCGGTGAGTCATCCTTCGACTCAGCCCTTCAATGCAATATTCCATCTTGGTGAGTGACTTTAGGTCCATTGCATCTTACAGGATAAAATGCAATTTTTTACCTCGAACCCTTAAATTAGGAATTTTTTGAATTTCTTCATGTCGAGGCTGATTAAAACTACATGCAATCATTTTTGAGGCTCATTATGTTTTTCTCATTTTGGTGGGTGTGGTTCCATGGGGTTAGAATGTCATCATTTTTTCAAGTTGATCTCAACGGTCAAAACCCAGAAGAGGAAAATTTTCCTCAATATGATTTTCAATCCTGAATTCACTGAATGTGTTCCTTGAAACCCCAAAAGTTCCTATAACCCAATTTCATCCTAAGAATTCTTGTCTTTTGTCTAGGTCCTGTTAGGTCCCCATTGTCCAATTTTTACGAAGGGAAAAATTATATAATGATGCCTTTGGGATAGTTACTCACTTTTTACCATTTTCACACAATTTGAATGGATGTGGGCTGTCGAACTAACAAAAATTTGAACCTCTAAGGCCCCGAAAAGAGAAGGATAACCCAAAATGATCCAAAAATTCCTAGAACACCACAAATATTGCCAAAGCACAAAATTTACATGTAGGCGCAAGGTTCTCCTGTGAATTCCCTTTTTATTTCCACGGTCCTATTTACCCCCATTATCCATTTTTTCCTAGGGGGGGAAAATGGATAACATGTTTTGCAAGTGATCTTTATCTTTGCAAGTTTCAAAGTAAAATTTAGAAATCAAACAATGACATACATGCGACAAAAAGCTACATCTAGTGAACATATTGCGACATAGAAGAAATCAATTTCGATAAATTTTGCGATCATAAGAACCTAAAGAAGGTCTCTAGTGCCTAGGCACCCCGATCCATCCAGGAAGATCCCACAGTTCCACAATTTTCTAGGTTCGTCTTCAAAAATTTCCTCCTCGGTTTGTTAGTTTTCTAATTCGGCATAGTTCATGATTAATACCGAAATTAGCTAAGTACTCCATCCCTTCTCTTACACCTAGGGTTTTATATTTACTAGCTTATTGCTTAGGTCAAATCTATACTTTATTGCTTTATCATTTCATTGTGACTCTGTAATTAGAATTTAATAAAATTTCAATATTTGTTAAATCATTTGGTGAACCCATCACTCGAACCCACCTTGATTCTAGGTCTTTTATCATCTTCTCATTATGGCTCAATCTTATGGTGAATTTACTAAATCCCACCTTCAAGAGATTAATGATCATCTTGTTGAACATCCTCAGGATCTATACCTATTTTAATTCATTTCTCATGAGGAGGCCACAAATCTTACAGAGCTTAAATTTCTTGCTCGCATCCTTGCTTCCATGCCTATTTCTAGTCAACCGCATGCTTCTTTGTTGGGACCGCAAAATATTGGATGAGTAAAAAAGGTGCGTAAGCATGCAAGACCTAGTTGAAGAAGGGTGTGCAAGGAGAAGGCACGTAGGATAGGGTTTAAGGAAGGGTTTAAGAAAACCCATGGTTCCAACAGAGCAAGGTTTTAGGACTTAGCCATATTGGGCATTTTGGGCGAGAGAGAAGAAAATCATGACCCGATCATTGCGCATGCAGAGTGGATAAGGTACCAGCCTAACAATGTGATACCAATGAAAGGAATATGCTTAGTGATATAAGGTTTTGTTAGTATAGAATAACATCATCCCTAAATGTCTGCAGCAACGGATGGGTTGAGACTCTCAATGTGATTACACAACATGGAGCATCTCTCAAGGTGTGGGACCTTGCGAGTTGAGAGAGCTCTCTGGATTGAGGTCGGTTCCTATCCCTCTGTTTAGGTGTACACAAAAAAATTACAAAGGATCTATTCTAAGTCTATTCTATCTACCAAGGAGATATGGTTAGAGAGATGCAAGAAAATAAACCTAAGCTAACAAGGTGATACACCAAAGGAATGTTAGACACTCGTTTTGTAGTTTAACACAGACCATAGGAATGTAATACAAACAACATGCATAGATAACCAGACCACAATAAGAGATTGGAAAGACAACAATGAATACATGAGAGGGTTGAGAATCATCCACAGACATATATTTTATTGCTCAGGAGTCGATACAGTATATTGTAGTGGCCAAGAAGAAAAAATTTCATTACAACCCAAAGGAGAGGTTAGAAAATCTCTAAAAATCCTTCTGTGAAAAAAATAAGAAGGGAGGGTGTGAAACAGAAATGTCCAACCTTTTACAATGAGCCTCGAACCTTTATAGATTCAACACAGTGGGGAGAAGGAGAGAGAAGCGGGAAAACTAGTTTAAAGCTCAACCACTATCATCAATGCCTCCTGCAAAATCCACCCCAAATCTGTCATGCCTACATCAATTACTTGTTCAATGCCTCGAAGGAGGAGGAACAATGGATTAGATCAAATCGATCTCGGTTATTGGGGGAAAATAGATCTTGTATTAATGGCCCGAAGATGTTTCTTCATTTCCCCGAACCACTCCAAACTTTAAGTTTAAGATATCCATGGCGTAGACTAGGTGAGATCTTTCCAATGGTGCAAGATTTGTCGATTTCGAGATTTGTGAAATTTGAATCAGGTCCATACAAAATGGCGGGAACCAACTACCAAAATGGGCCCCTTTTTGAAACTAGACACATGGAGGGCTAGCGCATGTCTAAGGGCAGCCTTTTTATTTTGCTTTTGAATTTGTGTTTGACTAACACTTGGCTTCTTCCATGGCTCACTCAGTTTATTCATGTTTTGGCTAAGTCTTTCGCTCGGTGGGGTCATATATCTAACCAGGGACATGCACCGACTGGCACTTGTTTGAAACCTTCCACCAATTTTCTCTTAAATTAGCTCCGTCGTGCCGACACTTGGCAACCTCCGTTGGCCTGTCTCAATGCTTTGACTATTTAACCTTGACCTTGTCCCTTTTTTCAACTTGGACTACGTGGTGAGCCCGCCCTCATTTATAAATCCACTCAGGATTTCACCTTGGAAGGAGCATTTGGTTGACACGTGGAGTCCTCCGTAAGCTCTTGGAATTTTCAATGGCCTTTCTTACCTTTTCGGACCATGAACATGTGGTGAGCTAGCGTTCATTCTCCATACTTAGTTGATTTTTGGCCCACTCTATCCCATTTTTCAACTTGGACTATGTGGCGAGCTCGCGCTCATTTGGGCCTCCGCTTTTGGATTTACCTTTGGAGTTGCTTGAGTTGACACATGGCAACTTCCACTGGGAATTTTTATACTAAGTATTTGTAGCCCATCCCCGTCCTCCTTTTTGACTTTTAGCCATTGAATCTACCCCTCTTTCGGCACGGGAAATGTGGGGACCTAGCACTTGTTTGAGTCTCCCCTTTTGGATTCAATCTTTGGAGGTGCGTTGTTTGGAAACTTGGCAGCATCCACTTCCTCCTCCATTCTTAGTTGTTTTTGTGCATGTTATGAACTATTTTAGAGCCCGAAGAATTTGAACCTTTTCTGTTCCTTATCCTTTGAGCCTCTAGTTTCTTTTAACACTGTCTTCTCTTTCCCGACCTTGTTATTACACTGTCTTCTCTTGCCTATAATCATTTCTAGATTTGAACGTGATTTCTCTGGTTCCTTCTATGTAGGGTCGTGGCTGATCAATTTTGTTGGGGAGAAAATAGTCATAACAATTTGGTGACTCACAGGGGCATCTACCTGCTAGATAAAGGGACCAGTAGCCTTGAAGCATCCATTGGGCATGGAGTCAAGAATGATGGCTTGATATTGATCCTACCTCTCATCCATGAGCCCGATCATTTGCACTCTCAATTTTCATAAGAAATCTTGAAACAAGGTTTCTGAGAGTAGAAAATTATTTTGACTCAGGGCTTTCATCTATCCCTGAATGGACTATTTTGAAGACGGATTTTTAGTTGCTCTGCATTTGTTTTATTTTGAAGATGACAACTATTATAGATAACTATGAGTTTCCTATCATGAATACTGAAAGGGATAATACGTCCATTTGGAGGCATATTGGGATGTGTAATGACGTAACTTGGAGAAACAAAGAACTGTGCCACAACACTTAGGGAAACAACAACTACACTACAAAAAAACAATGTGCATACACACTTAGGAAATTAAAATCCTATGCTAATATTTACAGGGGTGGAAACTTCCCATTCAGTAGAAATGTTTGAGATGGATCCCATTCACTAGGATCTGTAATTCTTTGCCATCCAATTTAGCCAGCTAGAAGGCATTGCTACTCTTGCACTCTATGATCATGTAAGGGCCACTCTAGATGGCATCAAATTTGGAGTGTTTTCCTAGCTTTTGTCGATATGCATCCCACTTTAGGACTAAGTCCCCTTCTTGAAAGGTCCTCATCCTTTCCTTCTTATCAAAACTCTTTTTTATTAATGCCTAATCCTTTTCCATGACCTGCATTACATGCTCTCTTTTTCTCCTACCTCCATTAGCTCTGCATACCTGATTGCCATGGGTTGAAACTTAGCCAACTCTAACTATTTCATGAGTTCCAAAGTGGGCAAGCAACTGCAATGAGATGGGAAATACTACCTCTTTTCCATATACAAGCTTGTATGGGGAGCTACCTATGGACCTCTTTGATGTGATCCTATCAGCCCATAGAGCTGATTTAAGCCTTGTATGCCAAGTCCTATAATTTTCATCAAGAGTCCTTCTCATAATCCTTAATAGGTTCTTATTTTTGGAATCTACTTGGCCATTATTTTGAGGATAATAATTTGATGAAGTGATGAGATATACACCATTCTTAACTTCCCATTCAGTGATCCTTATACCAAGGAATACCAATGCATTATTTGATATAATAGTGGTCGGGACTTCAAACCTGGTGGCTATTCCTTCATAAAAATCCAAGATGTTGGATTCGCTTGCTTTTTTAGTGCCACTACTTCAGTCCACTTTGTGAAATAATCTGTGGCTGTAACTATCCACTTATGGCCTTGGCTTAAATTTGGGTTAATCACCCTAATGAAGTCTATTCCCCATTACATAAATGGCTGATTCATTGAAATGGGATGAAGGGGTAGGGTTCTAGCTTGTCCTTTCTGTGAAGAATGCACATTTTTACACTTCTTGGCCCATGAGTAGAAGTCCTTGAACACTTTGTAGGCCAATAATAAATATATTTCATGATCTTGAGATCTATTACTCTGGGGGAAAAGTGACCTCTTACTTCTCCATCATGGAATTCATGCAACACTCTCTCAATTTGACCTATCTCAATGCAGCTCAATAGAATACCATTGATATCCTTATTAAAAAGTCACCACCAACAAGTACATATGAGATAGCTTGTATTCTCAAGTATCTTCTCTTTACCTTAGTCCATTCTAGATGGAAAATACCTATTTGAAACTAAAGCGCCACAACTTGAATCCAACATGGAGTAGGTGCATCATTAGCTGATTATTCTTGATCATTTTATACAAATAGGACAACCTCCTTTTCACTTGCTGGCTCAACCTATTTCTTAGAGGTGAGTTGTTCACACTGATCCCTTACCTCTAACTAGTTTGGTCACCTTGATCTCAATGTCATATTACATTACCCGGGTGATCCAAACTACCCTCTTCTCATTCAAATCCTTATTTAAAAGGAATTCCTTAACACCAACATGATATACTAGCAGTTGAATCTTGTTATTTGAGATGATATACTAGTGAGTTGAATCTTGTTATTTGAGACCAAGTTTCTGAACTTCTTTAAGCTCCTAATAACAATAAGGACATGTTTTTCAATGAAAGAGTATTTTACCTCATAGTCCTCTAAGCTCTAGTCTGAAGAAAGCTATGGGTTTCTCTGAAGTTTCATTGTTGGGCTGGACCAAGATGGCTGAGATGGTGTCTGACCCTCCAAAAGCATATAACATGAAGTATTTTGATAGTTCGGGTTAATGAGAGTTGGATCTTGTGATATTGTGAGCTTGATGGCCTTAAAACTCTCTTTGCCTTCTGTTGTCCATTTAAATGCAAGACTCTTCTTTAACATCATTGTTAAAGGATTCACAAGAGTAGCAAAATCAGGTATAAACCTACGAACAAAGTTTATCCTCCCCAAGAAGATTTGGAGAGACCTTTTATGTTGTGGTAATGGAAGTTTCGGATGGCTTCAACCCTTTCAAGATCAATTGTCAATCCCTTTCTTGAGACAATGTGGCCCAACAATTTCCCTTCATGAGCTAGGAACACACATGTTTTTGGGTTTAATGACACCCCGAACCTCCTACATCTCTAGAATACTTGTCTAAGGTGAAAGAGATGATCTCGAAACATTCTTGGAGAAAATAGTGTTATATCAAGATACACAAGGACTATATTGTTAATTAAGCATTTGAATACAATGTCCATAGCTCACTGAAATGTTGCTCCAAAATTTGATAGTCCAAATGGAATCTTCTTATAAGCATAGGTTCCCCATTTGGTGGTGAAGGCTGTCTTGAATTGATCTTCCTCTTTCACCATTATTTGGTTATAACCTGAGTATCCATCCAACAATGAAAACCTCTAGAGCCAGATACAACTTGTAGCATTTGTTCCATTGATGGAAGTGGGTAGTGATCCTTAAGTGATGCTTTGTTTAGATCATGAAAGTCCACACACAACCTAATTTCTCCATTTTTCTTCCTCACAGGCACTAAGTTAGCAACCCAACTTGAATGCTTGATAAGAAAGATGATATTGGCCTCAATTAGTTTGTTCAATTCTTTTCTCATGAGAGGTTCAATGTGGGGATTTATTGGACTTTTGCTTATCGAAAGGATTTGGCTCCTGGATCCAACTTGATGGTGTGTTGTGTGAGCTTTGGGTTGAAACCTTTTAAATATTTATAAGTCAAGGAAAAGACATTTGGGAATTCTTGACAGAGTTGAACAAATTCATATTTTTCTTGTTGAGTGCTTACTTTTCCAATCTGTAATGTTTTACCTTCTTCTATAAAAATAGGCTCTGTATCTTCACCCTTTACCTGAATATTTTCCTTCTCTTTCGGAATTGGTCATTTGGGTTGAAGATTGATTCCAAAGTGATAATACCCTTTGGTATTTTGTTGGTCCTTAGCTATACCACTTGATCACCATATTGCTGCTCCAATTTATCTTGATTCCTAAAGGAGAACTTAGCTTCTTCCTGCATAAAGTTGACAATTTTTTTATCATTTTCAAAGACTTTCCAACTTGTGTTGTTTTTTGGGATAGCTGGCCTTATAACCAACTTGATATGGGGTTAATGCTTATCATTCTTGATACTCTCCACAACGTCAAATGCTGCCCCAACTGCTACCAGTCTGTCTGCTACTTCATTTTTCTTCCTGGGGATGGAGTTGATGTTGAATGCCTCAAAATCCTCAATGAGGTCCCATACCCAGTTCTTGTAACTCTTTAACAGGTTGTTCTTGATAGCATTTTGTCCTCGGACCTGATTAGCAACTAGTTCATTGTCGCCAAACACTTGTAAGTTCTTGATTCCTTGTTTCCTTTCCCAATGCAATCCATGAACCAAAGCCTCATATTCATTGTGTTGTTTGAACAGGAAAATTGGAAATGGAAAGCTGAGTAGTATTTCATACCTTTAGGGGAAACAAGAATAGATCCTATTCCGGATCCTTGCCTAGTTCTGGAGCCATCAAAGAACAACTCCCATACCTCATTTTCATCGTAGTGGTTTGGCTTAATGATGTTGTGAAGAGGTTGATTTTCCTCATGCAAATAGTAGACTCCTAACTCAGATTCCTCCATCTCTTTATAGGGGTCAAAAGCATGCCTCTTGTTTTTCCATTCGTCGAGATCCAAGTCTAGAATACACCCCACCTTGGTATCTGCTTCAAAAGTGCTTAGGAGGTCCTTCTGATCAAAGGCTGAACAATTGGCATTGATCGGGCTGGGTACATAAGATTCAATGTTGTAATATGCTATGGGCTCAAATCTGATTGTGGCCTTAGCTCCATACCTTGTTCTAAAGAGAATGTGTGACCAATCAGCAGATAGGTAGCCTCCATTTTTTGTAGTGACTTCCTTGGATAAACACAATGCAAAATGTGGTGGCAAGTCTATGACTGATACATTTTGCAATATAGTCACATTGGGGCAGGCATGTAGTGTGAGGCTGAAATCTTTGATGACTCCAATAGTTGTCACTATTGTCCCATCCAATTACACTACCCTCTGGAGACGACTTCATATTGAAGGCCCAATTTATCGCCTATTTTATTTGGTATTACTGAGAACTAATTTCCCCTGAATCAATCATGTAATTATGTACCAATTTGTCCTTGATGATCAATGAAACATAAAATGGAGGAGGCTTCAGATTCTTACCTTGTTGTCCTCCATGGTTTCCCCCTATATGGGCTGTATTGGTAAACACTTTCCTCTTTGGCTAGGGGACTATTTTAGCTTGACCAATTAGCCATGGCGATCTGCAAAAGATCCCTTTATCCTGGAATGGCTAGTGACTCCCATAGTTAAATGCTCACATTTGTCTTCTTCATTTTCTCAATGATATTAAATGAGTTATCCTTCTACTTCCCTTTCCTAGCACACTTTTCTCTTGCACATGGGTTGTTACAACCAGTGCCTGAGTGGATTTGGAAGGTGGTTTGGACTGACTCTACATATTGGGAGTTACGTTATGAGTGCCAATACCTTGCAGAGTAATGGAGGGTTGAGGATTACTTGAGTTTGGTGATTTCCCTTCTCTAATATTCCTTTTCTTATACAATGTATTGGCAACTACACTTTGAGAAGGGGTCTGATTCATTCCACAGAAGTCTTGAGCTTGCCAATTGACAAGCATAGTTTCACTTGGAGGTCCCTTTTCTTTGAGCTCGTTGTTTCGATTTTCTTCTTGGCTAGACTCTTGTGACACACTAGTGGTCTGTACCATCAAGGCCTGGTTTAGTGCACCATTGAAGCACATTGATTGATTATGCGGATGATTGCATGGGAAACACCAATCATATTCTTGTGTCATGTTGTTTTGTGTTGGAACCAATGCCCTTGATGTTGAAGCTATGTTTGGATCATATGACCTGAAAGGTCTAACAACTTGAGGTTGTCCTTGGTTTTGGTTCTGATTTAAAACTTGAGCCAATGGCCTATTTTGTTGATATGGGGGTCCAGCTTGATATTGAGCTTGAGGTTGATATGGCCTAGAACTCGGGCTTGTTGCCTCTAGATAGTAACTAATCGATTCCCTAGGTTCTGCAGCCTATTTCATTACTTCTTGAAGCTCTTTTGAGGTGTTAGAGGATGAGGTGGAGGCTTCAACAAAACTTTGATTCCTAGGATTAGGTATAGGAGCTAATGTGGGTGTTTGGCTAGTACTTGGATCTCCTAGTTTTGGGTATAGAGGCATAGGTGGCCTAGGATAAATTTTTCCGGCTGAATTAGACAATTTTCAGCTCCTATAAAAATGCTATAAGGCTGCAGTAAGGCCGTGCCTCCCATTTATTGAATCATTAAAGCAATATCATAATTTAGAGCTATAAGAAAGTATAAGAAAGTACCTTCATCATGTGGGATTTATAGCTAATGGAATCGTTATCCAAAATTCACCCCAGGGTGGTAAATTTGATAACATACATCAGATGTCCAAATTCCAAGAAAAATGACTGATTGAGCAAAATCAGGTTTCTAGGGTCCCTTCAGAATCTTTCTAAACTCCCAGTGCGAAGAAGGAAGGAGCAAGCTCTAAAAATGCGGAAAAGTTACAGGAAGGCAAGTAGTTTGATCCAGAAAAAAATTGTGAAAATCGGCTAAGTCCTAGTCCAGCACAAGGTGGGACAAATGGGACAAAGGTACGCGAACCGCCCGAACCGGCCGAAATGAGTCAAGGCGGCCCACTAAGCATTTGGGACAAGTGGGATGAAAGTACGCGGCGGGCGTGAAATGCCGGTTCGACCGAGAGTGAAAATCGACTAGCACTTTGAGAGGGGCGATTCGGGACGCTACGGGACGAAAGGACCCGAACCGCCGAAAAGAGTCAAGTCGATCAAACGAAAGTGGGACAATCGGGCCAGAAGTACGCGAACCGGCCGAATCGGCCGAAATTGTCACAAAGGGTCCAAAATCAAATGGGACATCCGGGACAGATGGACGCGAAGTACGCGGAAGACCCGGCAGGCCCGAGAACCAACCAAAAGATGCCACGTGTCTCAAGGAGAAAGGTTAAAAAGTCAAAGGGGCAAGGTTTGAAGCGCTGGCCCGAGCCAATAGGAATTGGACACGTGTCCAATAGAGCAGTAAAGTGCGGAGCTCGGGAGGAGTTGGAAAGTTTGGCCAAATCTAAGCCAAAAGGGGTAAAAGGGAAGGAAGACCCGACATGTTCGTGAACCAACCAATGCATGCCACGTATCCCTAGTGGCGGGCGTGGGAAAAATGTGGAAAATATTCCAAGAGCACTAAAAGTCAAATTTCAAGAGACAGCCCACCGAAAAGTAGAAGGAGAGAGAATCACGCGACTAATCAGAGCGTGCCACGTGTCATCCAAGTGGCAGAGCGCGGGAAATATTTCAAAATCCGTTTGGGTCTGTTCTGTGCCCTAAATCTTCAGATCGCCATATCTTTTGATCCAGAGCTCGGATTTCCACGTTCTTTATATCAATAGAAATCTTGTGAGATGCTCCACATGATTCGGGATCAATCTTGAGTTTTGGTGCAGTCTGAAGAGAGAAAATGGAGAAACGGCGCTGACGTGTGATAATGGCCAGAAGCGACCTTTCAACAACCTGTTTTAATGCTAATGGGTCGCATTCTTCTTCTGCACGGCTAGAAGTGACATTTTAGCGGCCCAGTTAATGAAAATGGGTTGCATTCTCCTAAAAATCACTCAAAGTGATAGGGTATGGGTTGACAAAGATCCCCATGCTGATTTAATACATCTGCATGATCAATGAGGGATGGGTTTGCACGTTTTTTCACGTTTCTGTCCCCTGGGTTCGACCCATGCAATGTAAAAAGCTAGATTTGGCTCATTTAGAAGTGGTTGTTCATTCTTTTCGCTCTGCTCTCCCTTCTTTTCTTCTTTAGGGTTAAAAATGGAGTTAGAACCTCCTCCCTTGCTCTGTAATGGCGTTTTTGCCTCTTATTAATGGAATGATGTTAATGCGAGACTTATCAAGCAACAAGACGTGTTTTGTGATGCATCCGTCCATCCTTTCTCGTTTTTGCTTGTCTTCTTCTTGCCTCTCTTCATTGTAGGTATTTGTGCATGTTTGAATGATCATTGTAGGTTTGGAGCCGTGTGTTCATGGAGTTTTGGGACATTTTACGTGTGAAAACTATCCTTGGGCTCGTGATGCATCTGTCCATCCTTCCCATTGCTCACCTCTCTTTGTCCCATGGCAGTTTTGATAGATGTTCAACATCCTCCTTCTCAGTGTATCACCGTTTTAGTGTAGGCTTTTGTTCTTTTCCTTCTCTCTCTCTCTCTGTCTCCTTGGCATGGTTAGATTAAGATTAGATTAGCTTTGCCTTCGCTGGAATAGCTTGTGGCAAGTAGTTTAGGAGCAGGAACCAGCCTTCTCTGGAGATTCCTCTCTCGGTTTTACAAGTCCCACGCTTGGAGAGAGGTTTCCATGTTGTGCAATCACACTGGATGCACGAACATCAACCTAGAAGCCTGATGTGTGTCCGGTCTTTGTGATTTTGCACTAACAGTTTGGCACGCCGGTGGGAGCTTAGAGGTCTTTGACTCCATCTTTTGCAAAGTTGATGTGTTCTGTGAAGATTTCAGCCTTTGGAGGCACTTGTAAACACATCGGCAACTCCATCCGGTCAACAACCCATCTCTCGAAGTTGCGAGACCTTCCTTTCCATTCATTTCCATCCATTTTCATCCATCTTCCTTTCCATCCCCCTCATTCTTTTCCATTCCATGAAGTTGTGCAATCATGACTTCATTTCCATCATGGAATTCACATCAACAATAGCAGTATTTTCCACTTCCAACATGTTTTACAAATCCTCCAGATTAGCATGCATACTCATATGAACAGCAGTGCCAAAGTCAGTTTGGCTATGGAGCTTTCCAAGAGCAAGGGTGTGCATACAACGAAGACCATCAGATCCAAGATGCTGGTCTGTTGGAGAAAATCCAAAAGATGGAGGTGGGGATGCTGCAGTCCAGAGCAACAGCTCAAATGAGAGCTTTCAGAATTGGTTGCAGGACTCCTTGTCCATGGGGAGGCCCTTTTCCAAGACACTTCAGCCCTCAAGAGAAGCTGGACTTCATGATAAAGATGCTGCCCCAACTTGCACAATGGACAGCAGAAATAGAGGCCTATACAGTC
The DNA here is from genome assembly GCA_018340775.1 of Taxus wallichiana var. yunnanensis. Taxonomy (NCBI): domain Eukaryota; kingdom Viridiplantae; phylum Streptophyta; class Pinopsida; order Cupressales; family Taxaceae; genus Taxus; species Taxus wallichiana. The sequence goes on along the minus strand of CM031240.1, from coordinate 294,284,757 downwards.
GGTGTTGAACAACCTTGTCAATGGGTAAGTTCTACACCATCATCTGGTTTCTCTCTTCCCATTACTCAAGCAGCATCATCTCATCTGGACCTGCAAATTTTAAACCCTCCATCTGCTGTCCCAAGTGTTGAATCCATCTCTCCACCTCTCAGTCTTCCACCACACCTCGATTCTTCTTTCCTTTTTCCTTCCAAACAGTTATCCCCTCCACAAGAGCTAACAGAAACACCCCCTCCTCCAAAGAAACAAGAGTTTTCACCTCCTCCACCACCACAAAAAATTGTCAAATTAGTGGAGTTTCAACCTATCCCTCCTTTTGCATTCCCAATTCCATGTGGGGAAGAAGAAATTGTAAAAATCAGTCATAAAGGACAGCAAGGAGAGGAGCCCAACAGAAAAGAAATGACAGACAACTTGAAGGTTTGGGCTGCCAAATTTGGGATAGCAAAGATTCCCTTGATGGTTAATCCTACGGAAGAAGCCAAGGTTGAACAAATGGTGGTTAGGACTGATTTTTTTGAAGAAGAAAATCTTGCAGCCCCAACTTGCCCTCTAGAGCAGCAGAATGAAGAGTTTGACTTGACAAACTTCACGCTGGAGGAAGAGTTCAACCAAGAGCAAGATTGCCTTCAAACATTGGAGGAAGGAGAAGCTGCTCCAAATCCAAAAGAAGAAGAGCACAATCTAGCTGTGAAGGAGAAAAGTGCAGATCCAAGGGCTTTGAGCACAAAGCAAGTTACAGAAGAACCTTCAGTTCTTCTTTCCACTTCATCTCTCTCAAGTTCTGGTACTGAAAAGGAGTTTGATCTCTCAAACTCAATGTTGGAGAGTGAAGAAACCATGGTGGTCAAGTTGCAGATCAAGAGGACACCATGGAGGAAGTTGAACACGAACAGCGGGACAACAATGAGGCAGTTTACCTGTCAGATTTGGAGGACTGTTTTGATGGAGAAGAGCCGGTTGAGTTTTCACCATTCTCTCTTTCATCATCCACATTCCAAACACCAGAGCCTGCTGTCATGAAGGAGAGTTTCCATTTGCAGCAGCCTGCATCTTACAGCAGCTCTTTGGAATCAAAATTAGAAGATTCTAATCTTCCCTGTTCTTCATTGGAGGAAGAGAAAGGACAGAAGAATCCCACCATTTCTTCCACATCATCCATTCAGGAGGGCCTACAAGAAGACTCCATTCTTGGAGTTGAAAATCACAGCAATGGGCATACTCAAAGGACCATACTTTGCCCAATCAGGTATTTGGCTTCATTGGAGCCAAAGGAGAAGCCCTGACCAGTCATGCTTGCTCGAGAATGAGGATGAGCTACAAAGTACCAAGGATCAGCTGCCATACCCTCTCAATCCAAATGCAGAGCAACTAAAAGAGGTATTGGATTCTTGAGTTGATACCTTGATGATTTGGATAGAAGACCAGCTTCTTGTTGATTTTCCATCCATCCAAACAGCCATGATCAGTGCCAAATCAATTGCATGGCTGCCAATTTTGAAGAAAGGAAGCTATTTCTCACAACCAGTTGTAGGGTTTGTTTAGCTTGCCTTTGCTTCCTAGAGTAGATTAGGTAGATTTGCTTTCGATAGAAGAAGTGCTTGTGCACACTCTGCATGTTCCATTTGGGACATGTATGATTTTCAGTTTTGTACATAGTTTTTGGTGTTGTTGGTTTTGCTCTTGCACAGTTCATTTCAATGGTTTTTTAGTGAGAACAACTCCATGCCCGGTGGGTTTCAAGTGGCTCAGAGAGGAGATTTTCAAAGTTCGAGATAAGTTTTCGAGGCTATTACATATGACTCCATGCCCAATGGATTGCTTGAGCCGGTGGCCTTTTCATCTAAGCGAGTGAGATGCCCCCGTTGAAAGTCGCCAAATTGTTATCAAAATTCACCCCGGGGTAAATTTGATAACATGCATCAGGATGTCCAAATTCCAAGAAAAATGACTGATTCAGAGCAAAATCAGGTTTCTAGGGTCCCTTTAGGAATCTTTCTAAACTCCCCAGGCGAAGAAGGAAGGAGCAAGCTCGAAAATGCGGAAAAAGTTGCAGGAAGGCAAGTAGGTGATCCAAAAAAATTGTGAAAATCGGCTAAGTCTAGTCCGTCCAAAGACAAGGTGGGACAAATGGGACAAAGGTACGCGAACCGCCCGAATGGCGAAATGAGTCCAGGCAGCCCACTAAGCATTTGGGACAAGTGGGACGAAAGTCTGCGTGGCAGGCACGAAATGCCGGTTCGACCGAGAGTGAAAATCGACTAATCTTTGAGAGGGTAGTTCGGGACGCGGGGACGAGAGGACCGAACGAGCCAACCGGCCGAAAAGAGTCAAGTCGTCCCAAACGAAGTGGGACAAGCGGGCGAAATACCGACCGGCCAGGCGAAATTGTCCCAAAAGGTCCAAAATCAAATGGGACATCCGGGACAGATGGACGTGAAGTACGCGGAAGACCTGGCAGGCCCGAGAACCAACCAAAAGATGCCACGTGTCTCAAGGAGAAAGGTCAAAAGGTCAAAGAGGCAAGGTTTGAAGCGCTGGCCTGAGCCAATAGAAATTGGACACGTGTCCAATGGAGCATAGAAGTGTGGAGGTCGGGGAGGAGTTGGAAAGTTTGGCCAAATCTAAGCCAAAAGGGGTAAAAGGGAAGGAAGACCCGACAGGTTCGTGAACCAACCAATGCATGCCACGTATCCCTAGTGGCGGGCGTGGGAAAAATGTGGAAAGTATTCCAAGAGCACCAAAAGTCAAATTTCAAGAGACAGCCCCCGAAAAGTAGAAGGAGAGAGAATCACGCGACCAATCAGAGTGTGCCACGTGTCATCCAAGTGGCAGAGCATGGGAAATATTTCAAAATCCGTTTGGTCTGTTCCGTGCCCTAAATCTTCAGATCGCCATATCTTTTGATCCAGAGCTCGGATTTCCACGTTCTTTATATCAACGGAAAGCTTGTGAGATGCTCTACATGATTCTGGGATCAATCTTGAGTTTTGGTGCAGTCTGAAGAGAGAAAATGGAGAAACGGTGCTGACGTGTGATAATGGCCAGAAGCGACCTTTCAACAACCTGTTTTAATGCTAATGGGTCGCATTCTTCTTCTGCACGGCCAGAAGTGACATTTTAGCGGCCCAGTTAATGCAAATGGGTCACATTCTCCTCAAAATCACTCAAAGTGACAGGGTATGGGTTGACAAAGATCCCCATGCTGATTTAATACATCTGCAGTCAATGAGGGATGGGTTTGCACGTTTTTTCACGTTTTTCGTCCACAGGTTCGACCCATGTAATGTAAAAAGCTAGATTTGGCTCATTTAGAAGTGGTTGTTCATTCTTTCTGCTCTGCTTTCCCTTCTTTTCTTCTTTAGGGTTAAAAATGGAGTTAGAACCTCCTCCCTTGCTCTGTAATGGCGTTTTTGCCTCTTATTAATGGAATGATGTTCTCATGCGAGACTTCGAAAGCAACAAGATGTTTTTGTGATGCATCTGTCCATCCTTTCTCATTTTTCTTGTCTTCTTCTTGCCTCTCTTCATTGCGAGGTATTTGTGCATGTTTGAATGATCATTGCAGGTTTGGAGCTGTGTTCATGGAGTTTTGGGACATTTTCTATGTGAAATCTATCCTTGGGCACGTGATGATGCATCTGTCCATCCTTCCCATTGCTCACCTCTCTTTGTCCCATGGCAGTTTTGATAGATGTTCAACATCCTCCTTCTCACGGTGTATCACCGTTTTAGTGTAGGCTTTTGTTCTTTTCCTTTCTCTCTCTCTCTGTCTCCTTGGCATGGTTAGATTAAGATTAGATTAGCTTGCCTGCACCTTGGAATAGCTTGTGGCGAGTAGTTTAGGAGCAGAACCAGCCTTCTCTGGAGATTCCTCTCTCGGTTTTACAAGTCCCACGCTTGGAGAGAGGTTTCCATGTTGTGCAATCACACTTTGGATGCCCGAACATCAACCTAGAAGCGATGTGCGTCCAGGGGTGCTGTGATTTTGCACTAACAGAACCCTATCCCAGTCCTTTGGAATCTTAAGTTGAAATCTATCAAATTCTTATTAGGGGCCCTCGGATGGTTGTCAAATGTTCTAACAAGGACAGATTATCCCCTTTTCTTCAAAGTAGTCATGGAGAGCTCGACACAAATGGTTTCAAGTCTAAATAGAGCTGTTGTAGACTCTGAACCATTGTGAAGATTTACCCTTGAGTGAAGAGGCTAGAATCTTGACTTCAATGTCCATCTCAGTGATCTCAAGGATTGCATAGACATTCACAATGTCTTGAATGTGGTCACTAGGAGAAGTCTGGTTCTCTCTAGTGAAATATGGGATGCTTTTTAATCTTTTGCCGGTGGGGTGGATTTTTGCATTAAGAGCGAGTGGGTTGCTACCAGTGAAATTAACATAAGGATTTGGTTGTGCCATCCTGATTAGCCTGAGAAACCTCACTGATTGAAAGAACGACCTACTAGGAGGAGGTGTTGACAAGGTTCGTTTGGTGGTGATGAAGACATCTAGGCTCGTCTCCCCCTTCTCCTTCTATCTAGAGACAAGCGTGGGTGGAGAAATAGTTCCTCTTCTCGGTTCTTGACCTTGATTGTATTCTTCTCATGAACTTGGCAAGCTTGGAATCCACGAAGCTAGTGGATTCTGTCCCTTTTGGAGTTGCTAGAAGTGCGGTTTCAAAGCTTCTTAAAATCTAAAATCACGGTAAGTGCACATCAATCTTACTGCAATAAATATGGAGACTTCTTGGGCCCACTGGGCATGCCAAAACTATTAGTGTAAAATCACAACACCCCTAAATGTCTACAACTAGATGGGTTGAGACTCTCAGTGTGATTACCCAACTTGGAGCATCTCTCAAGGTATTGGACCTTGTGAGTTGAGAGAGATCTCTAGATTGAGGCCAACTCCTATCCCTCTATTCAAGTGTACACAAACAAATTACGAGAGGATCTATTTTAAGTCTATTTTACCTACTAAGGAGATAGGGTTAGAGAGATGCAAGAAAATAAACCTAAGCTAACGAGGTGATACACCAAAGGATTGTTAGACACTCATTTTGCATTTTAACACATACCAAAATAATGTAATACAAACAACATGCACTGAGATAACTAGACCACAATAATATATCGCAAAGACAACAATGGATACATAATAGGGTTGAGAATCATCCACAGACATGTATTTTATTTCTCAGGAGTCGATACAGTATATTGTAATGGCCAAGAAGCAAAAATTACATTACAACCTAAAGGAGAGGTTAGAAAAACTTCACAAATCCTTATGTGAACAAAAGAAGAAGGGAGGGTGAAAAAATAAATGTCTAACCTTTTACAATGAGCCTCAACCCTTCTTTTATAGATTCAACATAGAGGGGAGAAGGAGAGAGAAGAAGGAAAACTAGTTCGAAGCTCAACCACTATCATCAATGCCTCCTGCAAAATCCACCTCAAATCTGTCATTCCTACATCAATTACTTGTTCGGTGCCTCGAAGGAGGAGGAACGATAGATCAGATCAAATCTAATCTAGTTGTTGGGGGTAAATAGATCCTGTATTAATGGCCCGAAGACATTTCTTCATTATTTCCCACCTAATCTCTCCAAACTTAAAGTTTCATATCTTCATGGCATAAACAAGGACGAGATCTTTCCAATGGTGCCAGATTTGTCAGATTTCAAGCACTGAGTCAAAAGATATGTCCATTTGAAATTTGAACCAGTCTGTACAAAATGGCGGGAACCAACTACCAAAACGGGCCCCTTTTTGAAACCGCACACATGGAGGTCGGCGCATGTATGAGGGCTGCGTTTGTATTTTGCTTTTGAAGTTGCGCTAGGCTGATAGTTGTCTTCTTCCATGGCTCGCTCAGTTTCTTCATGTTTTGGCTAAGTCTTTCGCTTGGCAGGGTCATATATCTAACCGGGGACATGCGGTGACACGGTGCTTGTTTTAAAACCTTCCCCCAATTTTTCTCTTGAATTAGTGTCATGTTGATACTTGGTACCCTCTGTTGGCATGTCTCAATGATTTTACTATTCAACCCCGACCATGTCCCCTTTTTCAACTTGGGCTACGTGGCGAGCCCATGCTCATTTAGAAACCCACTCAAGATTTTTCCTTTGAAGGAGCATCGGGTTGACATGTGGAATCCTCCACATGCTCTTGGAATTTTCAATGACCTCTCTTACCTTTTTAGACCCTGAACACATGGTGAGATGATGCTCATTCTCCATAATTAGTCAACTTTGGGCCTGCCCCATCACATTTTTCAACTTGGACTACATGGAAATCCCACGCTCATTTGGGCCTCCACTTTTGGATTTACCTTTAGAGATGCACCGATATGATGCGTGGCAACTTCCATTGGAACCTTTTATACCTAGTCTTTTTAGGCCCACCCCATCTACCTTTTTAAATTTTAGTTGTTGACTCTACCCCTCTTTGGGCCTAGGACACATGGGGCCTGGCGATTTTTTGAGTCTCCCCTTTTGGATTCAACCTTTGGAGGTACACCGTTTGGACACTTGGTAGCGTCTGTTGTCTCCTCCATATTTAGTCATTTTTGGGTGCATTCTGAACTATTTCAGAGCTCGAAGTATTTGAACCTTTTCCATTCCTTCTCCTTTGAGCCTCTGGTTTCTTTTGACACTGTCTTCTCTTTTCCCGATCCTGTTATTCCATTTTAAATCCCACCTACAATCTATTTTCTGGATTTGAACGCGTCGGTTCTCGGTTCCTTCTATGTGGGGTCATCGGCCGATGAATTTTGTTGGGGGAAAAATAGTGATAACGAGGTTCTTGAAGACCATCATTATAAAAGTGGAGAGCTCAAGCTTGGAGGAGCATGCTTCTATGGAGGACCACTTTCAGACACTTGCACCGGATCCGAGGCTGCAAAAGGATGATTTGGCACTTTGGTATGCCTATATATATGAGATACCATAGGAGAAAAAGAGATAGATTGGATAGAAAAGAGAGGAGAATTTAGAGAGCATAGCTCTATAGATATACTGCAAGAACTTTGTGGGATTGGGTAGAGGCTATATAAGGGATTAATGTATTAAGGGGTTGGGTTATAAATTTTTCTTTGTATGGATGAAGGACATGATACCTTCTATGATGTATGACTTTGGTCTGATCAAGATGTGGTAGTCTAATGGATCCCTTGAATGTAACGAGGTTATAAACATGAATGAGTATCAATGTAATTTATTTGGTTCATATCTATATCTTTTCATTTTTGTTCATGGATATTATGGAATAGATGTAAATCCTTATGTATTTTTCTTTCTGATGTAGTTCTATTTATTATCTATAAGTACCCTCTATTTGGAATGAATACATTTGTCTAGAGGTCATTCTGAGCCCTATGATGATTGTATGTCTCATTTCAACCTTTATTCATTAAGTTCTTGACATAGATGATGGTTTCCCACTTAACTCACATAAAAGAGAGACTCGATGCCTACACATGCCTCGGGTGAGCACCTAGCACCCGTTGGGTGATAGGCCAACACACATGGGATTCCCTTGTTCTTCTTGTGGGTGTAAAAATGACTACACTTCCACTCTTTCACTTACTTGTACTGTTCCTATTTATGTTCCTACTCCCACAAACAACTTCAGTCCACATCATTTTTCTCACAAGAAAAAACACTCTTCCACTGGCACTCGATACATAACCTATCTTTATCAGTATCTTCAAGTTTACATCCATCAATTGCAACATTATACTTCTCATGTATCTCCATCACATTACTACTTCATACTCCTTTCACACCTAAAATTTCTACTTATGCACTTCCACCTAATTTCGTCACTCCCAAGCTTCCCATTTGTAATGGCCATGACGACCCCAAGAGAATCTCCAAGAATTTCATGTACCAATTCTAGATTATGTGGGTGATCACAATTTACTAGAAAATATATTTCCTCACAGTCTTCAAGATTATCCAATGTGTTGGTTCTATGATCTACCTATCCACTCGGTAACATATTTTAGGCATTTAGCCAATGTTTTTCTCTCTCATTTCTATATTGATATCCTCTCTAAGATATCATATGCTCAACTAGCACAAATTAAGAAAGGATATAACAAAAATCTAGTGAATTATGTCTTACGATATAAGAACAACTAATCTAAGATGTCTAATATGCTTCATGAATCTAAAATTCAAGATCTATTCATCCAAAGTCTATTACCTCCTCTCCAGGAGAGTGTTATCTACGAGATATCTCCATCATTCAATAATTTATTTCATACTATTAAGCTAAAGTAAAACTAAACTATTATCTATAGAAAATCTTAAGTATCATGAGTGGGCTTCATCTTCTACATGCTTTCAAATTAAATCAAATTTCAAGTGATCTAGAAAAATAAAAGTAGCTAAAGCTACTGTCAATGTTGTATCTAGTCTTGAAAAGATTCAATGGAAACTACTTAAGTGTACGTTTACTAAATTAACTTGTTCTCTGCATATTCTATTTCCACAACTCATCGAGAGAAATATTATTATGCTTCCTCCACTCAATGTGGACCCATCTCATCCAAAAGGTTTCAATTACAATGAAAATTGGAGATGCAACTATCAAAGCAATGCATTGGAGATTCTCTCGACCGATGTTTTAAAATTCAGAATATTATTCAAGATCTTATCGATAATAATGAAATTGAGCTTCCTAATCCTATGAAATCTATGCCGGTAAATGAAAATCACAAGCTCAAGATCTTCAAAAATCCTCTTCCTAAACATGACAAGCAAACAGACGAATCTTGATCCAATCATACATATCATGTAGTGCCTCCTGCTTCATCAGGGGATCTTGATTTTCTAATTTCTCACACTATGGCATCTCCACCATTCATTTTATTCTTTGATCATGACTATCATGCTTCAATATCTTTTGAGACATTACATATCAGTGCTTTTATCGGGTCTCATGTTATCAATAATACAATTATTGATCCATTGATTCATATGTGTGTGTTCTCTATTGCACTTCTTGTTGCTATCAGTTTTCTTCTATCACATATTTCATATCCAGTTCCTAAATCATATGGTTATGTCAAGATTCTAGTCACTTTTGGTCCTCTTACCATGATTTTGCCATTTATTATGGCGCCTTCATTCAAAGGTTGTGGCATGCTATTAGGTCTTCCTTGGCTACATGTAACTCAAGCTATCATTTCAATGAATCACTTGTGTCTAAAGTTCGGTCATTACACGTAAGTTATTATTATCAATGGTGTTCCTTCATGCACACCATCACCTTATCATCCTCTTTAGGTTTCCATTGTACTCGCTAGAGCATCTAGGTTCCCTCAACCTCTTAAATCTAAAGCACAATATTCTCCTAGCTTGTTTGTTTGCACACAACCTACTCGGTCTCATAGGTCTATTAGTCCATCTCATCAGTATAGGTCCACCACTTGGGAAGTTCCTTCACATAGGTATACTTCACCTCCTTGTGTTTTATCACATAGGTGTTCATTTCCTCCATGCTCTACTTCACATAATTATTCATCACCTCCGCGTTGTTGTTACATCACCTCTATAGTCTCCTTCACATAGATTTCCATCACCTCCCAGGTTTCGTGTACACAAGTATCATTCACTGATACATCATCTATCTCATACACCACTGATCTTATAGCATGGTCACAAGCCTTTATCTCCACAAGAATGAGGAGGAGGAACCTCGTCTTTCATTTTTATTGGGTAGCATATTCGTTGGCATACACTTGGGGGTATCATGCTTAGTCTCCCCCAACGCTTCTAGCATTTTCATGTGTCTCGCATTTCTACTTGTTCGCTCTACACTTTGCATCTAGTATTTTGAACACATATTACACATCTTAATACATTTGTATAGTAATTTCTGATGACACACTCTTGTGCTAAATTTCACACTTGACTATTGAGGACTCACCACATTCATGAACCTCACATCATACACATTGCACATTTCACCCTTGGGAAATTCATGAAACATATTTTCATGCATATTCATCACAACACACTTTCTAATGATGTAATCTAGTTCCAAAGTTCATACTTGACTCCCGAGGGTCTAAATATGAAATGAACCTAACCACAATCACTCACTTTCTATGCTTTATGCTTCATTGATCAATCTATGTAGCGCACACAAGTCAAACCATTTCCCGATAATGCACTCTTGTTTAATTTTACATTCTTGACTATTGAGGGGTATTTTATAAATGAATCTCATCTCATTCATACTCATTTTCTTAGTGGGGAAACTTCTCCTATCATACTCACATTGCACATCATTTCATCTTGCTCACTCATGCATAATGCATATCTTGGTAGCATATTTTTCTTTCTTACTTATACTTGCATGTACACTTTGCTTACTATGTTAGATGTTTATTTTATATGTTGTGCGTTCACTTTCCTTATATGTATGAATGCATAATTTACATGGATCATTACATGTAGTATGGATACTTGGCATTGTACCTATTACTAGTCCTAAAGTGGCCACGGGGGCATCTTATTTTGTACACATCACAAGTGATATTGTTTGATTTTATACTATTTCTTATTCATATTAGCACACTACTATATCAGATCGAGACACTCCTTAACATAATTTCTATCTTTCTAACATACTTGATGGGTGCTTCATGTGTAGTTTTTTCTTTCCAGGAACTATTTACTACCATGGTTATCTATTACTCTTTACTTCTCATTGTTTTCCATTGTTTTCAATTGTATGCCATTGTATGCCATTGTTTTTTGGCTATGCCATTTATCTTATGTGCACACAATAGGATTTTGTGCTGCTTCGGCTCTTATTATCTTGCAACATTCTGAGTGATGTCCCTATTTAAAACCCACTTTTCACATTCTACTTTGTCTACTTTACTTCTAATTACATATTGTCTTCTATATGCGTAGTTATCTTTGTTTGCACTAACACATGTTTCTAGAAAAAAATTGTGTTTTCCTTCATTTTTACCAAGCACATTCCCTCCCCCTGTAGGGATTCAATTTTAGATCAGCATTTAGTCCTCTCCTTTGGGATGCATCATCCTAGCGATGTCACATGCACCCCAAATAAGGGGGCATCATTGGGTGAATCGGTCATCCCATACATAAGTTCATAGTCACATTACAACACAATTCATTATAGAATCATAATAGCCTTTAATTACGAAGGGTCTGAGAATCTTACTTGGGTCCTCAAAGATAATGAAACACCAACACCAAAAAAATACATGAGTACCTGGGTGCTCTTGACCCTTCCTAGGTTCCTATGAACATAGGGTAATTACAATTATTTTCTCATATCAACACATTTTTCAATAATCTACACAACAATTTTCTTCGTATAAGCACAATCCTCTAGTAATCAACATGAATACTTTCACATTTTTTCTATTCACATTGGATCAAACTAGATCAAAATGGATTAGATTTGAAAAAATCAAAATCACACCATCTGTAGTGGTGTATAAAGCATTGGGAAGTAGTCAAAGGATGGAGAATAACACTAGACCTTTCTCCCTACACTCTTGTCAATATGTGAGATCACCTGAAAAAACTCGCACTTGGTGTGAGGTACCCTAAAAACTTGCACTTGGTGTGAGATTGCATAAAAAAATCATTCTTCTACAACATTTTTAGGATCCTTTCTATCTTTTCACTCATCATGTATCAGGTGCACATGTTCTTTTTCACATTTTTACACACTTTCTTGCATATGTGTATCAAATTTTTCATATAAATGACTTTGAATACTCTCTTTTTCTCTTCTCTTTTGTAGGTTCTTCCTTATGGGAAAAATTGTCACATCATCAAGCATCAAGTGACGTCAACAACAGGTACAATAAGACATATACACATACACTTTTTGATTAACTAAAATTAATGAAATTTAGATCTATATTCTAAGTTAATCTAAGTAGGTACAAAAATGTAATAAATGATATGAAATGAAATACTGATGGTAAATATTTAATTTTTATATTTAAATGAAATGGAATAAATGAAACAGAATAAATAATGTACTAAACTATAAATTACTTACCTTGTTGTGTGTTGGGACTAAACATGATAATATGTGGATAGAGGACAATAGGATGGAATAACCTAGAAAATTACAACAAATGGTAATTTTCCTAGACTAGGGCACCTGGAGGAGGACTAGGGCACCTATGGGTGCCCTGGTTTGTAGTATGGGCACTCAGGTCTACAAAAACACTCAAGACCGAATCTGGTAGTGTCCTAGATCTTCACAATATATCAATCTTTATCATGTGAGTGTCGCGAGTAACTTCACTTATGGTGTTATAAACTTGTAATGAATATTCACGTCTAAAACCCCATACAAAGCATCAAACCCATAAAAAATAAAGATGCATATAAAGCAGAAAGACCTTAGTAACCACCAAGGTGGAATTACAACAAAAATTTACACTACATTCGGACTCCAATGTAGTTTTGTGTGCTTTATGTGTGTAATTTTTCCTAGGATTCCCTAACACCAATGACGCAGAAATAAGGGGCAATAACTAGATGTAAATGCAAAATGGTGGATGGAATAGAATAGACTTCCCATTCCTATACGGTGTGTGTGATGTAATGATGCTCAAATATAGTCCCTTGCCTTAGTAGATAGCCAACCCTTAGTAGTGAATAGTCCTCCTATAGTTTATTGGGTATGATATGTTTATATATGGATATCTTTGTCAAATTTTGACACTAATGACTTGACATGTCGACTAGTACCTAGGGAATGAGAGGAAAATGAAAAATACCGACCTCAAATAAATAAATAAAATTTGTGTTACTGGGACCGGGGAACCTAAAATTAAGGACCGGGGCACCCATGGGTGCACCAATACTACATTAGGTGCACTAGTCAAAGAATAGAGATGACAATCAAGTAAATTACAACACCCAATACTCCCTAAGAGATGATGAGAACTATGTAAATAAGACGACTATTTGTGTAAGAAAAATGAAAATGATGATCGACTAACTAAAGAAAAGACTAGAGGATGGGTCATTAGTGAATAACTTTACCATGTGATATTCATTTATAAAACAACATACTTCATAGTATAATTTTGATGATAAGTGCATGATTTTGCAACTACATTTTCCCCCACTTTATGTTGGTGAGTGGAACTATCGATAATATAAAGTAGATATAGATGTGTACCTACGAGAATTAGGAGAAGCCCATATTGTAGTAGAACACATAGATGTTGTATTAGAATCATGCCGAAATAACCATATAGTGTGCCAAACCATGGATCAACATATTGATCCATGTAATGTAGCAAGAAATTTAAATATCATGATGAAGTACACTAAATGAGAGTGATGATAGAGATGTTATATTATTGATGATTGCAAATGTGATATAATGATTATGAGGTGGTTAGGAAGTGATCAGTTCTAACCCGAACATGTGTATACGGATAATAGACAGGAGGATTTTTTCATCCTCTTTGCCACATGAAGAGTGTAGGGAGAAAAGTGTGTTATTCTCCAATCTCTAACTACACCCTCAAGATCTAGCCACTACAAACAGACTCAAATATTATTTTGTGGTTTTGGATCCAAATAATTTAGATCAAATAGTTGACCCATATATGAGTGGTATAGGAAAGGTACTCTTTCCCCTACTCCACAGGTGTTTCTACAATGTGATAGCTTCCAAGCTAGGTCATCTTGAAGAAAACACAAAATGTATGATGACTTCCAAGCTAGGTCATCTCGAAGTAAACAAAAATGTAGAACAAATTCCAAAGTTGGGTTATCTAGGAAAAGTGATAAATGTAATCTCCCGGGTTACATCATGTGGGAGGTTGCACCTAACTCCTAAGTTAGGTCATCCGGGAGGCATATTTGTTGAATTTGTGTTGATGATATGATTTCAATTGTTAGAAATTTGAATGTGTTAATTGATTGATTGGTTACTTGTAGAGATATTTTACGTTAGTTTCCCCAAATTAGGTCATTAGGGGAAATCATTGAAATAGATGGAATATCGCATGGAAAAATTTTAACGCTTTCTACTCTGGGTTAGGTCATTAGGAGGAAGTGATGATATGTCATATATAAAAAGTTGTATGTTTGTTGGACCTAGATTAGGTCATTAGGGGGAATCAATGGTGAAGTGCCATGAAATTATGAGTTGGTAGTGTTTATTGATCACATGGTAATGTAAGGGGAACTATATGATGAACCCCAATGATATGAACCCCCTTTTCGTGAAAGAGGAAGTGATGCAAAGAACGAATGCTAAGCCAAAAGTAACCACAAAATAGATAGAAAGTTATATAAATCACCAAAGTGTATATGAGTTGAATGTAATATAATTCCAAGGATAGATAACACATGTGTCATGTGTATAGTATAGTGGTAGATGGAATTATGAAAATAATACCGCAAATGGGGTGTAAATTGGAGTAGAAATGCTCAAGATATGACAAAAATCATGTAGTGTGTATTAGTTGTAAGAATAAGCATGAAATAAATGACTAGAATAAAGTGGGTGGTGAAAAGTAACTATAAATTATAAGAGGAAAGCGTGTTCATTTTTTCTTTCCGTGATAGTGATAGTGAGTTCGGAGTCGAGTAAATATGCACGCAAGTAAGATCAACATGTCCTAGCTGGTTTGAGATGGTGGCGACCGCCGTAGCATCATGTATGCACCACGAGTTCTTATGTGTGTTAATTTTTGGAAAATGTATGGTGTAGTAGTTATTTCTATTGAATTTTTACAAATTTGAGATTTTTATTTTCTCGGTGTTTGAGACCTGCAAAAGAGTGGTGAGGGTGTTAGTGACCCGTGAGACAAGAGTGCATAGATTCGGGCGCTAGTGTCCTACTCCTAGGCACCCTAGTCCAGAATGTGTATTCATTCGGAATGGTATAAATGTGATTTGTAATGTATAGTAATGTGATGAGTGAGTGTATTTGTACTTATAAGATGTTCTAAAGTTCTATTTGTTATCTGTTTGTGTTATGCAGAGAGACATTCACTCAAGGGAGTTCCACGGTGGGATTCACATGGGTAATTTACTTGGATTGGGCCTGCCAGATGATGATTGGGATGTGATGGACCATGTAAGCCTGCGGCACATAACACAGATGGGGTACGTGCCCCATAATATGCCTATGTTGACTGCACCATGGGAGATATGGTGCACAGATACATGTACATTTTGGTTTCCTACAGGGGAGATGAATTTTACTTTGGAGGATGGGTATCATATACTTCGGTTTTTGGATTTTGGAGAGAGTACAAGTTATTCCATTAGAGAATATAGAGAGGTAGACACGATATTATAGACGATATTTAGTGGGGACATGATTACCTATAGAGGCCCATATTATCTTGGATGTTATTTTACAGTTCGGGGTTCCGCATTTGCAGAAGTTCATAATAGTTGTGATTGTATCATCCATAGCAATGGAGGGAGGAGGTGTAGGCATCTTGTATAAGATGCATGATATATGTTGATGGATAGAGGAGGAGGGTACTAGATACATGTGGGAACGGTGTGTGTTGGCCCACCTATATAAAGATCTATATCGGTTTACTCACGATGAGCATGGTGGTGGGATAAGAGCCACTACACTATTGCATGTGTGGGATTATGAGCATATAGCCGTGTTGAGACCAATTGGAGGCCCACAAGGAGAGTGGGCTAGGCCAAAGATATATGTGAGGAGGTGGATTAATATTTGTTGGCATGAGATGGACATAAACACATACAAGGAACTGATAGATAGGATGGGGCCCGAGGCAATAACATGGAGGCCATACCATGACTATGGAGAATGGCCCAGGGATGTTGTAGAGTTATAATGTATTTAGAGAATCTGCGTGGCTTGAGGATAAATTTCTAGATGTAGATAAGTAATTTCAAGTTGAGAGAGTATCAGGAAAGTTTGGCATGGCTCAGGATATTCCCTAGAGCCATATATATAGTTGGGAGCTATCAAAGCACCTAGGAGGACCATAGCTAGACCAGGACTTTAAAAAAGTAACTAGTAATTGCCATGGATAGATGAGGTGGATTGGAAATAGAGCTGATAGAATCCAACAATGTGGGTTGTACAGAGGAGTACCACACATGGTGGGTGGTACACTAGGTGTTATTTTTGTTCCCATTATTTATAGGTCCAGCAGGGTTACTGCATGGAGGAGGAGGAGAGGGCTAAGCCCATGCCCCGAAGATGTAGCGGTAACTAGATCGAAGCATGAGTATCTATAGATTGTGTATGTTGGTGTTGGCTAATGTGACAACAATGGTTGTCTAACGTGTTATGTTAATTATTTTGTAGGTGATGCGTATTAGTCCTTGATAGTAGACACGTCCATCCACTCATTGATGTGAAATGTTACGAGTAATGTATTTGGTGGAGGTATACTAGAGCAATTTGATGATATAGCAAGTGAGGATGCCTTTTTATTTGAACCAATGGCCATAGAAGTTGAGACATGCACGATATTGCTAGGTAAGAGGGATGAGGAATGCAAAGAGACTTGATGAGTCCAAGAGGTAGTAAATGGTAGTCCCTTGGCACAAGATGTTTTTTCATGATACATGGATGTGTAGCATTGGTGTTTTGAGTAGGCTATAGAGATTACCTTATTTTGGAGTAGGTCGAGAGGTATTGACGATGTGAATGGTGGCATCACATTGGGGGAAGGAATCTAGTTCTAGGGCTCTCACATTATGTGAGACAGATATCAATGACAAGATTTGATTTGTATTAGTATCGATGTGGGGGATTTTCCCCCATTGATGAAACATTTTTGCAATGATTATTGTATCCGCTATATGTAGTGACACGTGTTATTTTTATATGATGAGTGTATTTTTGTTTTATATAGATATCACAATATAATGGGTGATGTCGATTCGATGTTTATTATTGTAGTATATGTGTTGTGTATTGTTCATGTTTGATTAAGGTAGATTCACATTATAATGTTGGTAATGATAGAAAAAATGTGTATGGTAAATGATGATAATAGATAACAAATGTAATGTGATTGATGAAATGTTTATTTGTAGCGCGTAGTTAATGTAATGATGATAGTAGAATAGATGTATTATCACAAAATAAAGTAAGTTGTTGGGATAAATGAAAATAGGATATGATCACAAAATGTTAGTATGATGAAACTAGGGGGAAGATTAGTGATGCCCCGGCGTGTAGATGGATAGGCTCATTTAGTTAAGACCCCTCAACAGTCAAGGATGATTCATGTAAGCAAGAGTGCATCATCAAGAAATGATTGAGTGCGTTAGACGAAATGATGGAGAACGTGATGAAAGGTTATCAGAGAAAAAACATCAATAATCATGTAAGAACCATAAAAACACAAGCATTTCATTGGGGGTAGGTGATAAACATCACCTAATAGAGAATAAGATGATGTGTAGTGGTGGAAGCATGTGGTATGGATGTAATGTGTTAATATGTGCCAAACTAAATGTAATATGGAGCTACGGTGGGATGCAAAATGCAAAAGGATGTGGAATCCAATGCGTAGAATGGGCGTGATGTAGTGGATATCATGAATTTGATGGATGTGACAGATGCAATGGTGGAGTGATGGATGGATGTAGTGGAAAGTGCACGTGAGTTACATATAGCGGTGATGGATTAACTATGGCCTAAGATCTTGATGGAGAATAAGAATCAAGAGGAGTAGAAACTATTTGTCAAGTTAGAGGAAAAATAGATCACTCGGGTGAGTGAGATCCAAAGGAGAATATTCCCTTTTCCTCTAATTATTTCAATCTATCATGAAGAGATTGAAAATCATTCTCCTATGGCCATTTTTGCGATGATAATTACAATATGGTTGATCGCGCTAATGTTGTAGCCTATGTTGTGGATGATGTTGGCTAGATGGTAAGAGGATTAGACATTTTTCAATAATTTAAACATCACATCATGGGGTATAACATGATGGGAGAGATGTAATGGCTCACATGACACCGACAGAGAATAAGGAGGAGTATCATGTCGTAAAGGAGGAGAATAAGTATGTTGTGGTGGTGGAGTAGGTTAATCATGTTTTCTTTGCTTAGGAGGAAAAGGTGGAGACTATGTAGGATGCTCAACCAATTTTGATGGAGGACTAGATGATATAATAGATATAAATGTATGTTTAGGGTGTGTGACATTTTCTAAAATAAGATCCTACTCTAGGTCTAGGATTTTGTAGCATAGAATACTAAAGGACTCACATGTATCATCTTGTAGTATTTTTTGAGTGTAGGAATTAAACCACGACAAAAAATGTGCTACGCCCTTAACCTATTGCTTGTATTAGGATATGAGTAGCCGACTTGTGGCTTACCATATCATTTATACTTTCTCATGCTTAGTAGGTCAGCCTTGGTGATGGCCATAGCATAGGAATAGTATATATAGGGGATTGTAGGTAGTAGATGAATCATCATTGGAGCATTTGAGTCTATTTTATGGTTTGGAGGTTTCCCCCTCGAAGTGGAAAAGCTATTCTAATTGCATATTGAGATCATTATTCTAAAATATTGTGTTATTTGGTGTTCTATTGCTGCTCATAATCTGAATTATACAAGTAATTTCATTACAAGTGGTATTAGAGCTGCGATCTAGGCCAAAATTAGGGCAAAACCCTAATTTTGGTTTCCACAATATATTGTGAACCAGAGATAATTGGTGGGAGATATGTTTACCAGATTTTTGAAACATTTTAAGTAAGGTTCTCTAAATTTTTAGACTTTTGTGATTTATGTTGCAAAATTTATTACAAATTTAGGGTTTTTCATCAAATAGTTCCCTAGGGTGCAAATTGTGGAATTTTCTCAAGTTCTTTACATTTTCAAAAAGATCTCAAAACAATAATATTAGTATCTTCTCTCCGTGGTTTTTCTGTTTGGACGAATTTTTATTGAAACCCTAAACCCTAAGGTTTTACATCATGGTCGGGCCTTCCACAAGAGAAAAAAAGAATTCAATTACTCCAGGTAAAACCCCAGATAAAGATGAGGTAGTGATTGAAGAGTTGGAGTCAGAAGGGATAAATACATATTCCTCAGCACTAGGGTTTACCTCAGTTGATCATAAGGAGATCTAACTTGAGTATGAGTTGTGAAATGTACAATCGAGATGGCCTCTGAAGGAGACATAGACCAAATAAATCAGCGGTTGGATGATATCATGCAACATGGAAAGGGTAAATAGTATGGTCCAAATTTGCCCCAAATCAACCAAGGAGGATATTCAATTCAAAATCATGGAAAAATTAACCATGTTAGATCACTTTTCCAGCCCAATCATAATCCAACTTATTCACAACCATGGAACATGATGCCGAAAGTGGATATGCAAAAACTTGATGGTAAGGATCCCCTGAATTGGATAAATCAAATGGATAACTTCTTTGAGTTACATCAAACACCATCAGGACAAAAGGTGACATTTGCATCCCTGTATCTTGAACCAGACCAATTCATTTGGTATCGATGGCTATGTGCTCAGAGGCAAAAGAATGGTCTCAAAGTGTCACTTAGACATTTTTTACGAGAGGGGTTACAATTGCACTATAATTCTAGTGTTTCGAGAGAACTACTTTAGTCAATTAGTAAAGTTATGGAAAATAGGATTAGTAAATGATTATGTGCATCAATTCCAGAACCTATCCTCGAGGGTGGAGAATATTCTAGAAGAGAATTTGAATGACCTATTTCTTCAGGGTCTTAAGGACCACATCGAGCATGAGGTACGTATGTTTAATCCACTCAAGATTTCTGATTCTATTATCATGGCACATCGAAAAGAGGAAAAAATTCTTTGTAGTAGGAATCTGCCTATCATTAACACTAGAGACCGTAGTATCTCTTTCCCTTCATTCACTAGGCCAATTAGATTGACTCCTTAACAAATGGAAGAAAAGAGAGAAAAAGGATTATTTTTTAACTATGAAAACAAATATGGACCAGATTACAAATGTGATGAGAAGAAGTTGTTTTATATTGATAGAGGTAATGGGGAAAATGAGGAAGCTGAAATTATAGGAGAGACTAAGGAACCAGTAGAAGATAAAGTAGAGGATCACCAACCTACAATTTCTTGCCATGCATTGTTAGGTATTAGTACTCCTCAAACACTCAAGGTTATTGGATACCTCAAAAAACAGAAGGTGACGGTGTTGATTGACTCAGGGAGTACTCATAACTTCATAAATAGTAAGTTAGTTGTCCACCTCAATTTTTTTATTTACCCAGCTCCAGAAATGCATGTTATGATTGCAGATGGTGGGATAGTCAAGTGCACAAGAAAGTTCCATTGTATCAAGATTTCCATGGGAGACTACTTGTTAGACTCACCTATGTTTTCTATTTCTATGGGAGAGGAAGATATTGTTTTGTGTGTCCAATGGATCACAACCTTAGGTACTATAGAAATGAATTTCCAAGAATTTTTCATGTGATTTCATTTAGATGGAAGTACAATAAAATTAAATGGGATGATAGCTAAGTCTCCACAGATTATTATCTCTCATCAGATGTAGAAGGTTCTCATAAAAGGAGTAGATGGATTTATAGCAAAATTATTTTCCATAGAAGTACAAAATACAGAGTCTTCAATGCAACCCAATATTTAGAAGATTGTTGATGCTCACTTGTATATTTTTTATGAAATTCCAAAGGGACTACCACTATTTAGGGATCATGATCATGAAATTCCATTGATTCTGAGAGCCAAACACCTAACATCAGACCATACAGATACCCATATTCCCAGAAAAGTGAGATCAAGAAAATGGTATAGGAAATGTTGAAGGTAGGTATCATCAGGCATAGCCAGAGTTCATATTCTTCGCTAGTGGTCATGGTACGTAAGAAGGATGAAACATGGAGGATGTGTCCAGATTACCTAGAACTCAACAAGTACACCATTAAAGATAAGTTTCCTATTCTAGTAATTGATGATTTACTTGATGAATTGCATGGTTCTATTTATTTCATAAAATTAGATCTTTGTTCGAGGTATCATCAAATTAGAATAAGAGAGGAAGATGTTCATAAAACTACTTTCAAGACTCATGAGGGCCATTATGAGTTTTGGTAATCACTTTTGGTCTTACAAATTCTCCCTCAACATTTCAAAGCTTGATGAACACTATTTTTAGGCCATTTTAAAGGAAATTTGTATTAATTTTCTTTGATAACATATTGATTTATAGTAAGACATGGGAAGAACACTTACAACATGTAAATAAAGTGTTGGAAGTTTTGGAGACACATACTCTCTATGCAAATCCATCCAAATGTTCTTTTGGTGTACAAGAGGTAGAGTAATTGGGTCACATTGTATCCCATGAAGGTGTCAAAGTTGATCCTCAGAAGATCAAAGCTATGGTGGAATGGCCAAGGCCCAAAACTCTAAAAATTATTTGTGGTTTCCTAGGAATATCAGGGTACTACAGAAGATTTGTGCGGGAATATGGTAGAATAACAACCCCTCTCACTGCATTGTTAAAGAAGGATGACTTCCATTGGACAGATGTAGCCACTAAATCCTTTCAGCAGCTAAAGGAAGCCATGTGCAACACCCCAGTTTTGGCTACTCCCATCTTCTTAAAAACCTTCATTGTTGAATGTGACACTCAGGATCGGGATTAGGAGTAGTTCTAATGCGGGAAGGAAGACAAATTACATTTGAGAGTCATTAATTCAAAGGAAAATACTTTCTCAAACCTCATCTATGAGAAAGAAATGAAATCTATTCCTCATGCGGTCAAGAAATGGAGGTCCTATCTCATGGGTAGACACTTCAAGGTAAAAATTGATCATGATAGTCTCAAATAATTTTTTTACAGAAAAGGTTATCATCCGAGGAACAACAAAAGTGGGTAAAAAAATGTTGGGTTATGATTTTGAAATCATATACAAAAATGGTAAATAAAATGTAGTATTTGATGCGTTGTCCAGAAGGGATACATCCACATATGCATTACTATGTGGAATGTCCATGTTGATCGATTGGGTGGAGGAAGATAGATTGGAATGGGATAAAGAAAAGGATACAAAATATTTAATATAGAATATCAAGCAAGGCTCTATAACATCTAACAAATTTGAGTGGAAAGGTAATGCGCTATGGTACAAGGACATGTTATACTTGAGTAAAGATTCTGAGTTGAAACATAAGATTATTGCAGAGCTACATGCCTCACCTGTTGGAGGACACTCTAGGTTTTTAAAGACATATCATAGAATAAAAAGAGAATTATTTTGAGGACTCAAGGGGATGTATAAAATTTTGTATCGAGTGTTTAGTGTGCCAACTGAAAAAGGGGAAATAATTAAGACACCATGTCTGTTGTAACCCTTACCGTTTTCTAGCTAGAGATGGGAGGAGGTCTACTTGAATTTCATCATTGGATTTCCTTGTTCGAGAGGGTAAGAGTTTTATTTTGGTTATTGTGGATAAGCTCACAAAATATGCCCATTTTTTCCCTATCACATCCATTTGTAGCTAGTACTGTCGCATCTATTTTTTTGGAGACAGTTCAAACGCTATATGGAACCCTAAAGATCATTATAAGTGACCATGATCCTTTTTTCACAAGTAATTTTAGGACATAATTATTTTCATGTTTGGATACTCAGCTCGCTCACAGTTCATCTTATCATCCTCAAACTGATGGGAAAATAGAAGTGGTCAACAAATTCTTAGAGGGGTATCTACGTTGTTTTGTATCAGATAAGCAGGAAAGGTGGATTAAATGGCTACCACTTGCAGAATGGTGGTATAACACATATTTTCATACCTCTTCTCAATTAACCCCATTTTTAGCATTATATGGTTACCATCAACCTTCTATCACTTCTTCCTTGAGGATGCAAGATAATTTTAGAGATGTTGAGGAAAACATTCAACATCAACAACAGGTTTTGGCTAGTTTGAAGGAGAATTTAGCATTGGCACAAAACAGGATGAAACAACAAGCAGATCAACATCATAGTGAAAGACATTTTGAAATTGGTGATTGGGTTTTTGTACATCTCCAACTTTATAAGAAGATGTCCCTAAATCAACATAAAAAGGACAAAAAACTTTCTCCTAAATATTATGGCCCTTATCAGGTTCTACAGAAAATTGGTAGTGTTACTTATAAACTAAAGTTGCCTCCATCTTAACTCATACACCCATTATTCCATGTTTCCTACTTGAAGAAGGTTATTGGATAGAAATTAGAAGCCCAGAGAGAGTTACCAGAACTTGATGAGGAAGGAAGAATCATTTTGGAGCTAGAGAAGATTCTGTAAACACTTACTAAGAGGCTGAGAACTAGAGACATTAAGGAATATTTGATCAAGTGGAAGAATCTGAGCATAGAAGATGCAACCTAGGAGGATGAAGGTTTTCGTAGAAACATCCAGATTATTCAACATTTAGGAAAAATTTGGTTTGAAGGGAAAGGGAATGTTACGCCGTTAACCTATTGCTTGTATTAGGATATGAGTAGCTAACTTGTGTCTTACCATATCATTTATACTTTCTCATGCTTAGTAGGTTGGCCTTGGTGATGGCCATAGAATAGGAATAGTATATATAGCAGATTTTAGGTAGTAGATGAATCATCATTGGAGCATTAGAGTCTATTTTATGGTTTGGAGGTTACCCCCTCAAAGTGGCAAAGCTATTCTAATTGCATATTGAGATCATTATTCAAAATATTATGTTATTCGGTGTTCTATTTCTGATCATAATCTGAACTATACAAGTAATTTCATTACATAATGAATTACTTTTAAAGGTCTATAGGTTGGAATACTAGCTGATGCATACAAACATTAAATTGTAATATATAATCCTTAATTGATTATGATGAGCCCTGATGTAAAGTATGTATGTGATCATAAGTAATAGCGGTAGGGCTATTTTTTAGGATGAAAAGACAGAGGAAAGCATCCTCCATATCATAGTAATTACTAATAGACCCAAAGGAAGATGAGTGTACCACTATAACACCTCATCGATGAGACTATGTATAAAAGCCTTAAGTAATAACCTATCATTAGAATAAGAGGTCATAGTCATGCGATAATGTAAGAGATGAGCATGAGGATCACCAATACCATCAAAGCAAGTGAATGTGGGCATGATAAATTCCTTAGGGAATTCTGAATTATGAATCTTCTTTGGAATAGGGTTACCATGTAATGATTTGTTATCAATAGAAGCATAGTAAGCCCTACTTTCTAGAGTAATATATTGAACCTAAGATTGTAATTGACGTACCGCACACATGAGAGAGATGATATCCCATGAAGGAATAATGGAAGATGGAAATATTATATTAAGAGTTTGTAATTTTCCATTATGTGTGATCATAGGAATATCAAGATATGATAGAGGAGGCTCTGATGCTAAGGGCACACAAGGAGTAGGAGTGGAAGGAGCTATAGTAGATGATGTAAATGGAATTGTAATCACCAGATCATATCACCCTATCATTTGCACAAGTGTATGTGCTTGAGCTCACAATGTGATTGGATAACATGGGTACTATCTCCAAGTTATGGAACTTGCTTCTTGAGATAGACCTAGAGAAAGCTAGTTCTTACTCCTAAAATACATGCCACAATCTAATCTAATGCATGAAAAAATATCTAATCCTAATATAGATTTACAAGGGACCAGTAGAGAGATTGCATGAAAACAAATCCTACACTAAAGTAGTGATACACTAGAAAAGGAGAGAATGAGGATAGTTTTTCAATGTGTGAAAAATAGAAGCAAAATGCATACTAGAAGGGGTGATAACAGTCCTCCACAATCTAGAAAATGCATTCACAACCATAGTTCATACATGCATAGTAATAATGAATCCCTACAATAACATAGAATAGACATAGTATATATGTAATGAGATTGAAGGAGCAAGAAGAATGTAAACCAAACAAAGCAAGGGAAGATACATCCACAAACTTGCATCTAGTGTTGCATTGAAATACACAGTTCAATCCTTTACAAAATATGGGTCTGGATCACCATGAAAGGAGTCCACTACAAGGGTGTACTACACATTGAATTCAAAAACAAATTTGACCGATCTTTTCTACTCAAAACTACCTCCTTTTTATAATGAGCCCAACACTCTTATTTATAGAATTTTGAGAAGAGAGAGAGAGAGGGAAAATGAAAATCCTGAAATCTATCCTTCAACTACTTGCAATATGTAGTAAATGAAGTGAAATTATGTTCTATTGCGTGCAAAAGGCTCCCCATATTGTCCCATAATTTGCAGCAATGAAATATGTCAACCCATGCTCCAATGAATGCATCCCAACTACCAAATAAAAAATAATTATCCTAAATTGGGAATGTTTTCTACAAAATCACCATTGATTCCTCACAAAATTCTTGATTTATTTCTTATTTTGCATTGGCATCAGAAACACAATTCCAATAGTACCAATTTTGTGCGTTTTCGTTGAAAAATGTACAAGTTATTGCCTTTTCGAGTGCGGGTAGCTATTTTGGGACTGCTAGGCTTTTTTGTCATTTAACGAGACTGAACATTTACTTCACTGGAGCTGAATATGTTTCCTTTATTTTTATATATCTACTCTCATTAAAAATAATAAATCCAGTTTATGTGGTGAATACTTCGTGCTCGTTCAGAAAGTACAATTTTGTGAAAATCATAGCTCGGGGTCAAAAGTTATGGCCGTTTGAAGGTCGGGGTCTGATTTGTAGTGTTTTTCTGTTGCATGTGGCTATATCAAGTATTTTGGGTCCTTATGTCCCAGATGTCCTAGAAAAAAACCTCCACTCCACTTGTAAGTCTCATGTCTATGGTAAAATTGGCACAATCAGTTCTCAAGAAACTTGTGTCCAACCGTTAACCGATCAATCAGGCGGGGCTATTGACTGCCACTTCACCCACATCCCTTCGAATCACCTTGCAAAATTGGACAAGTTAGGTTTTCGGGTTCCAAATGTCCCACGCATACTGTGTGACCTAGGCTCAAAAAACATCATTTAGCCGATTTCTTTGCAAATCGGCCATTTCGGCCATGCGGGTCCCAACTTTCCCATGCATACCTATGCGGCTCCGCGCTCCAAAACCCTATTTAGCCGCAATACACTAGCACATGCCAATTTTTTTGCGATTTTTAAACTTCTTGGATTTTTCTTGGCCCTGAAGAATTGCATAAGTTACAGAATTTACCTTGAGGGGTGGATTTTAGATAACAGGAATATCTATAACAATGGTGGGATTAACATCAAAAACCCCTAAGAGGTGAGGTGACTAATCAAGATAACTCTATAAATGAAGATGTCCTAATCGGTGTAGATGATGTAATATGAGGAGATGAAATGGTAGGAGATGAATAAGTGATAGATGGTGGTGACTCATGCATATTACCAGATGTAACCTCGGGTGAAGGTAGTGATGGAATAGGTGATTCACACTCGATGATATGAAAATAAGGATAATAATGACTATCGAATGCCCGATCAAGATCAAATAAAGACTCGAAGTAAGATTATCACTAAGGACACTATCAGTAGGATCATCAACATAGTATAAAAGAGATTGCAAATTAGTATGAGATATATCATGAGAGGTAATATCAGATGTAGGAAAGCTACAAGATGAAACTATAATATTATTCTTAGTAGAAGAAGAATAAGTATGCACATGTTAATAATGATCAATACTAAGCAAGTAATCAATAAGAGAATCATCTAAAATTTTCTTAGAGAGGTTAGAAGGAGGATCACTAGTATCTGTATAGCATAGTGTACAACGAGTGAATACTATAGGATCCCCAATAGTGTTAATGCCAATAATAGAGTTTTTAAAGTGAGTAGGCACATATTTTTGACCCTTTAAGACTTCTTGTTGAGTATGAGCCAGCGTAGGAATAGGATTACCATAGAGAGCCATGAGCTCGGAATAACTATTAACCACCTCATCATATATAGGGTTGACAATAAAATGAGACATGATGGGAGAAGAAGATGAACTATTCTTAGCCATTAGGGTTTGAAATGGATCCTAGGGAAAAATATTCTAAAGTATAGGTTCACCAAAATGATTAACTAAAATATGAAATTTAGATCTATATTCTAAGTTAATCTAAGCAGGTACAAAAATGCAATAAATGATATGAACTAAAATATTGATGTTAAATATTTTATTTTGATATTTAAATGAAATAGAATAAATGAAATAGAAGGGATAAGGTACTAACTTGTAAATGACTTACCTCATTATGTGTCGGAGTCGAGTAGGATGATGTGTGGATGGAGGAAAATATGATGAGAACAACCCATAAAATTGCAGCAGATGGTGATTTTCCAAGACAAGGGCACTGGAGGAGGACTGTGGTGCCTATGGGCACCCTAGTCTACATTATGGGCACTCTGGTCTACATAATAGCTCGGGACCTAGATCCGGTAGTGTCATGAAATCTTCACAATATATCAATCTTTGTCACATGAATGTCGCAGTAAATTTTTTTATTGTGTTGTAAACTGTATCGAATATTAACCCGCAAAACCCCATACAAAGTACCAAATCCCCCAAAAAAAAGATACATATGAAGGGGTCGAATGACCGTAGCAGCCACCAAAGTGGACTTACAACTAAGATTTGAACTACAGTCCATACCTAATGTAGTTATGTGTGTTTTTGTGTGCAATTTTGCCTAAGATGCCCTAGTGCTAACGTTGCGAAATAAGGGGCTATAACTAGATGTAAATGCAAAATGGTGGATGGAATAGAATAGACTTCCCTTTCCTATGCAGTGTGTGTGATGTAATGATGCCCAAATGCAATTCCTTACCTTAGTAGATAGCTATCCCTTAGTAGTGAATATTCGCCCATAATATATTGAGAATGTTATGTTTATATAGGGATATCTTGCTCAAATTTTGACACTAATGACCCGAAATGCCGATTATTACCTAGGGGAATGAGAGGGAAAATGACAAAGACCGTCCTCGAACAAATAAATCAAATCTAAGTGTCTGCAGGACCAAGGATCTTAAAATTAAGGACTGAGGCACCCATGGGCACTGCAAAGAATACCCTAAATTCCCTAGTTAAATACAATATATGAAAATAAAGAGAATTATGACACCTAAGACTCCTGCGATACGACTAGAACTGTGTAAAAATTGACGACTATGCAAGATAAATGACAACGATGAATAAATAATTGATGACAAGACTAGTGGATGGGTCATTAGTGAATACTTTTATTACACGAGATCCATATATAAAACAACATACTTGGTAGTACAATTTTAATAGTAAGTGCATTATTTTGTGGCTACACTTTTCACCCTAGGGTCACTTCCTCTTCTCTAGATTTCACACTTCATTTTTTATCACTCTAAGATTTTTCTTGTATCCTTGGCATGCTTTCACATATGATCTATAGAATTATCAGTGTACGCATCTCTTATCTACTCTATGTTATCAAGAATTCACTCAAAAACATAATGTGGGGGAAAATGTAGATACTAAATCACGCACTTAGGTATATTTCTAGGTCCTAATCATATATCACTATTAATATGATTCCTAAGTGAGAAAAGTACTAGTTGACCATTATCTTTAGCCTCTTTTCTTTCTTACTAGTTTCCTTCCCGGCCTCACAAACCCTATTTCCTAGTCTCGATTTTCGATACTTCAGCTTTTTTCGAGTCCGGACACTAGTGCCTGACCAAGAAGGCAATGCCAGTGCCCTCATCCTGTTTGGGTGCCCCTAAACTTTTTATATCTTTTTCATATCTTTTGGGTCTTTTATAGTTATTGGGCATCTTTTTTTCTTATGGTTCATCCTTTTAGTGGTTAATTATGAAATTTGAACAAGGGAATAATATAAATTCAAAGCCATATGACCATATTAAAGGACCAATCTCTAAGCATCTACTACTATCACCTAAGGTTACATCTAAAGGCATTTTAATAGAATCAAAACATCCATCTAGCTATCATTCAAGGGAGAAGGGAGTGCATTCTTTTGCATAGACTTCATAGGAATGAAATTTCAATTTTTCATGCACACATCTACTTATATTTTATACATCTAGCTATTGCTCGCTATCAAGTGAATCTTGGACCAGATCCACCTAGGAAATAATTCTACACACAAACACATAACTACATGGAGTATGAAATGTAGTGAAACGCTTGGATCATAAGTTCACTCAGTTGGGTGACCTACAAGTTCAGTTTGACTCCCCATTTGCATATTTTTATTTTTAGTATTTGATGTGTTTTGGGGTTTTCGGGTTCTCTTTATCTTTATAGGTTTTGGCGAACTCAACGATCAAACAATGACATACAAGTGAATAAAATTGAAATCTATTTAACATCTTGTTACACATAAGAAATCAATTTTGGATAGTTTTTTTGTTGTCACATGTGCCCAAAGAAGGTCTATAACACCTAGGTACCCCGACCCAGTCTAGGCGGATCTGACAACTCCACATTTTTCTCGGGTCCGCTTTGATAGTTTCCTCCTCCAGTTTGTGATTTTTCTAGTTTGGCATAGTTCAAGATTAATTACGAAACCAAGCTAAGTACTTTATCCCTTCTCTTGTACCCGGGGTTTAATATTTTCTAGCTAATTACTTAGGTAAGATCTTTACTTCATTTCTTTATCATTTTTTTGTGACTCTGTAATTAGAATTTAACATAATTTTAGTATTTGTTAAATAATTTTCATGTAAATAAATTGATATATAAAGATATTTATACGTGATAAATTATGCGTGAGCATATAAAAGTATTTATGTTTTGATTTAGTATCTTTATTTGCCAATTTAAATAGATATTTATTTTTTAAATAATAATATAAGGTATATTTGTTCATGGGGTTTAAATTGGGGAGAATATTTTTATACCTCTCTTTTCTCTCCAAATATACCTAATTTAAATATGAAAGAAAGAAACCGATCCCAACATGTTTGAAATTACAAAGTGTGAATTGAGGAGAGTGCGCACACACATACAGAGTACACATATTCTCATTTTATAGTTTTTTAAATTAAATGGGTCTTATGGCCTAGCCATGACCCCTTCCCATTCTCAAACGCTATACAAAAAAAAATTGTAATTGGTGTGCAGTCATAACACAAACTCTCTATACACATGCATGTGGCCTTGTAAACCCCCATCATTAGACCTCAAAACACACACACACACACACACATTTATATGTATATATGCATGCATATTAAACCTTTTACTTAGGCCATAGATGCCAATAATTGTTACTAAAAGCTTAAAAAAATTATGTGTGTGTGCTTGTGTGTATGGGAATATGTATAAAAATCACATTTGAATTGATATTAAAATTTATATACAACAATTTCCCTTCATCAACTCAAATGAGGGTTTGTAAAAAAATAAACTAAGGAAATCAAACAAATAGCTCCAACAACTTGGCATGGAAGCTCTACTAGATAAACGTGTATAATCAAGAAAGAATCAAATGAGAGAATATAAAAACAAAATAAAATAATATGAAAGGTAAAGTAAAATTAGGGCTTTGAAAAAGTAACCTGGGATCAAATGTGGAGATCCTATTGATCTAAAGGATCATGTTGGTACCCAAATTTTTTCTCCTTTTCAGTCTGAGTAGCATCAGAGATATGGCATGAAACTTGAAGGTAGATAGATCATGATGTATGTCATTTTTTTAGTCGGGATGTCATCTAACTCGGCACTCAGATTTGTGGAGAGATGGATAGCACTCAAATAGGACTTGATCTTATCATAACTATTTTAGGTTGTGCCTTTCAACCAAGGTAAGAGAACCTATTTTGTAACCCTAAAATGGTGAAGGAGATGAAGATATCCCTCAGTTTGTGCAAATATTATGAAAAGGGCCTTGGGAAAATATGATCAACACTCCAAATCGACTTTCACAACTTGTCACTTACAGATTGTGGAGATGCTTTCAATGTAAGGCAAGGGTTACTGAAGACATTTTGAAATCCTGATCTATTCTGCATACTTTAGCAAATGGATTTTGATCTTCTGTGGGTATATAGGTCAAAACAGGGGTAGTATGGGGTAGAATAAGTTGTTTAGAATGATTTTTGGTGGGATATTGGCAAAACAAACTTGACCATGCCAAATCTTTGACAAGCTCTACAACATTTGAACAACTATCAGATAAAATGCTTCAAAACAGTCAGGATGTTCTTTCAACCAGAAGAGATACACAAATGGAGGCCCAGGTTTGCACTCTTCACACAATCTTTGAGACCTTAACACAAAATCTTGAGTTAAAATACTCAATTAAACATCAAAATCTCTTGTTAAATCATGCCTAAGGTACCCCCAAAGGATTACAAGCAATATTTGTCAACAAATGAAGGTGATGTGATTTTAAATTGCTTATTTTCAATGTCGATGAGAGCTCTTCGATAGATGAAATTGCAAATGCCACTAAACTATCAATAAGGATGAGATCTATGTGATTCCTAGAGATTTCAATGCAAGATTGCAACAAGAACAAGGAAAATTGTTTGCATACATTTAAACATGATAATAGACATCATATTGCCCAAAATAACACAGATTAATTCAAAATCTTGTTAGATTCATCAAGTAGGGGAGAGTTTTAGGAACAATCTCAGAGCTGTGTGATGGCTATACACTTGTAACCAACTCAACATGAATGAAGATCTAACACATGAGACATTAACCAAGTTTTTTTAGAGGGTTTCTCAGAAGATGAGCTTCTCTCAAAATTTTCTCGTGATTTTCAATTTCCCAAACCTTTGCATGTCTCAAAAGCATGCATTATATGTCTCTATTACATTTTATCCTTATTTCCCAAGAAAATAATATCCTATGGCATCTTAGTTTGTTACAAATTCATCACGATTCATAGATAGGAACGTTTAACATATTTGTAACAAAATTTGCCAGTGTTTCAAAAAAGGTGAATCATTGCAAAATTTGTATCATTATCCATTGTGGAGGTATGTTTTTCATCTTCAAAGCATGCAAACCCCTTCCTTTCATTATTTCATCCTTATCCCTCCAAAATTTGACTCTGTAACTTTGGATTTGATATTTCACGTTTTTGGACGGGCTAGGGCAAAAATTTATTCCAAAAACATCTCTAATCTTCAAATTGATCCTAAAAACCGATTGCATTGGTCCTTGCAGTACAAATGACATGAATTTGCCAAAAATTGATCAAAATTTATGCAAAAATGCATTTGCACACTTCTTGGATCAAAAGTGGTAGCCAAAAATTTACAATTACCATTGATCTGCCTTTCTCCCTTCAATTTGGGCCCTCCACGTGTCACAATGCGATTGGAACACTTTTTGATATTTTAACATTTTTGAAAAAATGTAAAAATTTGACATTTTTCTCCGCCCCTCCACCCTTGAGATTTGGCATTGACACATGTCCCAAGGTGGGTCCCATTGGAATCGTGGCTTGATTCTACACATTTCCACCTTTTTGGAAAAAAGGAATTTTTAAATTTTTCCTCCGCCACTCCGCCCTCCCGCAAGACACGTGTCCTCATATGCTTGGCTGAGGGGAAGCGCTCTGACTTCATACTTTAATTCCTTTTCACCAAAGGAAATTTTTCAACATTTCCTCCGCACTCCCGCACCTCTGATTTTATCCCTACCACATGTCTCCCTTTGACTCGTTATGGAGCCACGCTTCAAATTATCACTTTAACTCACTTTGCCAAAAAGGTAATATTTCCCTTTTTCCTCTGGTGGCCCACACTTCCTTTTGCCCCGAGATCCCGCCACGTGTCCTCTCATGATTGGTTCGACGAACTCGCGGCCCTTTTCACACTTTTGTTCCCATTTTCCAAAAGGAAATTTTTTTCTAAGTTCTCTGCCAGCCTTCCATCCTAATTTTGATGAAAACATGACATGTGTCCACCTCTGATTCGCTGAGGGCCTACACTCTGAAGCCGCCATGTGTTCCATTTTGATTCGTTGTGGGCCCTAGGCATTTTATTTTTACTTTAAATCTTTTTTCCAAAATTCCTTAAGGCATAAAAAGACCCACCTTCACTCTACTTGTGACACGTGTACCTCCTCTTCTGGGACTGCGGAGTTGCGGGGGCAACTTGCACTTTTTTCCAAAACACAAAAAAGTTAAGTTTTTCTAGCAGACCCACCAAACCTTGTCCAATTAGAATAAGCCATGTAGGATAAGATTTGTGAGATAAATTTTGATGAGAAAAGGATGCCCATATGACTATCAAAAGATGTAAAATTTTCAAGAATGCCCTAGAATGTTGAAGCTAAAATTGATGGGAAAATGACATCTGTCTCGACTATCAAAACATAGAAAATGTCAGGGATGCCCTAGAATTCATTTTTTTGCTAAGGAAAACAAATTTCTTGAAATTGAACCAACTGAAACATGTTTTAAAGCATTTTTGATCATGGAATTGGATTTTTGAGGGAAAATAAGTATGAATAGATCAATTTTGAACTTCCACGATCGGACAAAAAAGGAAAAACGGTAGAGGCCCACGGATTTTTGAAAAAATAGGGCACACATGTTGATTTCATTCAAATTGGGACAAAACAACAAGTTTATGAGCTTTTCAAGGCATTCAATCCAGAGTGAAAAATTACAGACCACCAATTTTGAGAGAAAAATGCTTCAGAGCATGCATAATGAAGGAAAATTAAAGCAAAAATCTTGCAGGCTAAAAAATTACACCAACATCGGCTCCTTCTCGGGGATGGGCACTCCCAGTGAGTGCCACAAGAACAAAAATAGGCCAAGTGTGAAAATAATTCATTGGGAAAATGCAGTCATAAGCCAAAGACACTAAAAAAATAGCCGAGAAATTGATAAAAATGGTGCCACACACCAAGAAAAACCACAAACTGACAAAACACTAAAAATAGAGCAAAAGTCAAAAACTATACACTCTACAAGTGGTGCATACCTCAAATTTGGGGATTAATCCAAGAAATGCTTCAAATGCTCGCCATTAATAGGTAATTAAAGCAATTCCCCATCTAAGTCTTTGAGAAAAAAGGTATTTTCACCAATTTTGATATCAATGGAGTAAGGGCCCATCCACAATGCATCAAATTTACCATGTTTTCCCTTATCTTCATTTATGCTATCCCATAATAGAACCAGATCTCCAACACTTGAAAGCCATAAGAGTGACCTTCTTTTCTTTTCAAACAACCTTTTCAACTTCTCTTTAAATCTGACATGCCTTTGGTGTGATGCTCTTCTTTCTTCATCCAGCTCAACAATCTAATTAATCCTTGCTTCATATGGACTGACCTCTTGATCTTCAAGTTGTTGAACAAACTGAAATGAAGATAATTGTAGATGTAAGGGTAGAAAATCTTGAGTTCCATACACCAACTCAAATGGGCTCTTACCAGTAGCTCTTTTGGTAGTGATTCTATTAGCCCAAACTACAAAATTAATTTGTTCACCCCATTTTCTCTTGGTCAACTCCAAGGTTCCCTAATGATCTTCAATAAGTTATTATTGTTAGACTCAGCTTGTCCATTTCCTTGAGGGTTATAGTTTGAAGCATAAGTTAGATTGGTTCCATACTCCTTACACATTGCCATCAAGGGTTTAGCTCTGAAACACATGGCATTATCAGCAATAATCTTTACTAGCATACCAAATCTGCATATTATGTGATTCAACAAGAATTCCATAACAATTTAGTGTGTTGCTTTCTTGGTCGTAATTATTTCTACCCACTTGGTGAAGTAATCTGTGGCTACAAGAATCCACTTATGTCTAGCACTAGAAGGGTCTGAGATCTCACCAATGAATTCCATTCCCCATTGTTTGAAAGGAGCTTCAATTGATACAGGTTGCAAAGGAAGGGATCTTGAAGCTTTCATTCTTCCAGAGAAATGCTGGCAGCTTTCACATCTTCTAACCAACATGGTTGCATCTTTAAAAAGAGTTGGCCACCAATAACCAACTCTCAAAATTTTGTGTGTTGTAACCCTTCCAAAAAAGTTTCCTCCACAAACTCCCCCATGGAAATCAATAACTATTTTGGGAGCTTCATCTTCAGTTATAAATTTCAAGAGGGCACCTTCAGGGTTCTTCCAAGCTAGCCCAAAGTTAGTAATGATTTATTTTTGAGAAGCCAGCTTGAGGGATCTTTTCTAAATTTTATTTAAATGATCAGGGCAGCATAGGTGTCTAAGGTAAAAGATTACATCCTTGTACCACTCAGAACTCACCAACTTCTCAAGAACATCTGCCCTTTCTTCCTCTACTTCATTCACTTCCAAAGTCTGCAAGTTGCTCTCAGCCATGAGCTTAGCACGACCCAAACCTCTAAAAAATTTATGGTTTGGATGTCCATGTCATACTCCTATAGTTTGTTCACCCATCTACATATTTTTCTTGAGATCTCCATCTCTGGTAATATGTCTTTACCATGGTTGGGGGAACATAAGCAACAACTTTTGAACTTAAGATATAAGGCACGAAAACCTTTGTTGCTTTCACTAAGGCAAATGCTTGTTTTTCTATGATTGTGTACTTTAACTCAACAACTTGTAAATCCTTGCCAAAGAAGGAAATAGGCCTCTCAACCCCATCTTCATCCTTTTGGAGAAAAAAAGATGCAATAGTATTTTCAAAAGCAAAGGTGAAAATTTGGAAAGGATTCTTGTAATTCGAGAGTGTTAAGACAGTGCATCTTTAAGTGCTTCTTTGAGTCCTTCAAAAGCCTGAATAGCAGCCTCCTCCCACTTGATAACTTGGTCTTTCTTTAACATGCATGTAATAGGAAGAGTCAATTCAGAAAAATTAGACACAAAACTTCTAACGAAATTGATCTACCCAAAGAAGGATTGGATGCCCTTCTTTTTCTTGGAATTGGAACCTTCATTTGATTGCTTCTACCCTCTTAAAGTCAATCATGACACCAAATTTTGAAACAATATGACCAAGCAGCTTGTCCTTTTGCACCCCAAAATGAAACTTATTTGGATTGAGAGAAATGCCAAATTCTCTACATCGATAAACATTCTTTCCAAGTGTTGCAAGTGATCTTTTTTTCTCTTTGAAAACACGGTCACATCATCACGATAAACTACAATGAAGTCATTTATGTAACCGAGAAAAAGCAACATCCATTGCTCTTTGGAAAGTAGCTCCAAAATTCATAAGTCCAAAAGGCATTCTTACATAGACATATGTACCCCAAGGAGTGGTAAAGGTAGTTTTATATCTTTCGAGACTCCTTGAAAACAACTTGATTATAGCCGGGAAACCATCCAAGGTGGACAACAATTCAGATCCATTCACCAATCTGCAACATTTTTCCATGTTTGGAAAAGGATAATTATCTTTCAATGAAGCTCTATTTATATTTTGAAGTCTACACAAAGTCTCGATGTCTCCATTTTTCTTTCTGACTTGCACAAGGTTTGCAACCCAAGATGAATACCTTGTGGGCTGAATGATCCATCCCTCCTTCATTTTCTTCAATTCATCTTGCATTTTCATGGAGAGGAGTGGATTAATTGGCCTCTACTTTTTTTTGAAGGGCTTGGCATCTGTTTTAAGAGGAATCTCATGTTGAAACAAGTCCTCTCTATATGCTTTCAGCTCTGAATAAGACCAAGCAGGCATACCCTGATATTTCTTCAATAATTGGACATAGGACTATTTTCCTCTTTGTTTAGATTTCTACCTAACCAAACCTTTCTTGGTTTATCATTAGTTCCCAAGTTATGCTCTTCCACATCCCTTGAGGCGAGACATGTTTCTATTGATGACGTAATCAAGATTGTTAACATTTGACTCAAGAGCAACCAACCCTCTATAAATGGTGTTAGTTTTCAATTGGATAATATCCTTTCGAAACAAATTCTCTCTTCCTTGATCCACACACACCATTGGTTCCCAATCAATATTTCGATTTACAAAATCACCTTGATTTTGTAAGAACCTTGCACTTGAGAATCATCATTAAACACTTGCCAATGCTTGATATTGTGGGGATAGCTGACACGATTAACACTTCAATATTGTACTCACAATAAGGTGAAATGGTGTAATTTCTAAATCTTGATCCCAACACTGCCAAATTTTCAGCAAGAGCATTGAAACTTCTGTCATGATGCACAATGTTAAAGGAATCAAACATCTTAATTAGATCCCAAACTACCTATTTATCTTGTTTCATCCACTAATTTTTTGTGGCATACAATTTTCTTATTTATTTGACAACTAGCTCTAAATATCCTTTTGCAATGATGTCCTTGGCACCATACTTCCATGCAATTCTTAAACCCAACAACAAGGATTCATACTCAGCAATGTTGTTAGTACATTCAAAATTAAGATTGAAGGATAAAACAAACTCTTCCAAACTAGGAGAAATCATAATTATACCAACACCATTTCCAAATTTGGAGCAAGCTCCATCAAATAGCAAGGTCCAAGGAGAACCTACCTATTTAAGGAACTTTGACTGATCCATCTTGTGCTCCTTACCATTAGCAAACCCAATAAAATTATCAACATCAACATCAATAAATAATACTTCATAAGAAGCATTGTTTGGATCCTTAATTAGATGCAACATTTTATTTTCTCCATAGAGCTTGACAAGGCTGCCCTCAATGGGAATAGTGGAAAAATACATGTCCATTTGGACACTCCCTCCAACACTTGCAACCCACTTTCTTGACACTAACATACCCCATTTGGCAGGGTAGTCAACAATCACATCCAATTTTAAATTCCTCCTAGGATAAGATGCAAGTTGCACCACCAAACCCTTCACACAACCAACTACTAAAACTTCTCTTGAGTCCATGGTAGTACACTTTCCATAGAATGTTGTCACTTTGATATCCAAATCATTCATGACTTCTAGAGGCATGACATTACATGATGCACTAGAATCAAACATTCAATTGGCAATCAACCAAGGATGTCCCCAAGTATACCTAAGGTGTTTCTCCAAGATCCTCTATTGTTGGTGGTGTTTCAAGGTCTGCAATGATCGAGGAGGAGTTTCAACAATGTTTACATTTTCGCTAGGGCACTCTTCTCCTCTCTCAATCCCAAGTACTCAAATGCTCTATTCTTGTGCTTAGGAATCCTAAGAAACTAAATGATTGGAAAACTCACTTTGATTTATCTCAATACTTGGGCTATGTCATAGGGAACATTATTAGGAAAGGAAGCAGTGGAAGGGAGACAAACAGATTCATTATATGGTATGGAAATATTAACGACTTGGGTATGAGGAGGACTGTAATTTTTGCTTGGGACAACAGAGCTTTTGGCAAGTGCTTCTCTTCTAGGAGATTCTTTGGGAATACTTGTAAGCAAGGGTGTTTTAGGTTTAGCTTGAGGCCCAACTCCCTTAACAACTTTTCTCCTAGTGTTATACTCTTTCTCTTGAGCCACAACAACATTCATTAACAATTGTCTATCTTCCTCTGAAGGTATACCTCCATCATACTTCTTGATCATCAAAGCTCTTAAGTATTCAAAGTCATTGTTAGGAATTTCAAAAGATTGCACTACATCAACTTCAAGAGTATGAGAGGGAAGAAGTATTTGTACCCATTTGATGTAATCCCAAAAGGTTGCAACTGTCCTTGCACTTATGACCTTAGTTGATGTTGCTCCTTATTGTGAGCTTGAAGAACAACCCACCATGTAAATATCATCATCAATACCATCATCATTACCGAATTCACCATCTTGTTGGTCCACTTCACATGGAGGATGGAGTAGAAAACACCTATCACACCAATCAATATCGAAACTTCCTCAACAACAACAACCCTAGCAGTTATGGGATTAGGTAACACTCTTCCTTCACGTGCTTAAGGATGTCTATTTGTAGACCCCATGGGTCCTTTTTGAAAGGAACGATAACTAGATCGTACCAAGCCAAGAACACAGATGCTAATCAAACACCACAATCAATAAGATGAAAGTAATTCGCTAGAATAAATTTACATAAAACCTTTGCAAACAAATGAGCAACAATATCATATATTATTATGGAACTCAATGTAATACATTGAGAATGGGCCTTGCTTAAATAAGAAATGAATAACAATCTAAGAACCAGTCAAGGTCATAGATCAAGCCATAAATCAAGGAAATAACTAGTCATCAAAGAACTAGTCAAGACCATAGATTTAGGAGAGAACTAGACATCAAAGATCTAGTCAATATCATAGATCAAGGAAATAACTAGTCAATACCATAGATCAAGGAAAGAACTATACCTAACAACTAGATAATATCTCCTAATATCAAAATAAGATAAAAGAAATATCCACACACATAAGTGGGTGAGGATAAATACAATAAAGGTAAATAAAGTACCTAGATGAACATGAGCTAAGGTAAATACCTACTCTAACACCCCCTCAAGTGAAACTAGGGGCCAAAATAGATGTGGCATGTCCACGGATGAGTCCCGACAACTAGGCCACGATGAGGTACTCATATACAATAAGCGGGAAAAAGGGACACCGCAAGGTACCCAAACCAATAACAACAAAGTAAAGAGAGTAAAGACCCACTCCAAGGCATCCCAAGAAGCTCGGCTCAAAAAACTCGTACAATGCTAAAGAAGTTTTGTGTGCACTGTGGTCTGAATCCACTGCTCGATCACAAAACTCAAAAACAACTGACACTGGGTTTCACCAGAATAGCTCCATACAAGGAGACTGTCAACGGAGTGATGTCAAAAGTGCAAAAAAATACCAAACATAATTCAATCAATTGCTGCAAATAGGTGTGCCACAATCCAAGAACAATAACCAAAGCAACAAGGCAAGGACACAAACTCCAGAGTGTCACGATCCAAGAAAAGCCAAGGTAACAAGGCAAGGACACGAAACCTAAAGAAGCAGGATCAACACCACACCCTCCCATACTGCTAAATGGGTGGAGTGACGCTACAAATCTATATGAGTTGCCCAAAATCAACTACTCAAACACTGAAAAAATAACACCTTTGGACTTCAATGAATAGATCCCCCACAAGAGATACTATCAACATGTCAAAAGTGTCGAAAATATAGATACAAAATCTCTCAACAAACAAGAGAGATACACTACACATGTTAAAAAAAAATGCTCAAAATAAGAAGCATCACAATGCAAAAGGTATAGAAAGTGGAGCAAGAGGCTGAATGGTGGAGGAGCCACACCTATAGATTCCTCTCAACGAATGCCTATGTTGCCTCCACGAGTGATCAGATATCCACCCCAAATCAACATGGATGGATGAAGAAGATGCATGCATATGACTTGGTGTAAAATGCACAATGGGTGCATGCAAAAGAACATCAGAATGTGTGTTAGGTTGATCATGTCTGATAGCTGAAATCTCAGGTTTCTCAATCCTAAGTGAAGGTGCAGAACTCATGTGTTTCTCATGATCCTCAAAAAGAGTCGAGCAAACAAAAAAGGAGCTCTGTCAATGTGTGATCCCAATGAAGTATCTGCTCGAAAACCAATGTCATGACGAGAATTCCACTTAACATGTGGAATAGAGGAAATAATACCCTGTGAATGTCTACCAATGACTCCGCTAGTGAGACCCATAGAACGGAGCATGCAAGAACTGAATGCAGTGGTATGCTTCCCAAAAAAGCCATGCAATGCGAGCAGAAGTAGGATACACAACATGTGGTACTGTAATAGGCACAGATGTGGAAGAGCATGCAGTAACAAGCCTCACAGGTTTAGAAGCATCAAAAGCAAGTTTAGGCTCAAAGACTAGTAGATCAATGTCAGTGGGTACAAGAGCAACAACTGCAAGTGGACTAGGAGCATGGATATAGTGGTTCTGTAGGCTAGCAAGTTTGTTCTGTAAGGAGTGTATTATTGTATCCTTATCATGAATGAGTGATTGTAGAAGAGAATTTTGCTTCTTGAGTGATCTATTTTCTTCCACAAATTTTACAATATCCTCTTGAAGTCCACATACTTCAGAGAAAAGCATATCATTCTCAGAATCCATGATAGGTACAAACTGCAACTCCTAAAAATTTAGGACGTCGGGCTCAACCGAAATTGCATCCATAATTGATTACAACACTCCTCCATATTTGGCACTTTATAATTATAGTGAAAGTCTCAAAATAAATATTTCCAATGGAAAGATCATGAAAAAAATCACTTTTGCAAAAAACGGCACTCAAAACTAAATTCTACAAGCTTTTTAATATTTTGCTGCTGTTATTTATTTTAGGTGCCACTAAAACAAAATAAAATGTTGTTGCCTTCCCCACACAAATAAAATTAAAGGGGCTGAAGTTAAGCACCTACTAGTAGGAATCACAAGTTTTAAGCCCTCATATGACCATACCATATGACCAAGGGCTAAGGATTTTAATGGGTGCATCCGTGGACCCCTGCCAAAAAAAAAGAAAGATCTAAAAACCTTCTGTGTGCAAACTGAGACAGAACTGACTACGCTGCAACAAAAATTTTCCAGTACAGATCTCAAAAAAAAAAAAAAAAAATCCAATAGACCCAAAAAATCCCGCAATTTCTTTTCTGGTGGGCACAAATCCCGAGGCAAATCAATGTTCTCTCTATAGCAACAAAAAATCTACTGTAAAACATTTCTCTGTAGAACGGCCATTTTATAGTCGATCTTAGGGTTTTCACGCCTTTCGGATCCAACGAAGCCTCTGTTTTCCATAAAAATGCACGCAGCAACAAAATATGACCAAATCCCAAATATATGAATACACAAATAATTTATTTAAAAATAAAACTTACAAACGGATGCTAATAGCAATCTCCAGCTCTGATACCATGAAATGAACGATAACCAGATCGTACCAAGCCAAGAACACAGATGCTAATCAAACACCACAATTAATAAGATGAAAGTAATTCGCTAGAATATCTTTACATACAACCTTTGCAAACAAATGAGCATCAATATCATATATTATTATGGAACTCAATGCAATACATTGAGAATGGGCCTCACTTAAATAGGTAAGGAATAACAATCTAAGAACCAGTCAAGGTCATAGATCAAGTCATAAATCAAGGAAATAACTAGTCATCAAAGAACTAGTCAAGACCATAGATTTAGGAGAGAACTAGACATCAAGGAAAGAACTATACCTAACAACTAGATAATATATCCTAATATCTAAATAAGATAAAAGAAATATCCACACACGTAAGTGGGTGACGATAAATACAATAAAGGTAAATAAAGTACCTAGGTGAACGTGAGATAAGGTAAATACCTACTCTAACAATTTCCGTCTATCATCAAATCTCTGATCACCCCTAGGATGATTGGAAAATATGTCATGGTTTTGTGCTTTTTGTTGACCTTGTGAAGTCTACCCAATTCCCTTCTCATCTCTTGCCAACTTGTAGGAAATCTCTTTGACAACCCCTACCAAATTTTTCACCACTTCCTCCAAGTCTACACTCTTTCTTTCTTGAGGCTTTTTAGGGTTTATCAACTTTACACCATCTCTCTTGAGAGGTTTCCCAACAGCCTTGATAGTGTTTTCAATCTGTAGTGCCATGGTAAAGGCCTACCTTAAATTGGTAGGGTTCTTGTCTCTTAGGTAATAGGCTACCTTCTTATCAAATACATCTGCATATTTGATCAAGCATGAATAATCACATGGCCTCAAATTAGCTAGAAGACTTCTCAAAGTTTTGTTAAACCTTGTGCTAAAGTCATGAACTGATTCATTGGGGTTCTTCTTGATATTTTCAAATTCAAACAGTAGAAACCTAGGATTAGTTTTGTCACCATATTGTAATTTGAATGCATTCTAGATTTTAGTCCATGAATAAATAGAATTATCAGGTAGAGCCTTGTACCAATCCTTGCATCCTCTTCTAGTGTATGAACGAACACTTTAATATACACATCTTCATGCTTAATCTCAAAGTCTTCCATCATGTTAACAAAAACATTTTTGGTGTTGATCACTAGTTATTACATTGTTACCTTCAAACTTTGGCAACCTATTCCTTACATCTCATGGGACAGCATTTGGGTAACCATCCATTCCTCTAAATTTTATAGGACCAAAGGTGTTAACAAAAATGGATCTCTAGGGGGAGGCTAAGCCATATAGTTTTGAGGTGGTGATCTTGGGGGTGACACAAGTTAATGAGGAGTGTAAGGTCTTTGGGGCTCAAGAATGTGGTTCAAAAGATTGGTATTCTCTAGGTACAGATTTTCTTGAAAAGTTTTACTAGAATTGAAACACACATGTGCATATTGAGAAAAAAACTTACCATGTACAACAGAAGGACCTTCACTAGTTGAAGTAAACAAGTTTGTGAGAATATTTCTTGAATCAGAATCACTAGAAGAAGAGTGATAATCCTATACTAAAGGATGATCTCTCTCACCAATGGATATTCCTTTGCTTCATGTTTGACCTTCAAAAACCTTCCAAACTTTTCTTTCATCTACAACTATATTTACTAATTCTTGAAATAACTTTCTACTTGGGTCCCTCTTGAAGAGATATCTTCTTCCTTCCAGTTTTGTAGAGATTAGCAACAAAAAAATAAATGACAGAAAGCTAAGACACTATTATTTATCAAGATCAAATCAACACGGAGTCACCACTAAAGACTCTCACCCTAGTTGTGCAAATGCACTAAAATACTAGATCAAATACCTATCAGTACTGAAAATCTTGCCAAACTTTATAGATCAGACCTTCCTTTACTTGAATCTATCGACCAAAAATGCAAATGAAGTGTAACTACTATTGGAAACTAATAAAATTGCAGGCAAAACTTATATCTTCACTTAATCCTTACAAATCTGATTATAAAATGATGCTTCAACAATGTACTTGCATGCAACATTTGTAAGAAACATTACCAGGGTTTGACATGTATCCAAATATCTCAAATATTTTCAACAAGTCCCGGTAGTGGTGCCACTGGTGTTGGTACCCAAATTTGTTCTCCTTTTCAGTCTGAGTAGCATCAAAGA
This sequence comes from Taxus wallichiana var. yunnanensis, assembly GCA_018340775.1. Lineage (NCBI taxonomy): Eukaryota > Viridiplantae > Streptophyta > Pinopsida > Cupressales > Taxaceae > Taxus > Taxus wallichiana. Next base: position 294,240,711 of record CM031240.1, on the reverse strand, counting down.
TATGACATGAAGCTTGAAGATAGATAGATCATGATGTATGGTGTTTTGTAGCTGGGGATGTGATCTACCCAGCACTCAGTTTGTGGAGAGATGGATAGCACTCAAACAAGACTTTATCTTTTCCTAACTATTTTAGGTTGTGCCTTTCAACCAAGGTAAGAAAACCTATTTTGTAACCCTGAAATGGTGAAGGAGATGAAGATATCCCTCAATTTGTGTAAATAGTATGAAAAGGGCCTTGGAAAAATATGATCAACACTCCAAATCTAACTTTCACAAGTTGTAACTTCCAGATTGTGGAGATGCTTTCAATGCAAGGCAAGGGTTATGAAGACATTTTAAAATCCGATCTATTCTATATAATTTAGCAAATGGATTTTTATCTTCGTGGGTACAAAGGTCAAAAAAGGGGTAGTATGGGGTAGAATAAGTTGTTTAGAATGATTTTTGGTGGGATATTGACAAAACAAACTTGACTATGCCAAATATTTGACAAACTCTACAACATTTGAACAACTATCGGATAAAATGCTTCAAAATAGTCGGGATGTTCTTTCAACCATAAGAGATACAGAAATGGAGGCCTGGTTTGCACTCTTCACACAATCTTTGAGACCTTAACATACAATCCTAAGTTAAAGGACTCAATTAAACATCAAAACATCCGATCAAATCATGCCTAAGTTACCCCAAAGGCTTACAAGAAATCTCTGTCAACAAATGAAGGTGAAGTGATTTTAAACTACTTATTTTCAATGCTAGATGAAATGTCTTCCGATAGATGAAATTGCAAATGACACTAAACTATCAATAAGGATGAGATCTATGTGATTCCTCGAGATTTCAATGCAAGATTGCAACAAGAACAAGGAAATTGTTTGCATACATTTAAACATGATAACAAACATCATATTGCCCAAAATAGCACAAATTAATTCAAAATCTTGTTAAATTCATCAAGTAGGGGAGAGTTTTAGGAATAATCTCAGAGTGTGTGATGGCTATAAACTTGTAACCAACTCAACATAAATGAAGATCTAATAAAGAAGACATTAACTAGGTTAATGTTTTAGAGGGTTTCTCGAAGATGAGTTTCTCTCAAAAATTTCTCATGATTTTCAATTTCCCGACCCTTTGCATGTCTCAAAAACATGCATTATATCTCTCTATTACATTTGATCTTTCTTTTCTAGGAAAAGAATATCCTATGGCATCTTAGTTTGTTACAAATTCATCATGATTATGCAAACAGGGATGTTTAACATATTTGCAACAAAAGTTGTTAGGTGTTTCAAAAAAAGGTGAATCATTGCAAAATTCACATCATTATCCATTTGGAGGCATTTTTTCATGTTCAAATCCCTTTCATTATTTCATCCTTATCCCTCCAAAATTTGACTCTGCAACTTTTGCATTTGATATTTCACATTTTGGATGGGCTAGGCCAAACATTTATTCCAAAAACGTCTCTGATCTTAAAATTGATCCTCAAAACTTATTGTATTGGTTCTTGCAGGCACAAACGATATGAATTTTCCAAAAATTTGATCAAAATCGATGCAAAAATGCATATCCACACTTCTTGGAGCAAAAGGGGCCCCAAACTAAAAATGCATAGTTACCATTGATCTGCCTTTCTCCCTTCAATCTGGGCCCTCCACGTGTCACAATGTGATTGGAAATGGGTTTGGGATCACTTTTTGATATTTTAACATTTTGAAAAAATGTAAAAAATTTGACATTTTTCTCCGCCCATCCGCCCTTGAGATTGGAATCGCGGCTCGATTCTACACATTTCCACCTTTTTTGGAAAAAAGGAAAAATTTTCAATTTTCCTCCGCCGCTCTACCCTCCTGCAAGACACGTGTCCTCATATGATTGGCTGAGGGGAAGCACTCTGACTTCATACTTTAATTCCTTTTCACCAAAGGAAATTTTTCAACATTTCCTCCACACTCCTACACCTCCAATTTTATCCCTGCCACATGTCTCCCTTTGACTCGTTGTGGAGCCACGCTTCAAATTATCACTTTAACTCACTTTGCCAAAAAGGTAATATTTCCTTTTTCCTCCGGCAGCCCGCACTCCCTTCTACCCCTGATCCTGCCACGTGTCCTCTCCTGATTGGCCCAAAGGACCCATGCAACCCTTTTCACACTTTTGTTCCCATTTGCCAAAAGGAAATTTTTATCTAAGTTCTTTCACAGCCCTCCATCCTACTTTTGATGAAAACATGACATGTGTCCATGTCTCGATTTCCGAGGGCTGCGCTCGAAGGTATCACGTGTTCCATTCTATTTCGTTGTGGGTGCGCTCTCGAAGCTACCACATGTTCCATTCGATTCGTTGCGAGCACTAGGCATTTCTCCGTACTTTAACTCCTTTTTCAAAAATGCCTTAAGGCACAAAAATACCCACCCATCCGCCTTCACTCTACTTGCGACATGTGTACCTCTTCCGGGACTGCGGAGCTACGGGGGCAACTTGCCTTTTTTTCCAAAACACAAACATTAATTTTTTTGAGAAACCCGCCGAACCTTGTTTAATTAGAACAAGCCACGTAGGAGAAGATTTGTGAGCTAAAATTTGACATGCAAAGGATTCCGTATGACCATCAAAAGACGCAAAAGTTGCCAATGATGACCTAGAATGATAAAGCTAAAATTGACAGGAAATTGATGCCTTTCGACCGTCAAAACATAGAAAATGCTAGGGATGCCCTAGAATTCAATTTTTTCACTAAGGACAACAAATTTCCTAAAATTAAACCATCTGAAACATGTTTTAAATCATTTTTGATCATGGAATTGGATTTTTGAGGGAAAATAAGTATGAATCGATCAATTTTGAACTTCCACGATCGGGAAAAAGGAAAAATGGCAGAGGCCCACGGATTTTGAAAAAATAGGGCACAAAACAGGGCACACATGTTGATTTCATTCAAATTGGGACAAAACAAGTTTATGAGCTTTTCAAGGCATTCAATCTAGAGGGAAAAGTTGACAGGCCACCAATTTTGAGAGAAAAATGCTTTAGAGCATGCATAATGAAGGAAAATTAGGGCAAAAGCTTGCAGGCTCAAAAATGGCACCAACAGATCAAAATAAAGATAGGTCTTTCCACTTGCCACTTGGTTTTAGGGGCTAAATTCTCATTTTCATCATGTGGCTTCATTCTAAAATTTTGGGAATTAAAATTAACTTAAATTCTATTTGGTTGCAAAGGGTAGATAGTTCCATTTGGAAGGGGCCAAATGGGACCCACGACCAAATTAATAAATTAATCCTTAGATGTTAATTTAATTATCTTGATTAATCATTCTCTTATCTAGTTAAGCCTAACCCCTTGGTGGGGAAATATAATAACCCTTTTAAAATCAAATTAACATCAATTGAATGGATATCACCTAGGATTAAATGATTACCCTTATTTGTATTAAGGACTTGATATTTAATAAACAAATTATCAAAATAATTTATTACATTTTAAATTAGTGTGGTCTAATAGGTAAATAAATTTAATGATTAATAAGCATTTTAGTGATTCACACTCAATTACATTTTTTTAACGAGTACATATTATACCTCCTTGGTTAAATATGAAATCATCGGACATAACAATTAACTAATTATTAAGTAATTAATTAAATGACACTTAACCAATGTTATATACACTTATAAAAAATGTACACTAATTAAATATGGAATATACGAATTAATTTGATGTTTATTTTTGGGTCATAAACTCATGGGCATGAAAATAAATGACTAATAAAACATAAGGAAACATATGCACTTATATGTTTACAGATGAAAATAATTGAATTAGAAAAGTGGAGTGGTGAGCATGATGGAAATGATCTAGAGTTGCCTCATTTATGCAAATGGAGTACAAAAATGAGTAGGTGTGGAAACATCCATCATGAATGAAATCATTTTATGGTTTCTCCCTTTCAAATGGTTTCATATGGTGATGTGCTAGTGATTTTCAAATTTATGTGTGTTTGTGAGTGACTTGATGAAATGCTCTCTACAAACTAGGTGTTACGTATTTGTTAAAACATTTTAATAATGTGAAATATCTTCAAACCCGAATACAAATAGGAAACCCTTAAAAATGTTATTGGTTGGGTTTAAGTATGATATTTTACAACCTATGTTGTAAATAATCTGAAGAGGCATCAAAATACATGATTTTTTCCACCTATCATATGATATCTATATGGATGCAACTAGATTTTGTGACTTGATCACTTAAAAATGAGATATAATGGCTTGATGTTCATATCTTGACCTAGATTTTGATGTCTCTATATTTGTAAGTGTGAATTTATAACATGGTTGAGTGTTCCTTAGACATATGTAGGGGTTTACGTAAAAGTGTGCTACTAGTTTGATAGGACTTTTGAAATCTTAGATTGATTCTAGAATAAATTTGCAATGAGTTCTCTTGAAAGTTTGAGTCATTGTTAGGTGAAGTAAATAAGTGAGTTACACTTTCTTAAATAAGTTTTTGTAGGTTTAGTTTTTCATTAAGAATTACCTATAGAATGTGAAACAACCCATGAAGATATTCTATTGAAAAATTAATCGTTATGTGGCTAGATGTGAAACAATTAGATTTGGAGAAAATATTGGAAAATACAATCTCAGATGGATAGATCAAGTATATTGATTTAGACTGATACAATTAGATTTTTAAGTGAATGGGAAGTCAAAATAGAAAAAAAATCATCCAATATAAGTAAGAATAATTCAATAGGCTTGGAATGTGTGCATAAGTCATGATTTGAGTTAAATAAAAAATTCATTTCCAAATGATAGCTTTAGAAATTTAGGTGTATACATCCCCCTTTAAGTAAGAAATGAAAAATTCATGCTTAAATGAAAAGATAAACATGGGTGTGCAAGCACACTTTTTGTTTACTCAATGTTTTTGATTCCAATTGCATGTTGGCACAATCCATGATGAACCATACAACACATATTTTACTTAATTTCCATAATAATAATTGAATTTTAACTCAAATTTCAAAATGTATTTGAAACTTTTAAAATTAAACTCTTATATAGTAGCGTAAAGGAGACCAAATCACGAAGGAGTAAAATTATTTAATTTTCTAGCGAGAATCTATGAACAAAATTATACTTAGAGATGTGGATTGGAATTGAGATATCAAAGGATTGGGGAATATTAGTCCCTACTTTTGTTAAAAGAGACGACAAATCTAAAAGGTAATTAGGTGTTATTTGACTTAATACCTTAAAACATAGGTACTAGAGGACATTCTAGTCATCCCAAGGACCTTCTAAAAAGAGGTGTGTCATAGAGATTTCTATTTCCCCCAAAACCCTCCTTGTAAGAGTGAGAAGAATGGTGTCATAGGTATTTCTCGTCAAACAATAAATATTTTCCCATAGACCACACCACTACGAGATGGATCTAGGTATGAGTTAAAAATTAAAATAAATTAAAATGGAATGACTTGTCTCATTCCACTATGTTATTTCCTATGAGTATCGATGCGAAATGAGGAATGTAATAGAAGAATAAGAAGGCGCATATCCCCATACCCTATAGTAAAATTACGCTAGAGTTATGCGGTTTCAATAAGGAATGAAGTATTCTAACCTCCAATATTATGCCTTTGAGATATAAGAGAACATTATTTTAACTATCCCAAATAATGATGAACCTTTATTATTATCTTATAACATTTAATAAGAATATGATTTTTTTAAATCTACTATATGCCCCCATGATGAAACTTTCTATCCTAGACCATAACATGTGGCACTTTTTTCCCTATATGTATATTGTTCATGTTATGTATCACATTTTGTTCCTCAATATTCTTTCCTATTCCATTCTATTCTAAATTCTAAATTCTATCTTTCCCAATGTGCATTGATATATGTGCACTAAAACCCGTTGAATTCCTCATATTTTGATGTGAGTGAAATGTGAAAAGATAATTCTTATCTCAAAGTAAATGATGTTTATTTGTGTTGAATGTATCTCGATAGTCGAGTATTGGATCACATGGATGGCCATTATAGATGGAAATCATTAAGATGCTATGACTTCAAGAGTTTACATGGTGGAAACGATGGCATAGAGAGAAATAAAAGTTCAAGAAACAAGTACACAAGAAATGTCACATATGTTAGTAAAAAAAAGGCCCATGAGGCCACAAAAAGGAAAAATGAATGTCACTCATATGCATGATAAAAAGGAAATATAAGTTAAAAATAAGGAACATTAGAGTGTCACATGAGACAAATACATAAAATACCATATGCCATATAAATAAAAGCAATCATAAAATAAAGAGAGCAAGTGAATACAATAGAAGACATTATTGTTAAGTTATGTAGATTAAGAAAAGATAAAATTGCATAAGACACATGTGTTAGTTATAACAATCTAAGAAATAAAATATAGCACAATATAAGAAACTAAGCACAAAAAGGAAGTTAAAGTAATTTTATTAATACAAATACACTTGAATAATGTAAAAATGTCCCCGATTAATAAGACCAATGGAAAGAGAACTAGGCCCACACTATTCATCATGTAAAATTATATGTGTTTCTCTCATCAAGCTCAAGATACCTCATGAATGTATATGTGTAACATGTATAAAGATAAATATTATATTCATGAAATGATTGAAAAAAATATAGTGTGTACAAGTGTGTAGACACTATATTTTGGAGTTATATACTTACTTAGACAAATGATTACATACAAAATCCAACGTCCTTGTCTCTCTAGCCATTCCAAAAATTTATTATCTTTACACCATGCTCTATTGAAAATTATAGAAACATTATTCAATCAAAGATGCATAAAACACACTATATTACTTTTACAAATTTTAAATTAGGAATTTCTCTGTTGTTTCCAAAATCATATGGAGAGGTTAGGATGCGTGGTCTGGTCAGGATTGACCTATATGGTCATACCCATTTTCATTCATTGAATATAATTTCAATTCTAAGTTATTATGTAGTTCATTTCATCTTCTTAGGGTTAGAATTATCATAATTTGCCTACAAAAGAATATATAAAAAGTCATTATCACATTATAACTCACGTGGCACTCTTACAAGATTGTATTGCAAACATCATTACAAAATAACTAAAAGGGTAAGTGTTATCCAAAATTCACCCCCCAGGGTAAATTTGATAACATGCATCAGGATGTCCAAATTCCAAGAAAAATGACTGATTCAGAGCAAAATCAGGTTTCTAGGGTCCCTTCAGGAATCTTTCTAAACTCCCCAGGCCGAAGAAGGAAGGAGCAAGCTTTGAGAAAGTGCGAAAAGTTGCAGAAAGGCAAATAGGATTGATCCAGGAAAAAGTGAAAAAATTGGCTAAGTCCTTCTAGAGGGAGCAGTCGGGACGTTTGGGACAGAAGGGCCCGAACCGGCCGGTTCGCGCGAAATCAGCACAAGGAGCCCAAAAGCAATTGGGACAAGCGGGCCAGAAATACCCGAACCGGCCGAAAAGAGACAAGTCAGCCCAAAAGCAATTGGGACAAGCGGGCCAGAAATACCCGAACCGGCCGAAAAGAGACAAGTCAGCCCAAAAGCAATTGGGACAAGCGGGCCAGAAATACCCGAACCGGCCGAACCGGCCGAAATTGTCCCAAAAGGTCCAAAATCAAAATAGGACGTCCGGGACAAAAAGACCCGAAATACGAAGAAGCCGAAGGAGCCGAAAGCCAATCAAAAGGTGCCACGTGTCTTTGGCCAAATGAGGGACAAGGAAGCCCATTTCGGGCGGATCGGAGGTTTTTGTCCCAAAAGACCTTTGGGACATCCGGGACGAATGGACGCGAAGTATGTGGAAGACCGTGAGGCCCGAGAACCATTGAGAAATTGCCACGTGTCATCAAGGAAAAGCCGAAGGGTCAAAGGGCAAGGTTTGAAGCGCTGGCCCGAGCCAATAGAAATTGGACACGTGTCCAATGGAGCATAGAAGTGCGGAGCTCGGGGAGGAGTTGGAAGGTTTGGCCAAATCTAAGCCAAAAGGGGTAAAAGTGAAGGAAGACCCGGCAGGTTCGTGAACCAACCAATGCATGCCACGTATCCCTAGTGGCGGGGCATGGGAAAAAAATGTGGAAAATATTCCAAGAGCACCAAAAGTCAAAATTCAAGAGACAGCCCACCGAAAAGCAGAGGAGAGAGAATTATTCGGTGAATCGAGCATGCCACGTGGCGTCCAAGTGGCAGTGCGTGGGAAAATATTTCAAAATCCGTTTTTACTCCGTGTCCTAAATCTTCAGATCGACATATCTTTCGATCCAGAGCTCGGATTTGCACGTTCTTGATATCAATGGAAAGCTGTTGAAATTCTCTACACGTTTCCAGGGTCAATCTTGCATTTTGGTATAGTCCAGAGGGAGAAAATTGAGAAAACGCCTCTGGCATGAAATAACAAGCAGAGGTAATACTTCAACAACCACTTTAATGCGCGAGCAGTTCGCACGCTCATTAGGCAAACCGCGCTTTGCGAGAACCCGCCGCTCGCCATGATGGACGAATTAAATGCAACCTAGAGGTGGTTGGGGCAGATTTCGAATTCCTCTCTCTTTTTCTCTCCCATTCTTCCTATAAATTGTAAGGAGGGGTTTCTTTCTGTAGTTGGACATTTTCTGCTTTGCACCCTCCCTTCTCTCCTGTTCATAAGAAGATTTGTGGAGTTTTCAAACCTCCCATATAGACTGTAACACCGTTTTTTGCCTTCTGGCTATTGCAATGTATTGAATCGATCCTTGAGCAATATATATGTGTCTGTGGTTGCTTCTAAACCCTCTTACATATTTATTACTGTCATTCTTGATCTTTCATTGCATTTTTTGCTATCTGTGCATGGTGTTGTGTTATATCTACATGGTCTGTGTTTAATGTGGCAAAGCATATGTTCTTCATTCCTCGGTGCATCACCTCTATTAGCTTAGATTTATTTTATGCATTTTCTTACCTTGTCTCCTTGGCAGATTAGATTAGATTTTGAGAAAACCCTCTGCATATTTTGTGTGCACCTGAACAGAGGAATAGGAACCAGCCTTTCTCTGGAGATTCCTTTCTCACTCTTCAAGTCCCACACTTGGAGAAAGGATTCAATGTTATGCAATCACACTGGATATTAATATGATCAACCTAGAAAACTGATCAATATCCAGGGGTGCTGTGATTTTGCACTAACAGTTTTGGCACGCCCGGTGGGACAGAGGTCTCATTTTTTATTGCAGCAAGGTTGATGTGCATCTGCTGCAATTTTCTTGCTTAAGAAGAGCTATTATTTGCATATCTGGCGACTCCAAAGGGAAGAATCAACTAAGTTTCAGCAGTCAGGCCTAAAAGCTTATGAGAAGAATCACAAGGTCAAGAGCTGGAGAAGAGGAAGTGCCGTTTGAATACCTGCAACTATCTCCAAGAAGAAGGCAAAGAGGAAGAAGGATTCAAAGGTCTCCATCTCCACCAAAGCAGAACTCTCTCAACTCCTCCACCGATGGCCTTTCTTTCAATATACTAAGGGTTTTAAGACCACTCAGAATGGCGCAACCAGTAAACCCCTATGTCAACTTCACAGGCAGCAGCCCACTTGCTCTCAATGCACAAAATCCAATCCCAGTTGCAGCATTGAAGAACATTCCATATTTTACTGGAGAAAACCAGACCACTCCTGGTGATCATGTCAAGGACATTGCTAACATTTGTGCAATCCATGAGATTAATGAGATGCAAGTAGCTGTCAAATTGCTGGCGTCTTCATTCAAGGGAAAAGCATTGCAATGGTTTAGGAGCCTTGAAGCTGCTTCTATCACGAACTGGAATCAGCTGTGTATTGCACTTCATAATCAATTTGGAGAGAAGGGAGACAACTTGTCTCTTTTGGAACAGCTGACAACCATCAAGAGAGCTTCCAATGAGCAGCTAACTGACTTCAACTTCAGATTTCAAAGATCTTGGGATAGAATTCCAGTAGCAGTCAGACCAACAGCAGAAGGTGCTTTTCTATACTACCTTAAAGCTTTAAATTCTGATATTTCTATGTTGATTCAATCCATGGGAGGCACAACTATCCCTGCTGCTTATAGTATTGCCATTAGGCTGAAAATTTGTTCGATTCAAGTTTTGGCAAGCTAGCTCCTAGGCCTCCAATGCCATTATATCCAAGTTTAGAGAGCCCAAGTACTAGTCAGGCACCTGTCTTAGCTCCTTCTCCCACTCCTAGAAATCAGAGTTCAAATGAAGCTTCCACTTCATCTCCAAGTGCCCCAAATGAGCTTCAAGAAGTCATGAAGCAACTGCAAAATTTAGGTAATGAGCTGGTCACACTCAAGAGACAGCAAACTCAAGGTTTTAGACCTTCGTATCAGCCTCAAGCTCAACCTAATAGGCAGCCATATCAGCCTCAAAGGCCACCTAATCCAGCTGCAAATATGAATCAAACAAGGCCTCCTGTCAATAGACCATTCCAGCCCTATAATCCAAATGCCATATCTGCCTCTAAGGCATTAGTACCAGCACAAAACAATATTGCCCAGGAGTATGAATGGTGTTTTCCATGTAATGAACCCCATAATCAATCCATGTGCTATAATGGTGCTTTAACCCAAGCTTTAATGGTAACAAGTGCTGGTGTGGAGGGTGAAAGTAGTCAAGAAAACAGCCAACAACAAGAAACATTCCAACAGCAACCTGCCCCAAATGACACCACATTGGTAAATTGGCAGGCAGAGGATTTCTGTGGTATGAATCAGGCAGTCTCTCAAGGTGTTGCAGCCAACACAAGGTCAAAAAGGAGAAATTTGGGTGAGGAACAGCCGTTAGCCCCAGCCAATCCACAACCTTCCACAGCTCCACAAATGATTGGCAAGCAAAACCCAGTTTCAAATGCACGAGGGCAGCCAAGAACAGCCCCTTGGCCAAATCAAATGCCAGCTGTTGCTGCCCATATTCAAGGAGCAAATGTGCAAATCAAGGGACAGCAGAGAGATCCTTCATCACCATTCAGTATCATTGATCAGATGAAGAAAACAAACGTCAATATATCTATGTGGGAATCCCTATCCATCCCAGGCCAAAGAGATTTGCTGCAAGCTGCTATGAAGGACTGGCCAACTTCGAATCAGCAGGTTCAGAGGCAAGACAAAGTGCTTACAAATGCTGCCCAGCCTGAAGGAAATCATGGAGCACAACAAGGTAAAATGCTGAAGCCCCCTCCATTTTATGTTTCATTGATCATAGGAGACAAGTTGGTACATAATTGCATGATTGACTCTGGGGCAAGTAGTTCAGTAATGCCTAAACAGATAGCTGATCAGCTAGGGCTCCAGTATGAAATAACAACTAAGGGAGTAGTGCAATTAGATGGGACAGCAGTAGCCACAGTTGGAGTTATAAAAAACTTGAGTCTTACCTTGCATGCATGTCCCAACGTGGTTGTTTTGCAAGACGTCTCAGTCATAGACCTTCCACCACTCTTTGCCCTATGCTTGTCAAGGGACTTTACTGCCAAGATTGGGGGATATTTGTCCGCTGATTGGTCACACATGCTGTTCAGAACGAGGTATGGAACTAAAGCTACAATTAGATCAGAACCTATTGCAGATTTCCACATTGAACCCTATACTCCAAGTCATATTAATACCAATTGCTCAGCATTTGATCAAGAAGATCACCTCGGCACTGATGAGGCCGACACTAAGGTTGGAAGTATCCCAGATTTGACTCTTGATGAATGGGCAAGCAAGGTGCATGCTTTTGATCCTTATCAAGAAGTAGAAGAATCTGAGCTGGGGGTCTATTGTATACACGAAGAAAGTCAACCTATTCCTAGCATCACCAAGCCAAACCACAAGTATGACAATGAGGTATGGCAACTATTTTTTGATGGATCAAGGAGTAGGCAAGGCGCAGGAGGTGGAGCCATGCTTGTTTCACCTCAAGGAGTAAGGTATTATTCAGCTTTTAGATTTCAATTTGCATGCTCCAATAACACTGCTGAATATGAAGCCTTGGTGCAAGGGATGCATTGGGCAATAAAGAGAAAAATAAAGAACTTGCAAGTTTTTGGGGACAGTGAGCTGATTGTAAATCAGGTCAAGGGACAACATGCTGCCAAAAATGATCTACTCAGATGCTACAAGAACAGGGTGTGGGACCTCATGGAGGATTTTGAAGGTTTCGGCATCAAGGCCATTCCCAGAAAAGAGAATCAAGCTGCTGACAGGCTTGCAGCAGTAGGGGCAGCCTTTGACATTGTAGAAAACATTCAACAAGATAAGGTACAGCCAAACATCCACATGATTGTGAGGCCTTCAGTGCCGGATAACAATGTCAATTGGCAAGTATTTGAGAATGACCGGCAAATCATCCACTTCTTGCAAGAAGAAGCTGAGTTCTCAGCTAAGAATCAAGAGAAGTTGGAACAGCAATATGGTGACCAGGTGATACAGCTGAGAACTGACAAGCTGCCCAAGGGACTTGTCACCTTGGAGTCCATTTTTAACCCCAATGATCAGTTTAGAAAGGAGAAAGCAAATATTCAGGTCAAGAGGGAAGATTCGGTATCCATCTTGGTAAAAGAGAACAAGCCATTGCAAATTGGAAAAATGACAACTGAGCAAGAGAGATATGAGTTCATACAGCTTTGTCAAGAATTCCCTGACGTGTTTGCTTGGAGCTATGAAGACTTGAAGGGTTTCAATCCTAACTTAGCTCAGCATACCATCGAGTTGGATCCAAATACTAAGCCTGTCAGGCAGAAACAGAGACCAGTCAATCCACACATGGAGCCTCTCATGAGGAAGGAGCTGGACAAGCTGATTGAGTCAGCAATTATATTCCCTATCAAGCACTCAAGCTGGGTTGCGAACTTGGTTCCGGTCAGAAAGAAAAGTGGAGAGATCAGGCTATGTGTTGACTTCCGAGACCTCAATAGGGCATCTCTCAAGGACCATTATCCACTCCCTTCCATGGGCAAAGCAAGGTTTGGGTGAGAAACTACTTGATGGTTACTCAGGCTTCAATCAGATTATGGTAAAGGAGGAAGACCAATTCAAGACAGCCTTCACAACCAAATGGGGCACATATGCTTACAAGAAGATGCCATTTGGACTGTCAAACACCGGAGCAACATTCCAGCGAGCTATGGATATGGCATTCAAAGGCTTGATCAACAAGACAGTACTGATATACCTAGATGATATCACTGTCTTCTCAAAAAATGCTGCAGACCATCTCTTTCACCTCAGGCAAGTGTTTCAGAGATGTAGAAAGTTTGGAGTGTCTTTAAATCCTAAGAAGTGCATCTTTCTTGCACATGAAGGGAAACTCCTTGGCCACATTGTCTCCAAGGAAGGATTAGCAATTGATCCAGAGAGGGTTGAAGCCATAAGGGCTCTACCATTGCCAAGTCACAAGAAAGCTCTTCAGAGTTTCCTGGGAAGGATAAACTTTGTTCGAAGGTTTGTCCCAAATTTTGCAACCCTTGTCAAGCCCATTACCAAAATGTTAAGAAAAAGCATGGCTTTCAAATGGATGGCAGAAGGCAAGGAGAGCTTTGAAGCAATCAAAGAAGCCATCTCCCAGGCACCCACTCTCATCAACCCGGACTTTTCCAAGGATTTCATCCTCTATGCATTTGGGGGTGATGACACTATTTCTGCCATTTTGGTGCAACAGAATAAAGATAATGATGAGCAGCCGATTGCCTTCTTTAGCCAAAGCCTAAATGACTGCGAATTGAGGTACTCTTTTATTGAAAAACATGTGCTTGCAGTAATCAGGAGCTTGAAGAAATTCAAGCATTTGGTCTCAAACAACAAGGTCCAGTTGCTGGTCTCACATGCTGGGGTTAAGGAGTTCCTCCTCAACAAGGATTTGAATGAGAAAAGGGCAGGATGGATCACTCGTGTCATGGAGTATGACATTGAGATCAAAATCACCAAGCTGGTAAGAGGCAAAGGTTTGTGCGAGCAACTCGCTTCCAAATCGACAGACAGCCCAGAAGATGAAGAGGACGCTGTCCTGCTATTACAAGATGATAAAAAACAGGAAAATGATGATGTGTCCACTCCCTGTTGGACTCAGAATATGATACATTTCCTACAGACGGGTATGTGCCCTCTAGAAATGAGCAAAGCAAAAAGAAGACACTTCAGGTTGCAGGCAATTCCATATACCATCATTGATGGAGTTTTGTTCAAAAAGGACCTGAATGGAGTGCTGCTGAGATGCATTAACACAGGTCAGATCCAGAGGGTATTAAAAGAGTTTCATGATGGACCAGCCGGTGGCCATTTTGCACCAAGAGTGACAGCTCTGAAAATCATGAAGGCTGGTTATTATTGGCCTAAAATATTCAGTGATTGCTATGCATGGATCAAGAGGTGTAAGAATTGTGCATTTTTCACAGGAAAAGAGAAACTTGCAGCCCTCCCATTACATCCAATCTCAGTTGACCAGCCATTCATGCAATGGGGTCTGGACTTCATTGGAGTCATCAATCCCAATTCGAGCCAAGGGCACAAATGGATTTTGTGACCACGAGACTACTTCACCGGATGGACGAAGCGTAGAGATCAAAGAGGTGAATGAGTCTAGCATCTTGGACTTTACGAGGGAATAACTACCGATTTGGTGTACTGCTACAATAGTCTCACGATAATGCATTGGCATTTATTAGATCTAAAGTTCCGAGTGGGCTGTCAAGAACGGAATCTACGAGCACTTCATCAAACTATTACCCTCAAGGTAATGGCCAGGGTGAGTCTACAAACAAAAACTTGCTTGAGGATCATTAGGAGGACTCTTGATGAGAATCGAAGGCTTGGCATACCAAAGCGAAATCAGCCTTATGGGCGAGATAGGATAACTCCCAAAAGATCCACGAGGTAACTCTCCATTTAGGCTTGTCTACGTAAGAGAGGCGAGTCTTGCCCATGTCACTTGAGTTGCCAACGTTGGAACTCATGAAACAGCTGGAGTTGCTAGAGTTTGGGCCCATGGAGGTGAGATATGCGAGAATTGATGGAGCTGCAAGAAATCGAGAGATCGGGCATTCAAGCAATGGAAAAGGATCAGGCTTTGATCAAGAAGACCTTTGATAAGAAGGCCAAAGATAGATCTTTTCAAATAGGAGATCTAGTATTGAAATGGGATGTGGACAGAGCAAAACCAGGAAGGCATTCAAAATTTGATGCCATTTGGAGTGGCCCATACATGGTCACAAAGTGCAAGAACAACAATGCTTTCCAATTGGCCTCATTGGATGGTGAAGAACTGCAGATTCCAGTAAATGGAATCTATCTCAAGCGTTGCTTCTAGAGGGAGGTTCACTACATCTGTAAATACTAGTTTAGATTTTCTTTCCTCCAAGTGCTTGTGCACATTGTTTTGCTGTAGATTAGTTTTGTTTTCCCTAAGTGCTTTGGCACAGGTTTTGCTGCTCTCAGGTTGTTTTCTACAGTTCAGAGTGTTGCTGGAGGGGAAGTTGCAGTATCAGGCTTGTTTCAGGTTAATGCTTAACTCCATGCCCAATGGATGGCTTCAGGCAACTGGCCTTTTCATCTAGCAGGCAGATGATCCCGCTGAGTCGCCAAATTGTTATCCAAAATTCACCCCCCAGGGTAAATTTGATAACATGCATCAGGATGTCCAAATTCCAAGAAAAATGACTGATTCAGAGCAAAATCAGGTTTCTAGGGTCCCTTCAGGAATCTTTCTAAACTCCCCAGGCTGAAGAAGGAAGGAGCAAGCTTTGAGAAAGTGCGAAAAGTTGCAGAAAGGCAAATAGGATTGATCCAGGAAAAAGTGAAAAAATTGGCTAAGTCCTTCTAGAGGAGCAGTCGGGACGTTTGGGACGAGAAAGGGCCGAACCGGCCGGTTCGCGAAATCAAGCACAAGGAGCCCAAAAGCATTTGGGACAAGCGGGCCAGAAATACCCGAACCGGCCGAAAAGAGACAAGTCAGCCCAAAAGCAATTGGGACAAGCGGGCCAGAAATACCCGAACCGGCCGAAAAGAGACAAGTCAGCCCAAAAGCAATTGGGACAAGCGGGCCAGAAATACCCGAACCGGCCGAAATTGTCCCAAAAGGTCCAAAATCAAAATAGGACGTCCGGGACAAAAAGACCCGAAATACGCGAAGAAGCCGAAGGAGCCGAAAGCCAATCAAAAGGTGCCACGTGTCTTTGGCCAAATGAGGGACAAGGAAGCCCATTTCGGGCGGATCGGAGGTTTTTGTCCCAAGCAGCACTGGGACATCCGGGACGAATGGACGCGAAGTACGCGGAAGACCCGGCAGGCCCGAGAACCATTGAGAAATTGCCACGTGTCATCAAGGAAAAGCCGAAGGGTCAAAGGGCAAGATTTGAAGCGCTGGCCCGAGCCAATAGAAATTGGACACGTGTCCAATGGAGCATAGAAGTGCGGAGCTCGGGGAGGAGTTGGAAGGTTTGGCCAAATCTAAGCCAAAAGGGGTAAAAGTGAAGGAAGACCCGGCAGGTTCGTGAACCAACCAATGCATGCCACGTATCCCTAGTGGCGGGGCATGGGAAAAAAATGTGGAAAATATTCCAAGAGCACCAAAAGTCAAAATTCAAGAGACAGCCCACCGAAAAGTAGAGGAGAGAGAATTATTCAGCGAATCAGAGCATGCCACGTGGCGTCCAAGTGGCAGTGCGCGGGAAAATATTTCAAAATCCGTTTTCGCCTGTTCCGTGTCCTAAATCTTCAGATCGACATATCTTTCGATCCAGAGCTCGGATTTGCACGTTCTTGATATCAATGGAAAGCTGTTGAAATTCTCTACACATTTCCAGGGTCAATCTTGCATTTTGGTATAGTCTGGAGGGAGAAAATTGAGAAAACGCCTCTGGCATGAAATAACAAGCAGAGGTAATACTTCAACAACCACTTTAATGCAGCAGACAGTTCGCCGCTTCTGTTAGGCAAACCGCCGCTTTGCCAGAACCCGCCGCTTCTGCCATGATGGACGAATTAAATGCAACCTAGAGGTGGTTGGGGCAGATTTCGAATTCCTCTCTTTTTTCTCTCCCATTCTTCCTATAAATTGTAAGGAGGGGTTTCTTTCTGTAGTTGGACATTTTCTGCTTTGCACCCTCCCTTCTCTCCTGTTCATAAGAAGATTTGTGGAGTTTTCAAACCTCCCATATAGACTGTAACACCATTTTTGCCTTCTGGCTATTGCAATGTATTGAATCGATCCTTGAGCAATATATATGTGTCTGTGGTTGCTTCTAAACCCTCTTACATATTTATTACTGTCATTCTTGATCTTTCATTGCATTTTTGCTGTCTGTGCATGGTGTTGTGTTATATCTACATGGTCTGTGTTTAATGTGGCAAAGCATATGTTCTTCATTCCTCGGTGCATCACCTCTATTAGCTTAGATTTATTTTATGCATTTTCTTACCTTGTCTCCTTGGTAGATTAGATTAGATTTTGAGAAAACCCTCTGCATATTTCATGTGCACCTGAACAGAGGAATAGGAACCAGCCTTTCTCTGGAGATTCCTTTCTCACTCTTCAAGTCCCACACTTGGAGAAAGGATTCAATGTTATGCAATCACACTGGATATTAATATGATCAACCTAGAAAACTGATCAATATCCAGGGGTGCTGTGATTTTGCACTAACAGTAAGTAAGTCAACTAAAATCTTTTGCACATCATCTAGGATAGTCCCTATTACAATTCCAAAGAACTCAACTAGTTCAAGGAGTTTATATTAACCCATATACACACACGCAAATAACATAGAACCACGTCCTAAAAACAACAAATTCACTCCAATAGTTAAACAAAGGTTACAATAAACATAAGGGTTTGGTCACATATATGATTTACACCACATATCAATACTAAAATGTTGGGTAAATTCCATACTACGTACGTATCCCACTATATTTTTGTCAAAAGACACAAGGAAACCCATAAGGGGTTGGTTAGTGTTGTCACCAAATCATTGCAGCCTTTGAATGGCCAAAATGGCAAGACGTTTGGTATAATTGGGACACATAGGATCACCTCTCAATGAGTGGGACTTGGGATCGAGGTGAACCTCCGGAGAAGGCTGGCTTCCTCTTCTCAAACTAAATGGTTAACTACTCCTAGTGTAATAAAATGACCATCTAATCTTAAGCTAACATTTTCATGAGTTTTAAGAAAAGATATTTTGCAGAACTGAAACTATACTAAGGGTGGTGATGCACCAAATTAAGGGATGTTTAATATCTAGAAGGGTTAATATGGGAGGGATGCTTACATCATTGACCACCTTCACCTATTGCAACTCGAAAGGGTACAAAATACCACAAACCGGGGCATACGTTCCTTCGTTAAACTTGAGCATACATAAGGATAGATCGAATTGGATTCAACACACAATTAATTTATCATGAGGAAACCACACATGCATATGTCAAACATCTATTTCTACAACTAGGGATAATGATGACATAACTTAATACAGAAGGAAAATAAGGTTTTCACAACTGACATAAAAGATAATCACATTATTCCTTCACAACATGAAATAGATAACCTGAAATAAAGGTAAGATAATCACTCACACTAAGGAATCATAAATTCACAAAGTAAGCATTGATTAACCATTCAACACAATAAATCAGATTTTCAATAGAAAGGTGTAACTCTGAATATAATTAAAAGATTTTTAGAAATCTTTGAAGCACTCTTCCAAGCTTGAAGAGTGAATCCTACCAAAAATAATCTATATCTACTAACTTGAAGCATTCAACTATTTATAAGTTCTTAGGCTAAGCCATTACAGTTGGGCCCTTAACTAACATTTTTCTAAAAATAGAAATGTCATTAAATTAAGGGAACATGCTCCCATGAAAATAGATAATTTTTACAAGGGTTGGACTCAGTCAACCCTGCAACTTCAACCAATCCAAAGCTTGTATCTAACCCTCCATGACCACTCAACTTTGGCTTGGTTCAACTACACCTT
The DNA here is from genome assembly GCA_018340775.1 of Taxus wallichiana var. yunnanensis. Classification (NCBI taxonomy): domain Eukaryota; kingdom Viridiplantae; phylum Streptophyta; class Pinopsida; order Cupressales; family Taxaceae; genus Taxus; species Taxus wallichiana. Next base: position 294,221,691 of record CM031240.1, on the reverse strand, counting down.
CCTCTCCTACAAGTTTTTATTGTTCTCCTTCCCACACATCCATTTGATACTTATACTCCATGAAGAGCTTGATGATTCCCTGAATCTCTTCATCTCCAGGCTCAAATGCATATTGGTTCACTACATCTATCGTCTTGATCTCCTTTGTGATCTTGGCTGGCACTCTTCAAAGTTTATTCACAACTTTCTTTAGCCTCCCTATGAAATTTTGGCACAAGACCAATTGGTCAATGGAGTCACTACTGAAAGTTTTGGTGACCTCATTGTCGCACTTCACCAAATCCTTGAAATTTTCCTTAATTTGATCTTTAGGAAGAGCATCAATGTTTTCATTGAAGAATTTGCAATTAGCAATATCAAACTCTTATGAGATGTCATTCAGGGCATCCGTGATTTCTACTCATTTATCTTCTAATTTCTTAATTAAATCTTGCAACACTTGGCACCAAAATTCCATGGATTTTTGATATTCAAATAACTTCACAACATCATAAATTACCTCTTCATGAAGGAGCAAGTTGGGGTCTTCTTATCTGATCTCATTCCATGTTGCCAAATTTAAATTTAGATTATTATTATCTTTGGAAAAAGCCTCATGCATTTTACAAATAACAACCTTCCCAACCTACAGATCATTATATATTTCAACAACCTCCTTGATTAAGGGATTAGCATGCTGTAGTATGCATTCAATCCATCCATTTACCGATCTACCTTTCTCGGAAATAATCGGGCCAAGAACCAGGTTACTAGCTAAGCATCAAATGTAAATCCTTTAAACTTCTGAAACCCTTCCATTACCAGTTCATCTAAAGCCATAGTGCTAGTCCAGAATAAAATCATTCAAGATTATGAGTGGTGCTACCCTTGATCTAAGCCTCACAACCAAATTCCTTTCCCAAATGGAGTTCTAAGTTGGGCCCTTATGGTCCAAGGCATATCTACTCAACCAAAATCATTTACGGGATAATCCACTCACGAAAGTTAAGACCAACCTTCCGACAAAACCACACTCACCGAATTGGCAAGAAAAAGATTTTTGTGGCTTAAATAATAACATATCCACTATAACATCCAACACATGTTGCAAGATAAGTGAGATAGATCCACAATCTTCCAAAACTGATCAAGCATCTACTTCTCACCCCTACGAGATATCAGATGATAAAGGCATAGGAAAAAAATTACTGGAAGTATCAATGGATCAGTCTACAAAGAAAGATGGGACTTCAAGTATCACAATGCCCAATAGGAATTTTCCAAAAGAAGACTCCAATACCCCAAAAATTATTAACAAAGTGGGGACAATTCCGTTCAACATTGTGGAGAAAATGAAGAAGACCAATTTGAGTGTCATGCTGTGGGATGCACTCTCGATTCATTCTCATATGAACTTGCTACAAAAGGCTTTGAACAACTTTGGCAATACCAACAAGTCATCAGGTCAAGAAGTCAAAGTGGAAACCAAATTATGCCAACCTAAAACAAAATCATATGCTAAGCCCAACAAGCCTCCACCATTCTATATTTCGCTAATTATTGGTGATCATTTGGTACACAATTGTATGATCGATTCTAGAGCTAGTAGTTCCGTAATGCCCAAACAGATCACAAATATATTACAAATTCCATATACTCCAATTTTAAGAGGAGTTGTTCAACTAGAAATGATTACAATCCAAACTATAGGGGTCATTAAGGGACTTCAGCTTACTATCCATGCATGTCCTAGCTTGACATTCACACAAGACATATTTGTTATTGATCTCCCTCCCCTTTTTTCCATTTTCTTATCGTGGGAGTTCACTACCAAGATGGGTGGATATTTGTCATCAGACTGGTCACATATGATCCTTAGAACTCGGTACAGGATGAAGGTGACTATAAGAGATGAACCTATTTGTCATAATCATGTGGAACCATACACCACCAAACCCATAAATGGAAATTATGCCATTAGTGACCCAGATGAAGAAGATGCAGATCACGAGCCAACTACTCTCATAGAGGAAGTTCCTGACACAGTGCTTGATGAAGTAAGTATCAACCACCAATATGATCCTTATGTTGATTTATTAGCAGATGAAGAATCAGGTTTCTTTGCTTCTAGAAGAAACAGGGTTGGGTACATACTACATTCATGAAGAAAATACCATCATACCTCAACTTGTTAAGACATCAAGTGATACAAAGGGACTGTGGAAAATTTTCTTTGATGGCTCACAAAGTAAAAATGGATTTGGTGCAGGGGTTATGTTGATTTCTCTAGAAGGAGAAAAATATTTCTCTTCCTTTCGGTTGCAGTTTAGTTGCACTAATAATGTTGCCAAATATGAAGCTCTTATACAAGGAATTCAACTAGCCCAAAGAAGGGGAATCCAAACCTTGACTGTCTTCGGTGATAGTGAATTTATCGTGTACAAGTTATAGCCCATAGTGCATCAAAAAATGATCTACTAAGGTCATATAAAAATCAGGTTTGGGATCTGATAGAATATTTCAAGCTTTTGGAATTCATGCAATTCCTAGGAAGCAAAATCAAGATGTTGATAGGCTAGCTACTATTGGCTCCTAGTATGATGTACCTATAGACATCATGAAAGAAGAGTAGTAGATAGTCAAAATGGTGGTTTGTCCCATAGTACTAGATAACATAAGTAGTTGGCAGGTGTTCGATAGTGATCAACAAATTGTTCTCTTCCTACAACAAGAAGCAAAGTTCACTGCCAAACATCAAGACAAAATTTAAAATTCTTATGATGACCAAATTATACAGTTGAAAGGAAACAAGCTTCCAAAAGGCCTGGTTACATTAGAATTCATATTCAATTTAGATGATCAAGCCAAATGACAAAAAGGCACTAATATGGTGATCAATCGGGAGGAGGATTTTGAAGAAGTCAAGGTGGCAAGTGATTTTTAAAAAAATTGATAAGGTATGCACTACTCAGGAAAAGAAAGATTTCATTGAATTGTGTCAAGAGTATCATGATATTTTCACATGGAGCTACAAATACCGCATGGTTTGATCATGTTGTCACCCTAAAAATTCCCCTCTTTTGGAGTCAAGTTTTGAAAATATCGAGTCCGTTCCTTAGAGTATTGGATCACGTCGGGCATGACATTATTTGTAGTTTTCCCATTCATGGAGAACAATTTAAAAGTTAGGAGTAACAGTGGAGTCTTTCCCCTTCTTTTTATTTTATTCCATGATCGGGAATGACGGGCATATCTTCCTCATAATTTTTTTCCCAAAGTCCACAGGTAATACGTGAATATATTTGATTGGATGTGGTTTGGCCATATTTCAAGGTTCAGCGGAAGCCTCCATGCATCCAAATGACACAACTCTAGGGGTAGGGTCCAAGGGACAATCCTCAAATAAGCATAGGCTTTCCGCATGTCCCATGATCAAAATGAAGGAAAAACAAGCTAAAATCAGCTAAGTATGGAAGGCTCAGTAGATGGTGCCACGTGCCTCATCGGTGTAACTTCAAGAGTCAAATATGGGGGTAGTTCTCAAACTTGCGCCAATCCTCCATGTGTCCTAAGTCCAAAAAGAGATAGAGCTGATCGTTGAAATTGACTAAGTATGGGTGGGTTGGTGGAAGTATCCACATGCCTCAATGATGCATTCGAAAATGAAACCAAAGGGCCAATCTTCAAATGAGCGCCAAGTCACCACATCGGGATTGGCGCGAAGGAGACACACGTCAAGCATGACACCATTTGAAGTGAAATCAAAGGGCGATCTCAAGTAGTGCCGGCTTGCCACATGGTTAAAGTTAATGGGGAGATAGAGTTGGCCGTTGAAAAGTCCAGATCGGCAGAAGGAGACATGCGTCAGCATGATGCCATTTCAGAAGTGAAATCAAAGGGCCAATCTCCAAGTAGCGCCAACTCGCCACATGGTTAAAGTCAATGGGGAGATAGAGTTGGCTGTTGAAAATTCCAAGACTGGCGGTAGGAGACATGCATTAGCTCAACATAGTTTTAAGAGATGTTTCCAAAATGGAAACTCAGATGAGCACCACCCTCCACGTGTCTAGGGGTCAACATGGGTCAAGCAGAAAATTGGCCCTATTCGGCTAAGTATAAAGGAACAGGAAGATCTCTCCACATGTCAGTATGGCACAATTTCAAAAGCACCAAATGTAGAATGCTCCCAGAGACCCACTCTAATCAATTCCTTCCACATGGAGGGCCCAAATTTAAAGTTGTAAAAGTAGATCAAATGGCCCATATTTTAACTGGAAAAATAATGTAACGTCTGTGAATTTGTACCTGGTTTTTTCTGCCATTAATGTTTCTTTGTGAATCAAGAATTCGAAAGGGTGCAAGTGGTTGGAATAAGTTGTAACTATTTCTTGCTTGCTTGAGGAAGTTGTAACCATCTCTAGCAAGCTATATCTTGGGATTTCAAAGCCATTTTGGTGGTGGGAATTTTGATATTTTGAGACTGTAACTTTGAATTGGAAGATATCAATACAAAGGTTTCCCCCTTTTCCTCTATTTCTCTTTCCTTCTTTCTTTGATCTGGTGAATCATTTAATCCTTGCATGCTTAGAAACTTTGTGTTCTGGTTTATACAATCTCAAGAACTTTGAGTCTACGGATTATGCCCATTATAAATGTGAATGGTTCTATTCTATATCTCATTTTCTTAATACATATAAGGTTCTTATCTACCATCACTTTTCCCGAAAGCATTGTCTTCTTCGCCTCCCTCCTCTCTTCGAGTCTTCCGTCCTCACGTATTGATAACTTTCCATGCGTAAAACACATTTTAGGATGTCAGGAAACCACCATTGAATGAAATATTTTGTATTTGTACATAGGTTTTGCCCCTGCTTTCAATAAGGGAACCTCTCCCATTAAAGAGGAGGGACTTGCTTGTCCCCTAAATATGGTTTCATTCCAAGTGCAAATCTGAAACCCAACAGTTTTTGGCGACTCCACTGGGAATTTGTTCAAAAATTTCCTTTCTAAAATGAACAACTAATTTGATCATTTCTTTGATTTGGCGACTCTAAGATACACTCGTGGTAGAAGGGATCTTGGAATTGAAGATCCCCAATTTCAACTCCTAGATCGAAAGGTTTTCATCTCCTCCAACAGAAGAAATAGAAGAGCTCGTTCCACAAGCACACCTCCTATTGAAGATAGAGCTTCTAGTAGTAGCATTCCTCAAGCACAACTTAGTCCTAATGTTTGTGCCCTAATTCTTGTTGGTGTCTCAGTTATAATTCAAAAAATCTTTCCAAGGATGGCAACACCTCAACCTTGGGGACAAAGATTTGGGCCTTTAGCTCTTCCTCAACCATTGCATGAGTTACCTAGAGGTAACGTGAATAATTTTCCAAAGTTTATAGGTGATGGAAAAGTACACCCTGATGAACACATTACAACATTCATTGTTGCTTGTGGGGTCCTCGAAGTTGAACATGAGGATGTCACTATTAGGCTATTTTTGGAGACCTTTCAAGACAATCATGTTGATTGGTTTTACCATCTTCTTGTTAGGACCATCATCGATTGGACTACTATGAGGACTCAATTTGAGTAGCATTTCAAACCTGTTGAAGATGTGCATGCTTTATTAGCTCAGATTTCTCAAATCAAGGAGTCACATGAGCCTATGAGAGAAATTTTGGCCCGGTTTAACAAGTTGATTAACAAGATTCCAATAAATACTAGGCCTGTTGATCAGATTCAGAAGTGTTTCTTCTTGAATTCTTAATTTCCAGAAGTAAGCTATGCCCTAAGGAGAGAAAATCTTGTAACTTTGGATGTTGATCAGAGATTGGTTGTCAGTGTGGAAGATGACTTGATCATGTCTAGAAAATTGAAAAGGAGTCTTTCAAATCCAAAGCGTCTTCTTCTTCCTCCTCTCTCCGGAGGTAAAGCGCACCGATTGGTGTAAAATCTGGCTAATGACCTCATTTCCATCAAGAAACAATTGGCTCAACATGATCCATATCAAGATGTTCCAAGGAAGAAATTTCATCCTAGGAACCACTTGCCCTCTTCTCAAACCAGGTTGGCCATTGAAGGCCCACCCCTCAAGGTGCATGTCAATGCTACTTGTGAATTTCTTGAACCGATGATGAGGAAGAAAATGGGCTCTATCTCGAACAAAAAGAGGAAGTTGATGAAGAACTAGAGGAGCCTAGTGGTTCTCAAGTTCATTTCCTTACCACTGAAGGTGTGGATGATGAAGATGACTATGATGATGTAGTGGTTGAGATGAATAGTGATTCATATGTTGTTATGACCCGGGAGTAGACCAAAAAAATGAAAAAGTGGTGCAACCTACAAAAATATCCAAGGAGTACCCCATCACCATCTTGGTGATTGCAAGAAGAGGAGCTCCTATTCCTACTACTTCCACTCAAAAGGTAATCTATGCTAGTCCTTCTCCCTCTACTTCGCTTCCCGGGTGTTCTTCTCTAACCAATGATAAAAATGATAGATCAAAATATCCTCCTACTCCTAGTAGTGATTCCCCATCCACATCTGGATCTTTTGACATTATATACCATCTTAAAAAGACCAAGATTCAAATTTCTGAGGCAGATTTCTATCAAACCCATCCTAAAGCCTTTGCCAAAATGGTTAACTTTGTAAATTGTAAATCTAAAACACCAACCCATTCTTCTAAATGCCTTTTTCTCACTCCCTCATCCTCACCACAATCAAGCCTTGTGGCGCAGTCACTTCCCATAATGAGAAAATTAAACCATTTTATGTGACCCTTCTCATAGCTGGCCATAAACTCAATAACTATGTTATTGATTCCAGAGCCTCAGATAATGTAATGCCTGCAAAGGTATCCCATGCTTTGGTTCCTGTTATTCCATGGAGAGTAAGAAAGTACCTTTTTTGGCCGAATTAAAGATGCACAAGTAGCTTTTGCCGCTTTCCAAGAGAAAAGAGTCTTAGTCACCATTTTGGTAGTTGATATTCCACCATCATATGGGATGTTTCGAGTATAAATTTTTATAAGAAGGTAGGAGGGGAAATCCAAATGGATTGGTCACATGCCTTGATCCTGTCAATGGGAAGATGAAGAAGTCGCAACCTAAGAAACAAGAAGAGTATATTGTGCAAAAGATAGATGATCCTAAAGCACAAATACTATATGCAGACATTGTGTATGATAACTACATGTTCATTTCACAAGAAGAGATAAGTCTTCTAAAGGGAGTGATGGTTTATTCTAAAGATGTGTGGACTTTGGAGTTTGATGGAAGCCACTCTTTAGCAAGTTTTGGACCTGGTGTAGTTCTCATTTATAATGGGGTAAATTTCATCCTTTATCCTTCAAATTTCAGTTTGAAAATACCAATAATACTACTCGAGTATGAGGCCCTTGTTCTTGGGTTGAACATGGAGAAGTAAATGGGATTAAAGAACCTTCTTTCTTGTGAAGATGTCGAGCTAATTGTAAAATAAGTTAGAGACCTTTATCAGGTAAAGAGTAGAAGGTTGAAGCACTATAGGAATCTAGTCTGGGATTCCATTAAATTCCTTGATGATTTTTCCATTGAAGTTATGCCAAGGGAAAGGAACACTAGGGATAACTCTCTAGCTGTTTGGGGTCCTTGTTGATTCCTCATCCTGATTTCCCTCAAGATAAATTCACCATTGAGATGATCCATAGACCTAGTGTGCCTGACAATGCAAATAATTGACAAGTTTTCAATGATGACCAACATTTGATTTCTTTCTTGGAGCTTAGAGACAACTTTGATCAGTTGTAATTTGAGGGAAGTGACAATCTACCTAGATAGTGTGTGTCATGAAATGAAGAGGGTGTCAAAGAAGAGACAGATCAAGATGGATGTGTCAAACTGAAAGGCAAAAATAATCCTAAAGGGCTGGTGAGTTTGGAGGATCTTTTTGATAAACACGATAGATATATGAAGTCTAAAGTTTCCCAAGGGGCCCGACAATCTGCTGAGACTGAGAAATTGAATATTGGGAGTCTTGATGATTCCAAAATGGTCAATATTGGAAAATGCTGCACTCATGAAGAGAAAATGAAGGTGGTGAATCATTGAAAAGGTATGTTGTTGTTTTGGCTTACTCTTACGATGATCTTAAGGATTTTCAAAATAAAGAAATGCAACATTTCATTCCTCTTAAGCCTAGGATCAAACCCTTCAAACATAAGCGAGTTCATATAATCCAAAGATAGTTGATATAATTTTACAATAAATACAAAATCTTCTAAAGGCTAGGATCATCCTTCCCCATCCGCCATTCAACGTGGATTGCTAATATAGTCCTATCGGGAAGAAGAATGGTGAGATCTGGGTATGTGTGGACTTTAGAAATCTAAATCAGGGTTCTTTGAAGGACAACTACCCTCTCCCCATGATGGACCAAGTATTGCAAGTTGTCATAGGATCAAATATGCTATCTATGTTAGATGGATTCTCGGGGTACAATCAAGTAGAGGTGAATACTGTAGATCAACATAAGACTGCCTTTACTAATCCTTGGGGCACATTTTCATACAAGAGGATGCCATTTTGTCTCATCAATGTTGGTGCTACTTTCTAGAGGGCCATGGACTTTGCTTTTGGTAGTTTGAAAGGGAAATGCATTTTTGTGTATTTGGATGACTTGACAATGTTTTCTAAAGCAAGAAAAGATCACTTCCAACACCTTGAAATAGTATTGTAGAAGTGTAGAGAGCATGGAATTTCTTTAAACCCTAAGAAGTCTGTGTTTTGTGTCATAGAAGGAAAGTTGTTGGGACATGTTGTTTCAAAGGAAGGGATCAAGATTGATCCAGAGAGAGTTCAGGCCATCCAGAAAATTCCTCTTCCATCAAGTAAGAAAGGTTTCCATTCTTTCTTTGGTAAGATCAATTTCCTAAGAAGATTCATCCCGATTTTGTAGAACTTGCTATGAGCATTGCTCACATGATGAAACGGATGAAAAATTTTGGTTGGTCCTCCTCGGATGGAAGAAATCATTTGAGGACATTAAATAGGCTATTTCAAAGACTTCGGTCTGGGAATGCCCTGAATTTAGCAAATATTTCATTATCTATTGTTATGCCACCGAAAATACCCTAACTGTTGTGTTAGCCCAAAATAATACTAAAGATCATGAGCTCCAAATTGCATTCATGAGTTATGTCTTGAAAACTCATGAGTTGAAGTATACCATGATGGAGAAACATGCTTTTGCAGTCATCAAAGTTGCCAAGAAGTTTAGGTTTTACATTCTTAATTCTCATTCTGTGGTGTTGGTGCCTGATATAACAATCAAATCCATTCTTACTCAGCAAGAATTTGGAACCAAGAGAGGTAATTGGGTAGAAAAGGTGCAAGAGTATGATCTTGACATTAGGCCAACAAAGATGGTTCAAGGTAAGGGCTGTGTGAACTCATTATTGAGGGAGATGCCAAGGAGTTTTCCAAAGATGAAGTTAATGTCCCTGTTGTTCTATTCCTTAGTTTGATAGATGTATGGTATGTTGACATTGCTCACTTTCTAACCTATGGAGAGTGTCCATCTCACTTGAGTGCCAAAGAGAAGAGAGCCATCAAACTGAGGTCTGCACAATATGTGTTATGGGAGAATGCTTTGTTCAAATGAGGGATGGATGGAAGGTTTTGAAGTGTGTAGACGAGGAGAAACAAAATAAGTTGTTCTCTACTTTTCACGACCGAGGCTTGTGGAGGTCATTTCTCCTCTACTATAACAACTCATAAAATACTTTGTGCTGGTTATTATTTGTTGACTCTATTCAGAGATGCACCAAAATGGGTTGGTAAATGTGAAGCATGCCAAACATTTATTGGAAGACCTAAGTTGGTTGTTTTGCCTCTCAATCCTATAGTGATTGAAGAGCCATTTAAACAATGGGGTTCATATTTCATTGGAACTCTTAACCCACCTTCTAGTGCTAGACATACCCATGTGTTGACTACCATAGATTACTTCACCAAGTGGGTGGAAGCCATCCTAGTTAAGAGCACTACTTCCAAAGTAGTTTGCAAATTCATTAAGGAGAACATATTGATCAGATTTGGGACCCCAAAAACATTGTGACATATAATGCTTCCAATTTTTCTTTTCTTTGAGATGATGGAATTTTTTTATGGGTATGGGATCTCACTTGCTCATTCTTTGATTACTACCCCAAGAAAATGGACAGAAGAATCAAAGAACAAGAACTTGGTGAACATAGTTAGAAATCTTGTGAATGATTCTCATAGGAATTGACATAAGAAGCTATATGATGCACATTTAGCTGATAGATTTACACCCAAGAGAGTAATTGGAATGTCCCCTTTCCAAGTGGTTTATAGTGTGGAAGATCATATGTCAGTCATGGTGGAATTTACATCCTTGCATCGATGAAAGACATTGAAAATTCAAGTTTGTGTAGCTCTTTGGACAAGAGAATTTTGCATCTTCGAAGCTTGATGAGGACAAATTGCAAGTGGTTGATAGGATAACACTTCATCAGTTGAAAGTGAAAGCTTTATTTGACAAGAAAGCCAAACCCATATTTTTCCAAGTGGGAGACATTGTGTTGCTTTGGGACAAAAGACATGAGCCACGAGGAAGCCATGGTAAGTTTGATTCTCTTTGGCTTGGTCCTTTTAGAATGAGACATTTTTTTGGAGAGAACTCTTTTTATCTAGATTACATGGATGGTTCTCCTCTCCCACTTCCTTATAGTGGGAAGTATCTGAAGTTGTTCAAGTCCTAGGTGACTAGGTGGTCCTTTTGTATATTTTGTACAATGTTTTGGTTTTGGGTTGTTCCTTTGCATTTCGTTTCTGTTCTTCCCTTTTCGTTTATTTTGTTTTGCTTCTTTTTCCTATCTTGTGTGTGTGTTGGTGGGATATTTTTTTAGGCCAAAATATGAGGTTCAACCATAGTACATGGGATCAAATACCTCCTCAAAGACAGGTGAGGTAATTTGTTTATTACTGATCTAAAAAATAGCATAAATAATATGTACAATATTCTCGCTATTCTAACCTTTGGGGCTGGGATACAATCCCGAGATCCATATTGACACAAGATGGAAATATTACAGTTTTAGAAATAGAATGGATTAGAAAGGAAACTATTATAGATGAAACAAAGTGGGAAGGGAATCAGAGGAACATATTTTCTTTCAAACAAACACAAATCAAGAAGTACTTTTACTAGTTTTAGATAATGGGTGTACTATTTGAAATGATTAAAATAATCAAGAAAACTAAACAAATAATAGCTTAATATTTTTACGTAAGAACAATCTCTCAAGATAGATGAATCCCATAACACCAAGTTTTCAAAATAACACCTATTTCTATTCCTCAATGATTAAAAGAAAATACAATTTTTTTCTTCTTCTTCACAATAGCTCTCTATATTCTAAAATCTCCTCCTTGAGAATGCACAAGCATCCCTTATTTATAATAGAAAGAGTAGAGATAAGATAAGATAAATCCTAGAAAATAGTCATTTAATAAGAATCCTACTTTTCTTGACTCTCACGCATGAGAACAATTCAAAATTTGCTTCCTATGTGATGAAAGGAAAATGAAAAACACATGTCAATCTCCGGATGGAAATGACATGAAACATTATGCTTATTCTATTTCAACATCCTTGTCTTCCTCTAGTGAAGCCTGCTTGTCTCAAAATTCCTAGAACTTCCAGATCGTTCCTCGCATCTCAACTTCACCGACGACCTTTGGAATAGTCGCCGTAACCTCACAAGTTTCCTAAGTGTCACTTGCGTTGCTAGGAAGTTTCTTCAATTTTTCTGAAGTTCATGCACCACATTCTTAGCCTTAACTACTCATGGAGCATGTATACCTTCCAATGGAAATAGGGAAGGAGATGACACTTTGTGCATGCTTTGTTGGAATTTGTAAAAATCCAACAATTGTCGACTAACTCCATAAGGATCAGTTTGTCACCTGGGAACTGGGTAAATGGAAAGGGTTACCATGGAACCTTACCACCCGAAGATAGGTGAACTTATTGAATTGTAAGAAGATGCAACCCCATTTTGATACTTCAGCCCATGCTTCATTAAAAACCCTTCTTTTCCTCAGATATGGATTCAACCTACAAATGTTTTCATAGAATAAGGCATTTTTCCCTCTTCTATATTGATCTTGAGACCTTTTATTGTCGGTGAGGGAAGTAGTGATATATGTGTTCCGTTTTCCGATTTCCCTTTGCATCTAGCCTTGGGTAATTTCTCATGCCTACTGCTACATAGGTGACGTATGACATCATATAGAACTTGCCAGTAGACAAGATTGTTTTCATTTGGGAGTCTATCTCATCACTTATTAGGCTGCCCTAATCAATCTCTTGGTCATTCTTCTTTATGAATACCATGAACTGGTACATCCACCCTTGGAAATATCTTGACTCTGGGAGTCTAAACAATTGACTCAGTAGGTTGATGATATCATTGATTTTGAGAATGAAAACACTTCTAGGGACCATCTTGGGAAACCTAGAAATGGATGGCTTAGCCTTGCTCAATAAATTCTTGTTTACATGCTTAATGCAGTCTTCTTAATCTCTGTCCTAGGCTTTTTGTGCTGATTGAAGGTGTAAATCAACATATTCCTCAAATTCAGGCAGCCTTAGGAGTTGATCAAAGTAACCTCCATCCAATTTCACTATAGAATCTCATTCTTGATTTCTTACTGAGCTGGAAGTTGAGTCATAGTTGGAAACGTAGGTGAGGATGAATTCAAGGCATTGAGCTGATTTTGGAAATCCTGCTACAAGAGGGAGACCACTACTGATTATCGACTTCATCCAAGAATTCTGAGAAGAATCCTCAATTATGTTCAAGAAGTCCTCCATATCTATATTTCCAAGCTCTTTATCCCGAATGTCATAGTTGCGGTTTATGTAAGATGTAGCCTCCATCTTATGATACTTATACTTCATTTTTCCTGTCCTATCTCGACTTATCCTATTATTGGTCTGGGTCGACATGAGGAGTCTCGAAGAAGAAATGCCTTGATGATTTTTGGAAGAGCAATCGGGCTTAAAATTTTTTTGGACAATTACATTGCACCCACCACACCTTGTTTGGCTTTTGAAACTTGCAAAACACCTTCAGAAACCTGACAAAATGGAGTGTATGTCGGAAGTTAGGACATGTTGAGCATCAATGAAAACCCGACACACTACGAAGTGAGGAAGTGTTGGATAAGTAGGAAAACCCGACACACACGATGGAACCTGGAGGATGTTGAGTAGGTAGAAAATTACGATACACCGTGTGGATCTTGATGGATGTCGAGTACCTGGAAAAACTTGAAATAAGGTGGAAGAAGTGAGATGTTAAACACCCTGTAAAACTTGAAACAAATATATCATGTTTTTGACATGTCTGGATATGAGAAATTCCCACCTCATGATCACTTAGGAATTTTAGAATTTTTGAAAACTACAGTGGTACAACCTATGAAAAATAAGTAAATAACCTAGGGGTGAATTTCAAACAAGAACCCACATGGGAATAAGACAAGAATAAAGGAAAATGACCCAAAAACCCTAAACCAAAATGGGGGAGGAAATGAAATAGAAACCCCAAACAAACACCTCATAAATATCCCAAAAAGATTCAAAATAGAAAGAAGAGAAGAGTACCTTCAACTAGCTTGAAAATGATCAAAGATGGATGGTGAAATTGATCAAGAAGCTCGATCGGGTTTGGAGGTAGAAGAAGCATAAACGGAAATCCAATGCAACAAAAGTGATAAGGTAACAAATGACGTGGAAAACAAACTATTTATAACAACCTAACATTAATTACACCTCACTTGACATGTTTACCAACTACCAGAAAACTGGAAATTAATGACATGTCATCATGCTTGGAGCGTCTGAAAAATCGATACAAAGGATTTGATTCAATTCAGTTTCGGGTTTTGGGAAACAAACGACATGAAACATGCATTTGGAAAAGCATGTTCCGATGCTTGGAAGTTCTGAAAACCCAACACAATGGACTTAGGAAATCGGGTTTCATGTTTTGGGAACATGAGACATGTTGCACGAAAGGAACTTGTTTTCATGTAATGAAAACTCAACAACCGGAAAATCTCTTTCAAAGGGAATTTTAAGAGATTTTTCCAAAATTTTCCTATGGTTATCTCAATTTTAGCTGAAATCACTAAAACGAGATAACAGTTGGCTCCAATTGGGGAATTTATTTGATACATCAAAGGAAGAGAACTCATGTATCAAAAATCTTTATCCATTGGGCTATGGAGTTAGGAGAAGAAAAATCAAAAATAAAGAAATAAAGAAAGAAAGAAAGCACACAACAAAAATAAATTATAATACAGTGCAAGAGAGCATCTTGCATTATTGATGGAACAACTTCAGATGTTGGCCACTGAAAGGTAGAGGGAGAAAATCTCCATCAATATATGATAGACAGAAGTTATTTTCACCATTCAACTGATGGATTTTGAAAGGACCTTTCCATAAAGAATCAAACTTGCCATGCATCCCTTTCTATTCCCTTCTCTTATCCCAGAGAAGTACTAGATCTCCAATCTAGAAATTGTGTTGCTTTGATTTTTTGTCAAATATCTTTTTGACTTTTCTCTGATGATCTGCAATGTGATCCACCACCTTGCTCCATTCTTCTTCTAGCATGGCTAGGTACATTATCCTTTTCTCAATGGAACTTTGAAAAGTTTCATCTTCAATTGCTTTAGCCAACCGTAAGGCTGAAATTCTACAGAGATAGGAATCTCAGCATCAATTCCATACAACACCTGGTATGGGGACATTCCAATAGCTCACTTAGGCATACTTTGATATACCCATAATGCATCATACAATGCTTTGTGCCATGTCCTCTGATTCTCATCGACCATCTTTCCGATTCTGGTCACTGTTTTTGTTGCTTGATTCATCCTGACCATTGCCTTGTGGGTAATAATTAGATGAATGAGACAACATGATCCCAAATCCATAGACAAATTATTTCAACTCATGTGATGAGAAATTGGAAGCATTGTCAGCAATGATCTTGTGAGGCACACCTGAATCTAACAATTATATTCTCCTTGAGAAAGTTACACACAGCTTTGGAGGTTGCTTGCTTGATTGGCACAACTTCCACCCACTTGGTGAAATAGTCTATGGTGGTGAGAACATAATTATGACTGGAACTAGAGGTAGGATTCAATACTCTAATGAAATCAATTCCCCATTGGTGAAAAGGTTCTTCAACTATCACAGGCTTTAAGGGAAGAGCTGCATGCTTAGGACAACCAATAAAATGATGACAAGTTTCACACTTAACCACACATTCAGCTGAACATCAAAAGAGAGTAGGCCAATAGTACCTGGCTCATAATATCTTATAATCCATCATGGAGGAAGGGAAATTTCTCTCGCATGCTAGATTATGGAAGGATTCTAGCAACTTATCTGCTGAGACTTATCGACACAATGTAGGAATACACCATCAATATCCTTCAGATATACCATTATTCCATAGAATGTATCTCATGGAAATTAATTTAACCTGTCCTCTTCTCTTTTTGGCTTAAATGCGGGGAAATTCACTATAAGTTAAAAAGAAAGTGATATCTGCATACCATTCATCGGTTGTGCTTACAAAAAGCACCTTGGCAATTATGAAGAAATACCTTCAGTTTCTTCACATTTTGTCTCAGAATTGTTTTCCGCAATCAATTGGCACATGCCTCTTCCTCGTACCAACTTGGTAGGTCTGATGTCCAAGTCATATTCTTGGAATTTGGCTATCTAGCTACCCCGATGACTACCCAACTCTTGTTGAGTCAAAATGGACTTAACTTCAGTATCAGGAACAAGAACGAGAGTGTGAGAACTCAACACATAATACTTCAAATGCTTCACTACTCTCACCACTTCATAAGCATGATTTTTAATTTTGACATCTTCAATTCATGTTCCTTTAGTGAGAAGCTCATGAAAGAAATTGGAGCTTCGATTCCTTCTTTGTTCTCCTATATAAGGATGGATGATATCGTATTTGCGAAGCGTTAGTGGACATGATGAAATCCTTCTTGAAGTCTAGGCATACCGGAATAGAGCATGAGAAATTTCACTTTTGACTTCTTTGAAAGCAAGCTACCCTTCAAAGGTGCTCGTTGAAATGGAGTCTTACCTTTCATCATCCCAAGGATATCCTTGGTTTTATCAGAAAAGTTAGGTACAAATATTCTTAGGAAATTGACCTTTCCGAAAAAGGAATGCACGCCAGTTTTTCTTGTAGGTAGGGTAAGGCTTTGGATGGCCTTCACCCACTGGGTAAATCTTGGTTCCTTCTTTAGTCATGATATGACCTAGAAATGTACCTTTTATTACTCTGAACATGGAATTTTTAGGAGTTAATGAAATCCCATGACACCTTCATCTTAAGAGTACCTACTCCAGTGATCATAATGATCACTTCGCTTCTTAGAGAAGACCGTCAAGTCATCCAAATATATAACTATAACTTTGCCCATCACATATCCTGAAAGCTAAGTTCATAGATATTTGTAACGTGGCACCAGCGTTAATCAAACCAAAACGCATCCTCCTCGTAAGAAAAGGTCCCCCATGGGGTGGTGAATGTTGTTTTATATTGATCCTTAGTGGCTACCTCGATCTGATTATACCCCAAAAATCATGTCAAGCATGGATAACATTTCGATCCAATGACGATCTGCAATACTTGATTCATGATAGGAAATGCATAATTATCTTTCAATGAAGACTAATTAAGGTTCCAAAATCATACAAATATGGATCTCACCATTCTTTTTTCTAATGGGGACGATGTTAGCAACCCAAGTGGAATTATGGATTGGGAAGATAATCCTCACGTCTTACATATTTTGAATTTCTACAAGAATAGTCCCGAGATCTTTGGGTAGTAATGTTTTTGCTTCTTCCCGTAGGATTTGACATCAGACTTAAAAGGGATGTTATGTTGCACATCCTTGGGCTTGAAAGACTTCAGATCCACATAGGACAATGCCAAGACGTCCATATATCTCTTTAGGAGTGAAGTGAATATTCATTTTTCCTCAGGAGAATAGCATTTTCCAATGTTTATGATTTGTGGTTGGTCATAAGAGCCCAAATTAACTTGATCTACCTCCGACAAGGAAGCACCTTCAACTTTCCTTTTATCCGAATAAAATGGTCATGCTTGTCAAAGACCTTCCAGAGAAACCAATCCCTTCAGAATCTTATTGCTTTTGAGTTGGATGAATTCACCATCAATCTCTTGATATGAATTCGAGACGGACTCGTGGAAGGCTGATTATGATCCTTCAAAATAAAGCTCGCTAAAATTATCAACTTTCTCAAGAAAAGACAATACTGTTGATCATCATTGAACACTTGTCAATGTGATAAATTATCTAGAACACTTGGATGAAACACAATCTCAATGTTATACTTGTCCTATTTGAAATTTTGGGGAGGAAGGAGAAGTGATATAGACACGGCTAAAGAATCGGCTTTATCATTATAATCTCTCAAAACTACCTTGATTGAAAAAGCATCAAAGCATTCTATGTTGTCCCACACCTTGTTCCTGTAATGCCTTAGGTGATCATTTTTTACCTGATAGATCCCTCTTACTTGATTTACAATCAACTCAACATCTCCCTACACTTTGAGATTTTAGATTCCCTTTTGCCTTGCCATTTCTAATCCTAATAACAAAGCTTCATATTCGGTTGTGTTATTAGTATTGTCAAACTATAGCTTGAAGGTGAAGGGAAAGATCTCAAAATATAGAGATATAAGAACCACACCAACGCCTGACCCAGTAGTTGAATAGATCTCGTCGAACTCGAGGGTCCAAATAGCATTAGGATATTCTTCCTTGATACCTACAGAAGGAACCTCCGATGTCATGAAATAATTTCCCAAGCCTGCATCTTTGAAGAGAATTTGAGCTTTGGGGTCATCTGATTTAGTGACCAGGTACTTTGCTTGCACTTCAGGGTGGAGGACATGAGGAACTCCATTCACTGGAATTTTAGATTTGGTCTAGTCCATATTGATTTCTCCTCTGACATCTTTACAGAAACCTCTTCCTAAGAGAATACCATAAGCAGCTGGGATATCTTTTTCTCGGGAATATGACAAATGTAAACTATGCATCCTTGATTTGGCCAATCAAGGGGAATTGCTTAGTTTCTATGGAGTAACATTGCTCATAAGATTTTGTCAAGGTAAGTCCAAGGGCATGGGCTACTTTTTTGGGCATCACGTTATCAGAGGCTCCTGAGTCAATTATGCAATTTCTAAGTTTAAACCCGTTTATAAGTAAGGACAAATAAAATGGTTCAATATTTCCCAAAGAAGCAATAGAGGTCATATTATTCTGAGGTAAAGGCTGAGTGGGGCTAGGAAAAATTCCTTTTGAAGATGAAGGGATAACAACCTTGCTTCTAATGAATTTGGAAAGTTTCTCAAATTGCTCAGGATTTGACTGAAGGTACTCACTTCTGACATTTGGATCTTAGTTTTCTTTGCATGATCAATAATGTCGAAAGTGGTATATGAAGGAATGATGGTGGGCTTAGTTTTGGTTACACTAGTCTAAGCCAAGGTACTAGTCTTGGGGGTTAGAGAAAGAGAGTTAGAAGAAGAAGTTACCTTTTATTTGTCTCCTTTTTAGTTTGCACTGAGATAAGAGAGCCTCTTTTAGCCATAACCACGAGAGCTTCTTTACCCTTCTCCTTAGAGCCTTCAACCGGCTTTCTAGGGTTCTGAGATTGAGCTCAAGTGAAGACTGCAAATGACTGACCATCATGTTCACATTGGTCTTCCTCGTATTCCAAGTACCCAATGTTGGAGTCGCCAGCTGAATCATCAAAAGACTCATCAACATATCCTGAAGCTTCAAAAGCTTCATGAGAACCTTGATCTTCTGGTTCTTCATCTTCCTCAACTATTTCCACTATTGTGTTGATAGGAGGAGCTTCAATGGCCAGCCTTATTGGAGCAGTAGTCAATCGATTCCTATCTCTTGCAAGAGCGCCATTGGTATTGTTGAAATTTTGTCTAGGAATATCTCGATAAGGAACATTGGTCACTGTTGAGACATTTTCTTCTTCAAAGTGATCAAGTCGTTGGCCATCTTCTAGATCATAGGATCAGTAGTACTTTGAGAAGAACTTTGATTTTTAGGCTTAGATGACTCTCTTCTGAGCTTTCTTACCAGAATGAGATCATCTTCTATTTCAAAGTGGGTCAGTAGCTTGAGCAACATGCCAAATTAGGGATAACAAGCCTTCTTTATAAGAAGTTCACATTAGGGGTTGAGCGTTAATGAAGAAAAACTTTTGATTTTCAAGAGTGGGAACAACTAGTGACAGAATATTTCGAATCAACTTATTGAATTTTGCCATGAAGTACCACATGGATCATGAGACTCCTTCTTCATATGTGTAAGTTGTGCTAACAAGTCATGAGAATCTTTAGCTGGTTTGAACCTTGCTTCAAATATGGATCTCATGGTAGCCCAGTTGGTAATGCATGCATTCGGAAGATGGTAGAACCATTCTACTACCACACCATGCAATGTTTCAATGAAGAGTCGAATAGAGACATCTTCATGAGCTACCCCAAGGACACCGCATGCTACAAAGAATGAGGTGATGTGTTCATTAGGGTGCTACTTCCCATCATTGTTGAATTTGGGAATATTCTTATGAGATCCATATGGTAGTTCATGCAACGGTGGAGTTAGGGAAAGAGGAACAATAGCCGTACCCCAAGGCACATGTTGTGATGTCATCCTTCTGAATGAAGGGTGTATAGGAATCCAAGTATCGACATAAGAATAATGCATAGAAGTTTATGAACGCTTCTTGTTCTTGAGGAACCCGAGTTCTTTGGATAGGTGAAGAAATTATTTCTCGGCTAGATACAACACTATTGGGGGAAAGTCTAAAATTGTGTTGTTGAAGAAGATTAGTTTCACCCCTGGCTTGGCTTGACCAAGTGAATATCTTTCAGGCCAGCTTGAACTGGAAAATGGATCTTTGAAAATAAGGCAAATATGGAGTCATCGAGACACCAATAGGATAAGCTTAGTCTTATAAATATGTAATCCCTAGCGGAGTTGTCAAAAATCGTTGCTTGGATATTTTTTTCAGGCCAAAATATAAGGTTCAACCACAAGTACACAAGATCAAATCCCTCCTCAAAGAAATGTGAGGCATCCTGTTTATTGCGATATAAAACACAACAGAAATAATATGTACAATATTCTCACTATTCTAACCTTTGGGGATGGGATACAATCCCGAGATCCATATTGACACGAGATGGAGATGTTACGGTTTTAGAAATAGAATGGATTAGAAAGGAAACTATTATAGACGAAATAGAGTGGGAAGGGAATGAGAGGAACATATTTTATTTCAAGTAAACATAGATCAAGAAATACTTATACAAGTTTTAGATAATGGGTGTAATATTTGAAATGATTAAAATAATCAAGAACACTAAACAAATAATAGCTTAAGATTTTGTATGTAAGAACAATCTCTCAAGATAGATGAATCCCATAACACCAAGTTTACAAAATAAAAACTGTTTCTATTCCTCAATGATTAAAAGAAAATACAAATTTTTCTTCTTATTCACAATAGCTCTCTATATTCAAAAATATCTTCCTCTGGAATGCACAAGCATCCCTTATTTATAATCGAAAGAGTAGAGAGAAGATAGCATAAATCCTAGAAAATAGTCATTTAACAAGAATCCTACTTTGCTTGACTCTTACGCAAGAGAACAAGTCAAAATTTACTTCCTATGTGACGAAATGAAAAAGAAAAAGACATGTCAATATCTGGATGGAAATGACATGAAACATTATGCTTTTTGTATTTCAACGTCCTTGTCTTCCTCTAGTGAATCCTGCTTGTCTCGTAATTCCTGGAACTTCGAGATCGTGCCCGCATCTCGGCCTTCATCGGCACACTGGAATAGTCACTCGTAACCTCGCATATTTCCTAAGTGTCACTTGCATTGCTAGGAAGTTTCTTCAATTTGTCTCGAAGTTCATGCACCACATTCTTAGCCTTAACTACTATCGTGGAGCATGTATACCTTCCAATGGAAATAGGGAAGGAGATGACAACTTTGTGCATGATTTGTTGGAATTTGTAAAAATCCAACAATTGTCTGACTAACTCCATAAGGATTAGTTTTTCACCTGGGAACCTAGGTAAACGAAAAGGGTTACCTTGGAAGCTTACCACCTAAAGATAGGTGTACTTCTTGAATTGTAAGAAGATGCAACCCCATTTTGACACTTCGGCCCATGCTTCATCAGAAACCCTTCTTTTCCTCATATCATGATTTAACCTGCAAATGTTTTCATAGAAGAAGGCATTGTTCACTCTTTTATATTGATCTTCAGACCCTTTTATTTTTCAGTTGAGGGAAGTACCGATATACGTGTTCCATTTCCCAGTTTCCCTTCACATCTAGCCTTATGTAGTTTCTCATGCCTACTCCAAAGCATAGGTAATGTATGACATCATATATAACTTACTGGTAGACAAGAATGTTTTCATTTGGGAGTCTATCTCATCACTCATTAGGCTGCCCCAATCAATCGCTTGGTCATTCTTCTTTATGAAGACCATGAACTAGTACATCCACCCTTGGAAATCTCTTGACTCTGGGAGTCCAAACAATCGACTCAGCAGGTGATGATATCACCTGATTGTTAGAATGAAATCACTTCTGAGGACCATCTTGGGAAACCTAGAAATGGTTGGCTTAGCCTTGATCAATAACTTCTTGTTTACATGCTTAATGCAGTCTTCCTGATCTATATCCCAAGCCTTTTGTGTTGATTGAAGGTTTCAATAAACATATTCCTCAAAGTCAGGAAACCTTAGGAGTTGATCAAAGTAACCTCTATCTAATTTCACTAAAGACTCTCCTGATTGATTTCTTACTGAATGGGAGGCTGAGTCATAGTTGGAAGCATAGGACAGGATGAATTCAGGGCATTAAGCTGATATACAAAATCTTGCTACAAGAGGGAGACCACTTCTAACTATCGACTTCATCTAGGAATTCTGAGAAGAATCCTCAATTTTGTTCCTTAAGTCCTCCATATCTATATTATCGAGCTTTGTGTCCCGAATGTCATAATTGCATCTTATGTAAGAAGGAGCCTCCATCTTCTGATACTTATACTTCATTTTCCCTGTCCTATCTAACTTATCCTTAGATTGGCCAGGTCCGACATGAGGAGTCTCAAAGAAGAAATGCCTTGATGATTTTTGGAAGAGAAATTGGGCTTGAAAGTTTGTTGGACAATTACATAGACCCGCCACACTATTAGGCATTTGAGACTTGCAAAACACCTTCAAAAACCCAACACAATGGACTGTATGTCGGAAGTTAGGATATGTCGAGCATCGATGAAAACTTGACAAACTACGGAAGTGAGGAAGTGTTGGACAAGTGGGAAAACCCGACACACGATGGAACTTGGAGGATGTCGAGTAGGTAGAAAATCCTGACACACTGTGGATCTTGATGGATGTCAAGCACCTGGAAAAACCTAAAATAAGGTGGAAGAAGTGAGATGTTAAACACCCTACAAAACCCGAAACAAATATATCGGGTTTCTGACATGTCCAGATATGAGAAATTCCCGCCTCATGATCACTTAGGAATTTCAGAATTTTTGAAAACTACAGGGTACAACCTATGAAAAATAAGTAAATAACCTAGGGGTGAATTTCAAACAAGAACCCACATGGGAATAAGACAAGAATCAAGGAAAATGACCCAAAACCCTAAACCAAAATGGGGAGGAAATGAAATGGAAACCCCAAACAAACACCTCATAAATAACCCAAAAAGCTTCAAAATAGAAAGAAGAGAAGAGTACCTTCAACTAGCTTGAAAAATGATCAAAGACAGATGGTGAAATTGATTGGGAAGCTCGATCGGGTTTGGAGGTAGAAGAAGCATAAATGAAAATCCAACGCAGTAAAAATGATAAGGTAACAAATGATGTGGAAAACCAACTATTTATAACAACCTAACATTAATTACACCTCACTTGATGCATGTGCCAACTACCAGACAACTGGACATTAATGACATGTCATCATGCTTGGAGCATCTGAAAACCTGATACAAAGGATTTGATTCAATTCAGTTTCAGGTTTTGGAAAAAATGACACGAAACATGCATTTGGAAAAGCATGTTCCGATGCTTGGAAGTTCCAAAAACCTGACATAATGGACTTAGGAAATCGGGTTTCAAGTTTCGGGGAACATGAGGCATGTTGCATGCAAGGAACATGTTTTCATGCAATGAAAACCTGACAACCCAAAAATCTCTTTCAAAAGAAATTTTAAGAGATTTTCCCAAAATTTTCCTATGGTTATCTCAATTTTAGCTAAAATCACTAAAACGAGATAACAATGTGTTGCCTTGTATTATTTTTTTCTTTCAACTCTATTACCCAATGGGTAAGGCACTAGTTTTCTTTCTTAGAGTTATCTACAAATCTTGATCTTACCTTGTGTCTTTGTTTAAGCCAAGTCATCCCCAGAAAGAGCCACCATTGTCGCCCTCAAAATTACCCTCTTTTGGAGGCAAGTTTCAAAATTTTTGAGTCTATTCCTTGGAGTATTGGATCACGTCAGGCCTAGAATTGTTTGTAGTTTTCCCATTCATGGAGAATAGTTTAAAAGTCAAGCGTAATAGTGGAGTCTTTCCCCTTCTTTTTATTTTCTTCCCACACTCGGGAATGACAGGGGTATCTTCCCCATAAATTTTTGCCCTAGAGTCCATGAGTAATACGTGAATATCTATAATTAGATGTGATTTGGCCATATTTCAAGGTTCAACAGAAGCCTCCATGTGTCCAAATAACACAACTCTAGGGGTAGGGTCCAAGGGATAGTCCTCAAATAGGCGTAGGATTTCCACATGTCCCAGGATCAAAATGAAGGCAAAACAAGCTAAAATCGGTTAAGTATGGAAGGCTCAGAGAACGATGCCACGTGCCTCATCATCGTAGATTAAAGATTCAAAGTGAGGGGTAGTTTCTTTAACTTACGCCAATCCTCCACATGTCCCAAGTCCAAAAAGAGATAGAGTTGATCATTGAAATTGACTAAGTATGGGCGGGATAGAGAAAGTATCCATGTGCCTCAACGACCCATTCCGAGAAATGAAACCAAAGGGACAATATTCAAATGAGTGCTAGTCACCATGTCGGGATTAGCAAAAGGAGACACATGTCAGCACGGTGCCATTTTAGAAGTGAAATCAAAGGCTCAGTCTCTAAGTAGCGCTAGCTTGCCATGTGGTTAAAGTCAATGGGGAGACAGAGTTGGTTGTTGAAAAGTCCAGGATCGGCGTAAGGAGACAAGCGTCGCAAGACGATGCCATTTTAGAAGTGAAATTAAAGGGTCAGTCTCCAAGTAGCACCAGCTCGCCATGTGGTTAAATTCAATGGGGAGACAGAGTTGGCCATTGAAAATTCCAAGACCGGTGGTAGGAGACACACGTTAGCTCGACGTAGTTTTAAGAGGCATTTCCAAAATGGAAACTCGGATGAGCGCCAGCCCTCCATGTTTCTAGGGGTCAACATGGGTCAAGTAGGACATTGGCCTGATTCGGCTAAGTATAAAGGAATAGGCAGAGCTCTCCACGTGTCAGTCTAATGTAGCTTTAAAAGCACCAAATGTAGAAGGTGCCCACAGACCCACTCCAATCAATTCCTTCCATGTGGGTAGCCCAGATTTAAATTTGTAAAAGTAGATCAAATGGCCCATATTTTAACTGGAAAAATAATGTAACGATTTGTGAATTTAAACTTGGTTGTTTCCGCCATTAACATTTCTTTTCGAATCAAGAATTTGAAAGGGCTTGTGTGGTTGAAATAAGTTATAACTATTTCTTGATTGCTTGAGGAAGTTGTAACCATCTCGTGCAAGCTATATATTGGGCTTTCAAATCCATTGTGGTGGTGGGAATTTTGATATTCTCGAGATCAGAACTTTGAATTTCAAGAAAGCAATACAAATTTTTCCCCCTTTTCATCTATTTCTCTTTCCTTCTTTCTCTAGTCTATGAATCATTTAATCCTTGCATGCTTAGAAACTTTGTGTTCTGGTTTATACAATCTCAAAAACTTTGAGTCTGTGGATTGTGCCCATTATAAATGTGAATGGTTCTATTCTATATCTCATTTTCTCAATACATATAAGGATCTTCTCTACCATGTATTTTCCTTGAAATTATTGTCTTCTTCTGCCTCCCTCCTCTCTTCAATTTTTTTGTCCTCACGTATTGATAACTTTTCATGCGTAAAACACATTTTAGGATGTCAGTAAACCACCATTGAATGAAATATTGTGTATTTGTACATAGGTTTTCCCTTGCTTTCAATAAGGGAATCTCTCTCGATTAAAGAGGAGGGAATTTCTTGTCCCCGACCGTGGTTTCATTCCAAGCAAAAATATGAAACCCAACAGATCTTGGTTTATCCCAACATACCATTGAGTTGGACCACGACTCTAAGCCGCCAGTTCATAAAAATAGAGGCCGATCAACCCTAAGATTGAGCCACTAATGAGGAAGGAGATGAACAAGCTTATCGAGCTATGCATAATTTTTCCCATCACACGTTCCTCATGGGTAGCCAATTTGGTGCCCGTAAAGAAAAATAATAGAGAAATTTGTTTGTGCATGGATTTTAGGGATTTAAACCATGCCTCATTAAAGGATCATTACCCTCTTCCGTCAATGGAGAAAATCCTCCAAAAAGTGGCAGGGGCTCAGAGGTTCTCTTTGCTTGATGGGTATTCGAGTATAAGCAGATTTTGGTCCAAGAATCGATCAATTCAAAACAAATTTCACTACTAAATGGGGCACATACGCTTACAACAAGATGCCATTTGGATTATCTAATGCAGGAGCTACTTTCCAAAGAGCCATGGATATGGCCTTTAAAGGACTAATCAACAATATTATCTTGGTTTACCTGGATGACATAATTGTCTATTCCAATAATGTTGAAGACCATATCACACATCTTAGAAAGGTTTTTCGAAGATGCAAAGAGTTCAGGGTCTCACTGAACCCTAAGAAGTGAATTTTCACAGTTCAAGAAGGAAAAATGCTGTGACATATTGTTTCAATGGAAGGACTATAAATTTATTTAGATAGAATCCACTCCATTATGTCATTATCTCCCAAGTCACAAGAAAGGTCTCCAAAGTTTCCTGGGAATCATAAATTTCATGCAGAAATTCATTACTCAGTTTGTAACATTGGCTAAACCACTCATGACCATGCTAAAAAGAATATTCCATTCTCATGGATGAAAGATAGGAGGGAGAGTTTTGAGGCCATCAAAATGGCTATTTCTCAAGCTCCCACACTGGTCAATCCCAGGTTTGACAGAGATTTCATTCTCTATGCTTTCGTAGGACAAGAAAGTATTTTAGGGATTCTAACCCAACAAAATGATGACCTAATGGAACAACCAATTACCTTCTTCAGTCAACATCTTAAATAATATGAGATCAGGTATTCTTTCTTTGAAAAAAATCTTCATAGTCATTCAAGCTCTAAAAACGTTCAGGCACATGTTATCTAATAACAAAGTACATTTGATGGTTTCCCATCCTGGCATCAAAGATTTTTTGTTGAACAAAGAAATGAATGAGAAGCATGCAGGGTGGATCACAAAAGTAATGGAGTATGATGTACACATTAAAGTCACTAAGCTTGTCAGGGGAAAAGGGTTATGCCCAGCAGTTGGTTGCAGACATAAAGACCAAGGATGTAGAGGGTAACGTGCTCCTAAACACCAATGAAAATGATTTTCAAGATGATTGGTTAACAAAGATGAAAAATTTCCTTCTCTTGGGGGTATATCCTCCAAATATGGATAAAGTCCAATGACGTACTTTCCATCTCCAGTCCATTCCATATGCCTTGGTGGATAACGCCCTTTTCCAAAGGATTTTAAAGGTGTTCTTCTACGCTACTTCAAGCGAGAATAGGTGAACAAGATATTAGAGGAGTTCCACAATGGCATGTCAGGAGGGCATTACTCATCCCGAAAAACCACTACCAAGATCATGTGAGCCATTTACTACTGGCCGGACTTGTTCAAGATCTTTGTGCATCCCATTGGTGGATCAACCCTTCGTCAAAGATGGGGTTATATTTTATCGGAATGATCAATCCTCCGTCCAGTGAAGGACATAAATGGGTCCGTACTACAATAGATTATTTCACTTGCTAGACAAAAGTAGTGGCATTAAAGGAGAGCAATGAGAAATATTTCCTTGAATTTTTAGAGAATATAATGACAAGGTTTGATGTTTCATTTACCATTATCTCTCGACAATGCAATGGATTTCCTCGGAGTTAAAGATATGTGAATGGACCGTTAAGAACAGTGGTCTTCCTCAATACTCTATCTAACTACTACCCACATGGAAACGAGTTGGCTAAATCCAGTAATAAGAATATCATAAGGATCATCAAGTGTACAATGGAGGCTAACAAAAGGACTGGCATACACTTAAGATAACCCTACGGGTGGATCATATAACACCTAAAAAGGCCATCGGAGTTTTTCCCTTCATGCTTGTATATGGAAGGGAAGAAAAAATCCCACTTTCTTTGGAAATACCTTTCTTGGACTTGGATTATCAACTCAAAGTTATGGATAATGATGCCTTAAAAACGAGGTCTTGAACTCATGGAGTTGGAGGAAATTTGAAACTCAGCCATGCACACATTAAAACAACATCAGGCTCAGGTTAAGAAATATTTTGACAAGAAGGCGTCTGACAGGAATTTTTAAGAAGGAGATCTTGTCCTCAAATGGGATGAAGATAGAACCAAGCCAGGAAATCATGCCAAATTTGGTTCTCTCTAGAGCGGGCCATACATCATCACAAGTTGCAAAGAGGTGAATTCATTTCATCTATCCAAACTCAACGGAGAAGAATTTCCCATTCATGTGAATGGGATACATCTCAAAGCTTGATTTTGAGATTGTTCCACCCTATACAATGTTATTTTCTTTTCCTCCAAGTGCTTTGCACATCGTTTCGATTTTCTTTTCCATTTATGTTTGTTTTCTGTTTTGGTTTTTTATTTTTAGGACTCCTTGCCCAATGATTTGCTTAAGGTTACTGGTCTCAAAGCTTAATAGGCAAGCTTTCCTAGAGGTCACCAAAAATGTTAACGTTTTAATCTACCTTGAGAAATAAAGGTCGAAAGTAGTCAGGTAAATTT
The DNA here is from genome assembly GCA_018340775.1 of Taxus wallichiana var. yunnanensis. Lineage (NCBI taxonomy): Eukaryota > Viridiplantae > Streptophyta > Pinopsida > Cupressales > Taxaceae > Taxus > Taxus wallichiana. The sequence continues at coordinate 294,193,361 of CM031240.1, read as the reverse complement.
TTTAAATCCTTTGTATGGAGGAATTAAGGATAATGTTTTAAAAAATTTCTAAGTCCTGAAATTCCAAAAAAAAATGGCTTTGATTTCAGAAATTTTTTTCAAAGTTAAAATGGCGTGGGTTTGAAATTTGGTTCCAAATATCCAAAGTCCAAAACCTGAAAGTCCAAAATTCTGGACTTTTGGACTTTTGGGGT